>MU182296.1:250516-310381 GCA_016904865.1 Pissodes strobi
GAAGCACTAAAGAATGACACTAAATTTGACCTGATCGTAAACACTTTTGGGGCTGACCTTGAATATAAAATTTTGAATATCTCGTAAACTATAAAAGCACTAACAAAACTTTTTGAGGCACTAAAAAGCACTAACAAAGCACTAAAGAATGACACTAAATTTGACCCGATCCTTAACACTTTGGGGGGGCTGACCTTGAATTTAAAAACTTGAATATCTCGTAAACCAAAAGAGCACTAACGAAACTTCTTGAAGCACTAAAAAGCACTAACGAAGCACTGAAGAATTACGCCAAATTTAACCCAATCCTAAACACTTTGGGGGCTGACCTTGAAATAAAATAAAATTGAATATCTCGAAAACAAAAGAAGCACTAACGAAACTTTTTGAAGCACTAAAAAACACTAACAGCACTAACCATCGTGAAATTTTCAAGGAAATAAAACATACTTTGGGAGCTAACTTCACGGACCTCTATTTTCAATATTTTCATGCAATTAAATGAGGCGATTTAGTAACTTTCTTTAGGGCTTTCTCTCGGCAACTTAAATTTTTGTATTGGCTACACTTCTTGAACTGTCAAATATTTCGCTGCTCCTACTATCTAGTATTAAAATCAAGATAGCCACTTTGGACCTTTTCACGTCCAGCTTAGTGATCTTTAGAAATCACGCTAAATTAAAATGTAAGTAGAATGTAGGACAGTAGTCAATTTCAGCAAAACAGGAACACAAAAAACATTCAAATTCAAACTTCATAGAATCTCAATGTTGCCATGACATGAAATATGAATCACGCATGAGACCCCCATTCTTTAATTCACCAGTTTGATGTCATCTTTGTCATTTTCTTTAGGTAAAAGAAGGATACCTTGTCAACCGGTGCATTCCTCGTAAAATTAAAGAAAGCGCCACAGTTATAAAAATTATCTTACTAGTTCTAGTTCTAGTAACTTTAAATATCATGTTTGCACAGTTGGCATTAGTCTGGTTTTTTACTAGAAAAATTGCATCCGTGTGTGAACGTGAACGCATATGCGACAAATCGCGGCATCAAAAAATCGCTGCAACTTTGTCGCCGCAACTATAGTTGCCTCGTCGGAACCAGGCTTTAGATGATTAGTAACAAAATAATAGCATTGCTGCTGGTTTAAAGGAAGTTATTGATTCTAACTAGTTCTAAGAACACTTGATCTTTACTCGTTAAACTTGACATTTATTTAAAGAAATACATATCTTTTGAAGTAAAAAAGAATACTATAAACTAACAGTTCGCTCGTACGCGAGTCCTCGTTCACCCTCGTTCCACAATTACGAAATACGAAACGTTACTCTACCCATGATACTTGTATCATGACTCTACCGTCTCGAAGTCAACTCCCTGTTGGCGAACCAGGCGAACTATAGCCGCGTTCGTTTTTGTCATCTTTTTCCTCGATTTGCTCTGAAAATTTGACAGTCACGACTTCTGTGTATTTAAAAGGAAAATCCAAGTCACGTGCCTGTCAAAATGTTAGAGCAAATCGAGGACAAAAAAGACAAAAACGAACGCGGCTTATAGCTCGTAAATCCCAAGAACTTTAAACAAGACAGGATGGTTCGATCTGCCGAATTTTTTCACTGACAGCTGCTTTTTTGTGACGTAGCCACGCGCGAAAGGCTTAACGTACATATGGCAAAGTCGTACGAGCAAGGCTATTTTTCTTGTTTTGAGTTTATAAAAAAGGGTTTAAACTCAAAATTTTAAATGGATAGTAAAACTAAACTATTTCTTATGAAATTACCAAGTTTTTTTTTTATTATTAATGAAGAATGGAAAATATTTTTTACAAGCTTTTTGTTTTTGAATTCTAACAAACCTGGATAAGCCAAAAGTAAATAGAAGACGGGGGATTATTAAATCTTGTATGAAAAATATCCTTAAGAGTATGAATACTAGGAGCTTATTAGAGAAAAATAGACAACAATAAAATAAAATCTGACTACTCTTTTATACAGTGTGGGCCAAAAACGTATGCATATTTGGAAAAGCCTAATAATTGCTTCTCAGAAAATGTTATTCTATATGGAAGCTAGTGCATAAATAAAAATAATTTTAACCATACAAAAACAGAGATTAAGTATACACGGTGCGCAAAAAATAAAAATATGTTACTTTCTAAAACATATATTTTTTAAGACCGCAGATGTGAAACACAAGTGAGAAAGCTGTAAGTTTATCCATATGAGATACATGCTTCTTTCCTGTTCTGTGGATACCTGGACGATTTAGAAAAAGCTGGTACAAATCTTAAAACATTCTATTTTTGACACTATTAGTTTAATGGTCTACACTCTACACTGTATGATAATATAAACGGAGTAACACAGGGTTCTATCCGAGTATAAAGATCGACCTTTATACTCGGGTTCTATCTCAGGACCAGTGCTGTTCAACTTGTTTGTGAATGACCTTACATAAGATGTATCTGAAAAAGATCATAATCTACGCAGATGGCACAACATGGTGATTGGAACTATGAAAATTTAAAAACTGAAACAGAGAAAGTAATCAGCGACTTGACACACTGCTATAATGCAAATAAATTAACTCAACCTTGATACAACAAATTATATTTTATTCAAGAAACAGAACATCACACACATACATCAAATATACACCTTAATACTAAAACCACTCTGAGTAACCTGAGATCAAAATCCCTGGACTCACTATTGATAAAGAACTTCAGTACTCTATGCATCTATTGCAACAAGTTACATCACCCACAGTGCTTCAAATAGTAAGTATGCTTTGGTTACTTTCACTCTAAAATGTGCTACGCAATTCACTTCTGGAGAGGTGAGAGTGGAATAATGAATATATAAGCTACAACTAAGAACATCAAGTAAACAGTATTTTTAAAGTAACAATATAATAACCCTCACATCTTGTTACTTATATAAAATTTTGCAAATGATACACAATAGGATTAAAAGAAGCATCTTCTTTCTCTATTTCATCCAAAGCTGTTTCAATGTCTTCAGCTTTGAAAGTGCTATCAGCTTCATCATCATAGTCCGGCTGCTCTAAAATTATTTGAATTTCGGTTCTTACAACATGTTTTAAGAAAACTGGATCAGCACTGTGAGCTTACTAACGAAAATAATTCCTATAATCTCCGTAAAGATCTCATTATTTGGCCTATCTTTACCATTTCAACTAAATTGTTAAAAAGTACCTATTACATCGGTATTACCATATACAACCTTCTTCCCACAAACATCAAATATACCTACTAGTATAAATCCATTTAAGAGTGATGAAAAAAATATTACTGCAAGGCGCTTATTATAGTCTGCACAAATTTGAGTCTCATCTCCAACAGTATTGTATGTTCATATGCATAGTATATGTTCCACAATTTCAATATTAACTGTATTGTTAATTCTACGTCCTCAATATACAACATAAATTATATAAGTTATCTTATATCGTATTTTATACATACTGTCTAAAGCATCTTAACTATATTATACATTTACTCCTGAGCCTGAGTTAACTTTTATATTATAAACTGTCTAAAGCCTCTTAACATTCTTAACTATATTATACATTTACTCTTAAGTAATTAACTTTTATATTTTATATATACTGTTTAAAGCATAAATATGCGAAAATGGGCAATACACCATTATTATATTTATTATTATTAAATAGTAGTGCAAAAATTTTACACCATACAAAAATCATTGAATTTAAAAAATTGTTCACGGAAAGTCAAAAGTACAAAATTTCCTATATATCATTAAAACTAAATTATATTGTTACTTCCATGTGGTGCAAACTTTAGCCAAGAATAAAAAAAAATCACAAAATGATCTGAACAAATCCTGCTAGTGTCAGGGTTGAATTTATCATGTCTACTACAGCGGCTAATCCATTCCTTTCTTACACTTTGGGACACCATATCCTTTGGTTTGGGAAGCACATGTAAAATAATTTTTCTTTCACCACTTTACTTAATAGAATAAGTATTGTTATAGCCAAAACCAGCACAGCTTGATCCTGATCTTGACATAATGGTATCTGAAACACATATGAATCGTTTATTTGAGAAAGGGACTAACTAACATTTTGTGCAATTTTGATTTTTACTACTTTTCGTTTACTTTTTGAATTTGAATTTTGAATCGATTCATTAATCAGCATATTCAATAATTTTCTTTAAATGATACTCATTACAGCAACAAAATCGACCAATATCACAATATGAGCAATGCCATAATTATATGATAATCAATGCCTTAATCATGTGATAACCTCTTAAGATTTCTTTTCCAGAAACTTCCAAGCTGCTTGGTCCCTTACTGGCAATATCTTCATGGTAAATGTAGACGAATGTTTTGTCGGTGTTACAGTAGTGTATATCAAAAATATTAACTGTTAGCTGTGTTAAACAAAACAAGTGCTGAACTGGAACTACTGGTAAGTGTACATTCTGCATGTAATCGAATTGTATTACAGCCAAGTCATCACGATTCTTGCACTATGCTTATTATAAGCATAACCAATACAGGAAGCAAATCTTCTTCAAGGTTTAACAAATCTCTGACTGTTACCGGATCATCACCCAGATATGAGTCTTTATATAATTCCATGATAATTTATCTTGTTTTGATTTATTTATTCAGTTACACTGCTTAACAGGTTCGGACCCAATTACAAAGCAGGATTACAAAGATAATCAAAGTACCTAATTAAGCTTAAAAATATGAAATACATACAATAATCTACAGTAAAGTATCCAAAAATCACAAGTAGAACATCATGAACTATAAAATATTTTACAATAAAAAAGAATAAAACAAATCAAATCAATAATAGGGAGGTATTAGCAGTAGGTAGGTCAGGATAAGGAGAGTCATGATACACGGTCAGGATCATGTTCTTTGAAGAGAGTCCGTATCACAGCGATAGAACTATTGAATATATCAAAATTCTTGCCACAAGCATTGTGTTTTGCACATTGTATAAATGGGTGAAAAGACTTGCTCTAGGTTAAATTCTGACGGGAGCCCATGCGAGGAACAAGAAAGTTAATTTTATTTAGGAGATCAGGGCATTCAATAAGATTATTAAGTAAGTTAAATAGGAATTCTTGGGAAGAGTAGCCTGTTCTAGTTTTAAGGGACTGCATGTCAAACATTTGAAGCAAGTTCTCAGGAAAACCCTGAGGATGGGTAGCAACCATGAGTCCTCAGGTAAAGCAACTTTAAGAACCTATGTTGTACCCTTTCCATATCATATATGTGTGCATACTGCATCATATGCTGATGACCATACTAATGAGGCGTATTCTAGTTTTGATCTTATAAAAGAACAGAATAAAGTTTTAAGAGTATCAATGTCGTGAAACTCATGGCTAAGTCTGGTAATAAATTCGAGAGTTCTGGATGTTTCACTAATTATTGTCAAAGGTTACACCAAGAACCAAGATCCCTAAAATGTTCTGACCTAGGTAAATGTATATTGTTTATGGAATAAAGGTGTATAATTGGGTTAATTTAAACACTAAGCTTATATGTAGTATATAAATAGATTTCATTTATTGATCTAAAAACTAACTATTTTCGCAGTATATTTGCCCACTGACTCTGATATATTTTTTTTGACCATGCTTCATTCCCTATTGCTCGAACAATATGAAAACTTATTTTTGATTTGCTCAAGGGAAAATATACATCATCGAACATTCAATATTCTTACTTTGTAAAACATTTTCATGAGAACTTTAATTTACATTTTGGTCGTCCACAAGGGGACATTTGCTGTAAGTGTGGATATCTAGATCTTCAAATAAAAAATCCTTCTCTTGGAGATACATTTAAAAGAGTAGGAACCTCCAAACTAGCTGTACATAAAAGAAGAGCAAAATAGTTTTACTAAAGAAATCTAACGATGAGTGCAAAATCGTGATGAATTGGCAATAATACAATTCACCTACATGCAAAATGTACACTTACAAGAATTTGCAGATCAGGACTTGTTTTGTTTAACACAGCTAACAGTTAATATTTTTGGTATGCACAACTGTAAGACTGCAAATCATTCTATATTTAGCATGATGGTATCGCAAGTAAGGGACCAAGCATCTAGGAGGCTTCTGGAAAAGGAATCTTAAGAGGTTATCATATAAAATTACGGCATTGATTATATTAATTTCTCGAAAGGCACTAAATATTAGCATAGTATAAACAAACATATTAGTTAGTACCTTTCCGAAATAAACGATTCATATATACCTGTTATATTATTTGTAGCTAAGTAAAATATCATATCCAAAGAGAAAAGTTGAACATTAAGTA
Organism: Pissodes strobi; assembly: GCA_016904865.1. Taxonomy (NCBI): domain Eukaryota; kingdom Metazoa; phylum Arthropoda; class Insecta; order Coleoptera; family Curculionidae; genus Pissodes; species Pissodes strobi. The sequence continues at coordinate 256,864 of MU182296.1, forward strand.
GTTAAAAATTCCTTTTATTCTACAAACAAGTATATTTGTATCTATGTACATGTTTACTGATATTCAAAATAGTAATTTTCTTGTGGCATTCAGAGTTCGACAATCTATTCTCAAATTATGGAAAATAAAATTGAATTAAGAAAGCCTTAGTTCTATAACTTGTGTGTATTTACTAGTAAGTGAACTCATAATGCTAATAACATGAGGGCTTCTGAATGAAAAATCCTTAATATATGATTCGACACTGGCTTTTCCATAGTGTAGTAAGTGTAGCGATTGCTGTATGACATAATATATTTATGATATTCTAACGTGATAAGCAAGATCACAATCTAAGGAACTAAACAATCTATAAATAAGAATTACTTTCCAGTGTATGTTCGTAAACATACCTACTATTTTAAAAATATTGTTTAAAACCTAAATAGCCAAGTGATACACTGTGTAATAAAACCCTCAGTTTGACAATTTCTCTATAATATTAAGTAAAATATTATTATTCTTCCCAGACTTGCTTACATTTAAACATAATTTAAAGTTCTTCCTACCTTATTTAATAAAAAGTCAATGAAAACTACACTGAAAAATATTCATACAAAACAGGCACTCTGGTCCCTGCTTTAATCCTCAATTTATGGGATTTTCTTTAGGATCAAAGGAAAATATAATACATTTCAGGTTTCTCAATGTTCAGAGCACTAAAACACAACTACCAATAGTTCTAAGATATTTGAAAATATGAGTAAAGAACTAAAAACAGAACCAAAACATGGAAATTGCAATGCAAGCAATGGTGAAAATGATAGCCATTCGCGCGCAGCTACGTCACAAAAACGCCAATGAGGGTGAGAGAGCCGCGGGGCACGGGGCAGAAAAAAGTGAACATGTGTTTAAATGGGATGGCGCCATCCTTTCATATTAGTTTATCATTCTTGCGTAAATCCTAACCTCGCCCGTCAATAGTGTCAATGTTGTTTACATTTTTTCACTTCACGCATTTATACTAGACTTAGTTGTTCAATAAAAGAAGACAATTTATCATCAATTTAAAGATCATTATTTTCGACAAAGTCCCATGAAATCATCCCTACCTCTGTTTCAAAACAAGCCAATCCATTATTTGTAATAGGTCTAAATACTCTTCTCTCCAGTGGCTGCCTCACATCCAAACAGCCATCACCCATGCCAAGATACACAGCCTGTCCGCAGTGATCTGACAAATCCGTCTGAAAGACCTTGGCCCTGATCTCTCTATACACACAGCTAATAAAGATGTTGTCCAGGCAGGCCGTGCCGCTTATCGGATCATGTATCATCCTCTGAAAGTCATAGCTCTCAAGAAGATCACGCAGTAAGGCCAAGTGCTCATCATTTCGAATATAATTAACATTAAAGGCTCCCGCCAGGACAACATCCCTATCAAGACCAATGTCCCGCAATGCAGCCTCCAGTGCCTCCAGGAACGCTCCAAAATTTCCATGTGGGGATCTATAAACTGAAATCACATACAGCTTAAATGGTTTTATGCGTGTAAAGCATAATTCTATACACTTTTCTATATTTATAATTAATCTTTGGTTTCATATTTATTTTTAACAGTCTCAACCAGTATCAAAGAACCCCTCCCCCCCCCCCCCCCCCCTGATTAAGATGCATTATTACACATATTTTCTAGTGTTCTTTGCCTATTGCTGACAAAAGGTATTCTATTACTAGCCACTTCAGAAATCACAGGTAATTCATTAAAAAAGGCTGATGAGGGCACATTTATCAGCCCTTTTTAAGAGGCTTTTAGTTGATTTGGACGCTGATAATTGATAAAATGGTTAATTACCACACCTCTGGGCCAAAGCTCTTCATCCATGATATTGGCCTTGTTTTCTGCTGGAACACATAGTTTAAAGGAGCTGCAGTGTTTCTCCTTAGTTGTCTTGAGTTTGTAACATTGGAATCTATTATTAGGGTGAGTATTTCTGAGATAGTTGTTAATATCCTTCGCCTCTGTTGTGGGAACAAAGCCTGCAAACACAGAGCCTTGTAGTATCTTCGAGAGCCTCTCAACCTGAAAATCCCATTTAAGGGTTGGATCAATATGAATCCCCAAGCACAAGGAATGTCAAGTTCCTCATTAACATTCCCCACACCCCTTAGAGCAAATAGCATCCTCCCAGTTTGTTCATCATTTAGTAGCAATTTATTTGCCATGAACCAGGTCTTGGCATTGGCACCCACCTGTGCAACCTGCCTGCAGCCCCTCCAAAGCTTCTTCTCTGGATCTTGCTGACAGTGATATGGTAGTGTAATCTGCAAAGAGGGTATAGCTTTCACCTGTAGGTTATAGGTAGGTTATTAATATAGGTTAAGAAAAGTATGGGCCCCAGGATTGAGCCTTGGAGAACGCCCGTATCCATATAAGCCTCTCAGAAGACGACACTCCTTCTACTCTTATTCGCTCTGTGCGTTAGGGTAGTGGGAGAAATGACGAACGATCGTGCGCGCGAGTCGGAGAAATTTGGAACTTTATTCTGCTACTATACAAATATACACGTGGAATACATCGAAAAGGGTCTGGTGTCATATAAGCACTGTCGATTTTAAAGACTTTTTTGGGTTCAAAGGAAAGATTACATCAAATGGAACACATTAATGCAAAAAAATTTGCGGATGAAGCACTTTTGACGCCAAAAATTGAAAAAGAAATTTCAGAAATGAGGCTGTTTAGTGACATTTGAATGCGAAAACTCTCCCAATATGACGTTAATGATGACAATTTACTTGCAATGTCAGACTTGGCTAACCTTCTTGATTTTCAAGTAAGCAAATTGCCAAGTCTAGGAGCATGTTTCATAAAGTAGAATAACAACTTGTGAAAGTAACTAAAAAGCGCACACCGCGCGCTTGTTCCTTATATGCCTTAGACTAACCAAAAGGGCTCCCATTTGTCTATTAACTAACCCAAACTAACCAAAACTAATTCAGACTAATGCAAAATAACCCGAGCTAACGAAAACTAGTCCAGACTAACGTAAACTAACTCAAGCTAACCCAGATTGACTAAAAGTAACCCATACTAAGCAAAACTAACCCTGGCTGTTTAGCCATACATGTATATATAAGTACTAAAAGTTTACTCACAGTACACTGTCGACTCAATTTGTTCATTTCCCAGTAAATGCCCTAGATCAAGTATATTTGTCATAAAATGCAATAATTTTAAAAGACAACCGCGCTACGCACGCTTGTCGTAAATCAACCACAGCTAACCCAAAATAACCAACACTAACCAAACTAGCCGGCACTAACCCAAACTAACCAAAACCAACCCAGACTAATACAAACTAACCAAAACTAACCCAGGCTAACCATAATTAACCAAAGTAAAGAGACAAGCGCGCTTCGCTATTCCAATCTAAGCAAAACCAAAACCGAAACTAACCCATACTAACCAAAACTAACCCAAAACAACAGAAATTAACTCAAACTAATCCAAGCTAACCCAGACTAACCAAAAGAAACCCATACTAACCAAAACTAACCCAGACTAACCCTAATTAACCAAAGTAAAAACACAAGTGCGCTACGCGCGCTCTTCTCTTCGCTATTTTAAAACTAACACAAACTAACACATACTAACCAAAACTAACCCAGACTAGCCCTATGTAACCAAAGTATATTCCAAACTAAGCAAAACCAACCCGGACTAACCAAAACTAACCCATACTAACTAATACTAACCCGAACTAACCAAAACTAAAGCAAGCTAACCCAGACTAACCAAACTTAACCCATACTAACCGAGACTAACCCTAATCAACCAAAATAAAATGAAAAGCGCGCTACGCGACCTTTTCTCTTCGCTATCATAAACTAAGCAAAACCAACCCATACTAACACAAACTAACCTAAACTAACTAAAACTAACCCTAATTAACGTATTCCAGATTAAGCAAAAATAATCGAAACTAACTTTAATTGGCCAAAGAAGCGCATTGAGGCGAGCGCGCTACGCGCTTGACCAACACAAAATTAATTCAAAGTAACAAAACAAACGCACTACGCGTGATACTTTCTTAAACTAATCAAAATTATCTTTTAAATTTGTATCTATTTCAATAAACTAAATGAATTAGTTTATATGACTTATTATTAAAAGTGGCCCACTTCTAGCGTAACATCTAATTCTAGTAAATCATATATTCGAATTATTGTTATGTTAAATTACAAAAAATAAATGAAATTCACATTAATGGTGAAATTATTAGAGATAGATCTTTGTTGTCTGATAGGCTGAACCATTATTATATAGATAGTATAAATCATATAATTGGGGGTATTGACAATAGTATAGCTGACAGCATAACAATTGAAAACGATAGAATTAATGCTGACACCTTTTCAAACTTTAAATTAATAGACTCGACTTTTCTGAGGGGTGTTGTATTTTCTTTGCCTACAAAAAACAGTCCTGACGATATTAATGTTGAATTCATAAAGAATATTTATGAATCCATTGAGAATCCTTTGATTAATCTAATTAATTGTTCACTTGAGCAGGGGTCATTTCCAGATCAGCTTAAGATATCCACCATTATACCCATTCAAAAGAAAAATAATAGTTTTGAAGCAGCCAATTTTCGACCAATAAATACATTAACGACAATAGAAAAAATATTGGAAAAAGTTGTTTACATGCAGTTGCTAGAATTTGTCGAGAATAATAATCTTATTACACAAATGCAATCCGGATTTAGAGCGCGGCATAGTTGTGAAACAGCAATCCAATATGTACTTGATGAATGGAAAAATTGGTGTGATGATAATTATAGTATAATTGCTGTGTTCCTGGATATGCAAAGAGCATTTGAAACTGTTGATAGGAAAATATTGATACAAAAATTAGAAAAACTGGGAATTGTGGACAATGTATTGAGATGGTTTAGTAGTTATTTAGAAAATCGAATGCAGAGGGTTAAAGTAAATGGAATTCTCTCTGGTAGTTTGGGGAATGAGTGTGGTGTCCCACAGGGTAGTGTTCTGGGGCCTTTACTATTCATTTTGTATATTAACGACATTGTTGGTTTTGTGAATAATGTTAATGTTCACTTGTTCGCTGATGATACCCTGCTATATGCCAGTTCTAAAAATTTAGCAGCTCTTGTTCAGAATATTAATGCAGCATTGGAGAAAATAAATTTGTATACCTCCAAAAACAAACTGAAATTGAATTGTGATAAGACCAAATATATGCTCATTTCTAAAGATCATGCGGAACACGAATTCAGCTCTAACTATTCGTTATTTATTGGAACTGAAAGAATAGAGCGGGCCCGCAAGATTAAGTACTTGGGTGTTTTAATTGATGATAGACTTTCATTTAAAGAGCACTGTAACAATGTCATTTCTAAAATAAGTTACAGTGTTAATTATCTAGCTCGATGCTCAACATATTTGTCATTGTGGTCAAGGTTGGTAGTGTATAATACACACTTTAATTATTGCGCCACCATTATGTGTATGTTTCAGCAGAGTGAGATAGGCAGATTGCAAAAATTGCAAAACCGGGCAATGCGGCTGATTCTCTGTTGTAGCAAATATACACCAATTCAGTCAATGCTAAGGGTCTTGCAGTGGTTACCGGTATTGCAGTATATTAAATATAATGTTTTGATTTTCATTTTTAAGATTAAAATTGGTTATGCACCCATATATCTTGTTAACAAGTTGACTTGTAACAGTGAAGTCCATAATTATAATACTAGGCACCGAAACGATTTTATTATAAAACGAAAAAACAAAACATCGACAATGAATTCAATTTTTCATAAAGGACTCGATGATTTTAATAAACTACCAGAAAACATAAAGAACTGCCTTTCGCTGCCTAGCTTTAAAAGAAGTTTGAAATCATATATGCTCAAGAGTTGTAGCCTGTTGGATGAATGAATTGTTTGTTAATTGGGTATTGTTTCTTTTTTTTTTTTCTTATATACTGAATGTGTTTTGTATTTATTAATTTGTTTTTTCTGTGTTTTTTTTTTTGACTGATATATTAATCTTATTGTATATAGTTTGTATAAGTTTTATTTATTTGATTTGTTGGTTGACATTTTGGGTTGTTTTACCTTTCTTTATTTATCTCTGTTTTTTTCTTCAAGATTTTTTATATATTTACACATATAGTAAGAGTTTACAAAGTAAAAAGGTTTTAGTTGGTATGTAATTTTTATCTTAATAGTGTTTTCAAATTACATATTTCTTAATAGTTATAGTTGACTGTACTAGCAATTTACGCTAAATAAAGGATTTAATAATTTTATTAAACAAAGCCATTAGTAACCATTATTTATAAAAAGTTTTCGTCCCACAGTACTTTTGAAACATATTCAACACGAGGCTGTTATGTTTTAGAACTAAATAGAAATTACACTTGGCAACATCTACCCGTACAATAACCAACTGAGTCGTGCTAAGTACTGCTAAGCCAACCTATATAATCATGTTTTAAGAAATAGTCATGTTAACGTTTATCGCATAAATATTATATTATGGTTTTAAAGTGCAAAAAAACAGTTTTATTTGCAATTTGTATGAAAAGAAGCTTTATATTATGTTATTATTAACCTTCTGCGATCATACCTTAGGTCAAAGTTTACTGGAATTGTGTTTATTAGGAAAAAATTTATGTTAAAATTTTTATTTTCAATTTATTTTGAGAAAATGTGCTTCATCCGCAATTTTTTTTTTGCGTTAATGTGTCCCATTTGATGTAATCTTTCCATAGAACCCAAAAAATGCTTCAAAATCGACGGTGCTCATATGACACCAGAACCAACAAGGGGAACCTGTGTGATATATTTTCGAAGCCGGTTCTTATGATTAATGCAATGGACAGCACTAATATTCCCGAAAAATATATTTAATAACTTAATTTCAGTTTGTCTATCAATTTCCAGATTGAAATATAAATTATTCTAAATCGTCTTCATTCATTCTAAAGTAATTTCAGTAAAACTTCATGAATCGAATTTTTAATCGTATCAATTTCACAATGCTATTTTTGTTATTATGATATTCTCATGTTTACGCTTTCATAACCTACGAATTTTTGCTGAATACACACAAAATTCAATATCGAACTTGGCTTTTTTCAGTCGAATCGATAAATATTCTCATATATCAACGTATTATCTGCAGAACTAATTATATTGCACTAAAATCAAAAATTTTTCTTGAATTTTCAATCGTTTCCGATGTACTTGACGTGTTGCGTAGCCAAGAAATTCGCCATATTTTGTACCACCAGATGTCGCGTCGTGTAACGCACATAGCGAATAGCCTAAGTTCTGTTAGCGAATGCCTTAGATAGGTTACGAAATAGGACAGCATTGTACTGCAAATTCTCAAATGAATTAGTGATTTTGAGATAAGATCTGGAATTTCTTGGACAGTGTTTCTACCCCTGCGGAAACCAAACTGCAAAGCTTCCCGAGCCTTCCAAAAAGGTAACCATTCTCAATGCCATCAATTTTTCAATGATCTTAGTTATAGCTGATGGTAATAATGAAATGGGTCGATAATTGAAAGCATCTTCCCGCTCCCCATGTTTATATCTTGGTGCCACAAACCACAATAGTCTTCTTTAGATAGTCTGGAAGCATAAGTCAATTAACTTAGCTAAATGAATAATTATTAGGTCTTTTATAGATTTTATTAGTTTTATCCTTAACCCAAAGACATCTTTACTACACTTATTTCGCATATGATTAATAATATCCCTAATTTCGTTAAAAGTGATATTTGTGAAGCGAAATTCTGAATTTGGTGGTGTCAAGTTTTCAAAATGGCTAAAAGGATTTTGATAATTTGTGGAAGATATGGTGTTGGAACATATTCTTAAGAACAGTAACATCCCCACAAGTCTTAAAAGAAAGAACTATGACGTATGCATCTTGCCCTTGTATACATATGGGCTGGAAACTGTAACCTTGACGCATAAAAATGCAGAACGCATCAGAAAACTCAAAGAACGATGGAAAGGTCCATGCTTGGAATCAGCCGAAGGTAAAAGACATCATCGAACGTTTAGCTGGACTTAAGTGGCTGGGTGTGGCAAGGCAGGACCCCAATAAGTGGACAATACGTTTGGTAGTATAGCGACCACGATTAATAAAAAGAAACTAACCCCAAAAGAGATGGCTAGACGATATCAAATAGTCTGTGGGTCGAAACTGGCACCAACTTGCCCTAGATAAGGACATGTGGAAACTTTGGAAGAGGCTTATGTCCAGCAGTGGATAAATGAAAGCTGACGAAGAAGAAGAGAAGAAGATGGTGTTAGTAAGAGTTTTTGCAACATTACTATAGTAATCATTGAATGATTCAGTTCGCACTAGGTGTTTCATGTGTTTTCCTTCTGCTTTTGTTGATAATACTTCACATAGCATTCTGAGGATTATTTGAAGTGCTTCTGATGCTGTCAACTGAGTTTATTTTTGCTGTTTTGATGGTTTTGTAAGATTTATAAAGGTCAGTGTTTGCTGGCCGGTTATAGGTACTGTCTTCTAACCCCACCTAAGAAGTGCAGATGTTCCCTCATATTTCTTACATCATTAAAAATATATTGCCACTTTTTGGAGCTCGAAAATAATTTGCATTATTTTTCCTATGCAATTACAAATGACTAAGTTTCAGAAGTTTCTAATAGTTTATCAAATAAAATGTTCATGTCAATTTTTAAATTGAGGTTATCTAAAATGGGTTTATAGGTACATATTTTCAAAATCATCATAAGAGGAAAAGGAAAAGTGTTGTTCCAAATTCAACTTTGAAATGGTATTCAACCAATTTTGTTCAGAAATATCGACTCTTTTTTTCTAGGTATTCAATTGCCTTTTGAAAAAATAAGTTGAATTCAGATTCTAGAAAATGTTTTCTTTGTAAATTAAATTGCAAAAAGGAAATTTTTAGCTAAAAAAGATGAAAGGACTGTCCTTCCCAGCCAAGGACGGGTGGCAACCTTAGTTCCAGTATTTGAACTAGGCTCTTTTACATCAGCTTGTTTTGGTACACTTGCGGCAGCCTGGATTTTTTTGCAATAACTATTAGTTTTATTATTGATGAATTCTTCTATACAACCTGACCATGTTGGTAAAGTTGGATAGTTGACTTAAGCACTGAATACTTGGACCATAATGATGCAACAAATTTCTTGTGTAGTTGCAAAGCTTGCATGAGGAAACCAATGATAATGGGTCACGTCTTATCGCTTTTGCTTCAACTTGCAACATGATCGTGAAGACCACCCAATTTCAAAGGAAAAACATATATAAAGAAACCTGGGTGTTAAACGATGGAGTAACTCGGAATCAGATAGACTATGTGTTGATAGACGGCCGACATTCTAGCAGCATCATTGATGCTCGAAGTATGAGAGGAGTAGACAGCGACTCTGACCATATGTTAGGGCTAAACTAAGAACGAGGCTGTCTACACAAGCAAAGGAGAAACACACAAAGATCAAGAGATGGAATTCGGTTAGGCTGCAAGATTTAAAAGTTGAGGCACAGTACCAACTAGCCATCAGTAACAAATTTCAAGCACTAGAAGAAATGGAGAACACAGAAGTAGAGCATGAATGGCAAGCAGTGAAAGCAGTCATAATGGAGGGGGCAGAAGAATGTATAGGGAGAAGAACAAGAGCACGAGTTTAAAGTGGTATGACATGGAATGTGAAGACATATTAAACCAAGCGAATGGAATATCTATCGAACCCAACAGACCAAACTAAGGATCATTTTAATAGGAAGAGAGCGGAAGCAAGAAGAACCTTAAGAGTAAAGAAAAGAACATACCTAAACAAACAGATTGAGAGGATGGAAATAGAGAACAGACAGAACCAATGCAGAAAGTTTTACAAAGAGGTTAAACTACAGAGAAGAGGAACAGACATGAAAACAGTTGGTTTTGTGAAAAAGGAAACGGGAGAATTACAGCACCAAACAACGGAACTAAAAATCAATATAATAAGACTCGAAGAGGTCAAAGAATCAATAAAAGCGATGAAAAGTAAAAAAGCTCCAGAAAGTGATGGCATTGAAGCGGAACTAATAAAAAAGGGTGGGCCTGAACTACATGCCAAAATACACCAAATTACAAAAATTATTTGGAAACAAGAGAAGATGCCGGCTGAGTGGAGCGGGAGCATGATTATCCCAGTGCATAAAAAAGGAGATAAAGAATCATGTAAAAATTAAAGAGGTATTTCACTAATCAATGTTGCGTACAAAATATGCGGCTTTAGACCTGGCAGATCAACCATTGATCAGATATTCACCATTAGACAGATACTCGAGAAATATTGGGAGTTTAACCAAGATGTGCACCAGATATTCGTAGATTTTCAACAGGCCTATGATTCCATCAACCGGAAAGTGCTATGGTCAGCGATGACCGAAATGGGTATCCCAAAGAAATTGGTGTCAATGACGCAGATGTGCCTCAGCAACTCTTACGCACAAATACGAGTAGGATGTCACAGCTCAGAAACATTTAATATTAATTCCGGCTTCGGACATGGAAACCCACTGTCCCCCCTGCTGTTCAACCTAGCTTTAGAATATTCAATGCGAAAAGTTGAAGCAGACTTGATCACAAGCATTTCGGCACGAGGATCGAAGATTGTTCTGGCATTTGCTGACGACGTCGATACCATAGTGCAGTCAACGCGAGATGTATTTGGAATTTTCTGTCATTTTGAGGAAGCTGCACTGCAAATGGGCCTGAAAGTCAACGAGGACAAGACTAAATATATGGCAATGTCAAGAAATGCCAGAAATAAGGTCAGGCAGAATGTCTATATTAACGACCACAACTTTGAAGTTGTAAAGGAATTCAAGTACCTGGGAGCGATAATTACCCAGGATAACCGTGTTGAGAAAGATGTGGCAGCCAGAATAGTCGCGGCAAACAGGAACTTTTACTCCATTCAACATTTAATAACATCTAAGCTTTTCTCCAGGAATACTAAGATTCGCATTTACAAAACCATAATCCACCCTGTGATGACATAATATGGAAGCGAGACTTGGACATTTAACCAAAAAGAAATGAATAAACTGCTGGTATGGGAACGTAAGATTCTACGCGGCATTTACGGCCCTTGTAAGGATGCTTACACGCAAGAATGGAGGCGTCGACATAATCATGAACTCCAACAACTATTTGGGAAAGAGAGCCTTACTAGGCATATAAAGGCTTAGATGGGCAGGTCATGTAATAAGAAGGAGCGATGATCAGCGCCTTGTAAACACAGCTTTTTGGGAGAGACCAGAAATAGATGGAGGGGCGCTGTAAAGGCAGACCTTAGGAAGATGGGCATTAGACTGTGGGAAATAGAGACACAAGACCGCCAAGGATGGAGGGCAATAGTGAATGCGGCCAAGACTCATGACGAGTTGTAGAGCCAAACAAGAAGAAGAACGAGAGTCCAAGAAAGTCGGGACGCAAAATACTTTAATTTATATCTTTAACGTCCTTAATTTTCATCCAGTTTCCTAACTCCTCATCGTAAACGCCACGAGATTTTTCCGGTAAAATTTGCAATGTAGCTGCATTGTCAATAATTTCGCGAGCAAGTTCATCCTGGTCCATTTTTGTTTAAAAACTGGTTTCTCGTATTAAAAATTCACTATTTATCGTTAACAAATTAGGAAATAACTAAATGATGTAACAAAAAAAAAGTAACATTCTTTTAAGATAACATAGTTCTGCTATTGGATAAAATGTTTTATGACACTCGTGTGGTATGTCATATGTATTCATCACTTGGGAAAATTAGCTCTCTTGGCTTATGACCTCGATCGAGGGATAAACATTTCCCAGCGTGACTTATATGTAACATAACACACTAGTACCGTAAACAACTATATTCCCGAAGGTGTAGAGTAAATAGTATTCGAGGTAAGCCCACCCTGTATTAAGATGTTAGTGACTTTTTATAAGTCTGGTGCAAATAGGCTCAAATTCATTTATTCATGTCGATATGCAAAAGCCTAACACAAGTCATAAAAGATAATACGGGATAAAATTTTCAATTGATATTAATACTAAAACATATAAACATATACATTTAAATAGTAAATAAAACACATGTTAAAGTTCAGATTAAAAATAGTCCTAAATCTACATTGTGCTAGAATTGCTGAAATCATGTAAGAGAAACTCGTCAAATTAATAAAATGCGTTTTCCGACAAATCTTCCTTAACCTTAAATTTAAATTGTTTTATTGGTAGATCTTTTAAAATGTCTGGAAGTTTATTAAAAAACTTAATCCCCCAATACTCTGGTCCACTTTGACACCTCTTTAATCTCCAATAGGATGGAACGAGATGTTGTCTGTGCCGGGTGTTGTAGTTGTGTGTGTCTTCATGGATCCTGAAATGTCCCAACCTGCCCCTAACAAACATGAGGTTCTCAAAAACAAACAGGCATGGCACGGTCAATACCCCAAGACTGCAAAAAACCTGTCGACAGTCATCCCTAAATGCCAAACCCGCAAGTACTCTGATTGCTTTTCTCTGGATTCCAAAGACCCTACACATATCAGCAGAATGACCCCAAGCTAAAATTGCATAACTGATATGAGTATGAAAGATAGCAAAGTAGGCTGTTTTCAAGACTTCAGGGACCACATTCATGCTTAGGGTCCTCAGCACATAAAGACTTCTACCCAACTTTCCGCTCACCATCTCAATGTGGCCCCTCCACAAAAGTTGTGGATCCAAAAGAACATCCAAGAACTTGACACTGGTCACGCTGCCACTCTCCCCATGAAGATCTCGAAGAGAAAATACCACTCTGTTGGTTTTCTCCTCATTGAGCAGCAGCCTATTCCCCGAGAACCACTCCTTTGCTCTCTCCTGTGCAGCCATGGAACCCTCAAGCGACTCTTTGAGTGAATTAGCTGCAGTATCATCAGCAAAGAGTGTGTATTTTGCCTGTGTAGTCGATAAAGCAAGGTCATTAATATAAATTAAAAAAAGAACTGACCCTTGAGGGACCCACACTCTCCCCTGACAACACCCCAGCCACCCTCACAACCTGCACCCTGTTCTCCAGATAAGATTTTATGAGCTTTACACTCTGAGGAGAAAAGTTATATTTTGTAAGCTTTCGCAAGAGAATTCCATGATCCACTCAGTCGAATGCCTTACTCAGGTCACAGAACAGAACTGTGTTAAATTGGAGATTATGGAAGGCTTCAGCAATGTGTGAGACAAGGTCAAGAATCCCAAGTACAGTAGACCTATCTCGCCTAAAGCCAAATTGGCATTCAGTGAATTATTTATTTGTAAGGCCATCGCCTTTTCAACAAGTTTTGGAATAATTGGCAGTAGAGAGATAGGTCTATAGTTCTCCTGCTCATGGATATTGCCTTTTTTAAAGATAGGTGTAATTACTGCTTTTTTAAGAATGGAAGGAAAAATGTTTTCTTTAAAGCATAAGTTGACCAATTTTGTCAATGGACTTATTAAAATTTTTTGACCATTTTAATTAAATTTGTATTTAGTCCATAGATATCACTACTATTCTTATTTTTTAAATTAGTTATAATATCCCTCATTTGGATAAGTGTTATGTCTGAAAAAGAAAAGTTGAATAAGGCTAAAATCACATCTCGCAAAAATCCCTTAATTTAATGTGTTTTACATTCAAACGTATTTTATTTTCCTGTAAATTATAAATCAGTTCAGCTACCCAGTTTAAATTTGGTTCCAATTCATAAAAATATAAATGCAAATTTAAAAACAAAAACTAAAAAAAATACAATAGGTTTTTTTGTGACTATTCAGAAAACAATAAAAATTCGCACGACAATTAAAAACAGTTTTTACTCTAGACCGCAAATTTGTTAATTAAACTGTTGTTTTAACTAGTAAATTGAAGTTTATGCTTTTTTGCGAAACCCACACGTACATTAAAAATTATAGGTTGCTTCAAATTAATGATAATATGTTATAGTTGCAGTGGCGGCGCCACGAGTGGGCATGTTTTCGCCCAACCTGCTAAATTAAGCATTTAAGCAAACACAAATAGCAGGGTCTATATATATTATAGAGAAATATCCCAGAAGATTTTTTTAAAGACAACTTGCAACATTATAGTCTTTCCTTATAATAATAATACCCTTTATATTTTTATTAGTGGATATTCCGTGAATATTTCGTGAATAACCCGGAGGATAAACATAATCATAGTTTATTGGTGCTAAACAAACGAATGTTACACAGGTCAAAAAAGTACAATAGTGTACAATAATCAATAATTAATTCTGACTCAAAAATCTACATCATTTCTTAAGTCAAATGTTTGTGAACCATAAAAAACTTAAAAATGCTAAAATATTTTATCAACCATTATAGAGTTTAAAATTATTTAAAATATATAAGTTATTAAAATGTACATGTGGAATTACAAATTACATTGGAAAATTACAAATACAAACAAAACATATAGAATAAAATCTTAATAAGTACCTATACATATGTTAAAACAAAATAAAATAAAAAGGAATTAAATTCATTAGAGTTTGAAAAGTTTTTCTTCTATGTGATAAAAAGTTCATGTTTTATATTAAAATTGAGGAAATCATCAATATTGTCACGACTAACAACCATCCGAACGTTTTTGTGCTACCCTATAGAACTAGCCGCCGCGCGCCGTGCCGTGCCGCTCGCTTCTCTGTCTGTATGAATCATCGCCCGGCCGGCCGCGAAGTTTCGGGATCGCTGGAATTATCTCGATGGCCTCATCGAGATCATATAGAGTGGCCTCGGAATACTTCCCGAATATTCGTGATAGATTTGAAATTATATATAAGCAGACCTAAGGCGAATGTTAGTTCGTTCAGTTCAGTTAATCATTGAGTGTTGAATAGACATTAGTTGTAAAGTTATAAGAGTAGTATAGAGTGTTAAATTATACAGTGGTAGTGAATAAAGAGAGTATTAGTTGAAAATAGCAAAGTTGTAATTCTATTAAGAACCCACGGGAAAAACGTAACATTTGGTGCCAGAAGTCGGATTGTGAAGGGACCGGACTTGCGAAGTATTTTTCGAGGAAAGAAGAGGTACAAGTACGTCAACGAGACCGTTTGATTGGTGGATTCTGGTAAAAGTTTATAACATTCTATGGTCAATACAAGGCAACAAACGGCAGAAATGGAGCAAATTAATAAAATGTTGGCCGATTTCATGGAAAATCTAAATGCTGAAAGACAAATAGAACAGGACCGGCTGCAGAAAATTTTTCAAGATCAAGAAGATAAAAAGCAAGCGGATCGGGAAGAGGATGAACGTAAAAGGCAAGCAGAACAGGACCGGCTTCAGAAAATTTTACAAGATCAAGAAGATAAAAGACAAGCGGAACGGGAAGAGGCTGAAGGTAGAAGGCAAGCAGAACAGGAACAGCTGCAGAAATGGAGGCTGGATGTAATTGTAGGCGAGCAAGGAAAATTACAGAAAATATTGGACGGGCAAAATGAGAAATTTGAAAAAGAAGTAAACAATATACAAAAAGAAGTTGTAACTGTACAAAAAGAAGTAGGAGACGTACAGAAAGAAACGAAGAATCTACAAGCAGAAGTTTCCAGACTAAAAAATCACGGATCCACCGAGAGGGTATTCGGCACAGGACAACATATTAAACCTCCACCCTAGGACGGTCAAACATCCTGGACAATGTACAAAAGCCAATTTGAAGCCGCTGCTGTTGCCAGCGGTTGGAATAATGAAGAAATGGCTACATCACTAGTGGTAGCGCTTCGTGGATCTGCCCTGGAACTACTGCAGACCATTCCCATCAGCCAACAAGGGAAATATGACATCCTTGTAGCTGTCCTGGAAAGACGATTTGGAGACCAACACCGAAGACAACTGTATCAGGCACAAGTAAAGTCTCGGCATCAGAAGCCTGGTGAAAACCTGCAAGAATTTGAGGCAGACATTAGACGTCTCATTCATTTGGCCTACCCGGGAGCGACAGAGGAATTTCAAGAGGAACTTGCTGCCCAATATTTCGTGGATGGTATCAGAGATCCAGAAACTCAGAAAATGCTACCTACGCCTAGCCAAATTTGATAACAGCAGTGAAGCTTTGGGTCGAGCCCTAGAAATCGAGGCGGCCTGTAACATCTCCAAGCCAAAAATCAGGGCCGTATCCATCCAGGAAGAAAAGGCGACAAACAGCTGTGAATTAAATGAGATGGGTGAAATTTTGAGGAAATTAACGGAAGTTCTTCAGGCCACTGCGAGATTCCGGGAGCCAATTGAAGATAGGCCACGTAACCGAAATACATCAAGTCAGTGCTATAGATGTGGCAGGACTGGGCATTTCAAAAGAGACTGCCGAGTACAACTACGGTCTAGATCTCCATCCAGAGACGCTAGAGCCTCCAAGTCAAATCAGGAAAACTTCAATTAGTCAACATTGCGGGGCGGGTGTTGGCTAAAGAAGATAAAGTCCCCAGGATCGTCTCCATAAAAAGCCTAGGAAAAGCCGCCGACAGTCTAACAATTACAGGAAAGATCAACGGAAGAGCCATAACAATTACTGTTGACACTGGTGCGGAGGTATCTTTGATAAGGTCCAACAGAGTGAATGAGTGAATAGAGTAGAAGTTCTACCCATATCAAAGAATGTAGTTTTACGTACAGTTACCGGTGAGACATCTGAAGTACTTGGGGAAATGGATATCGAACTTCAACTGGGACGAATTAAACTACACCACACAGTGTTAGTCGTCGACATCGAGGATGAATTTATTTTGGGAATAGATCTCATCGGTCAACATGGATTCTCTTTTGACAACAAGCTTAATCTTCCGAAGTTTGGCACCGAAGAGTTCATCCTTGACAAAACAGACGATGGCACACCGACTAAAGTAGTGGCGGCATGTACTGTCAGAATAAGCGGAAATACCGAGCAGATAATTTTTGGGAAATTGGAGAAGGATTTTGGAGGCTGCATCGGACTTATCCAACACCACGATTTGCCTTGCAAACACCTCGTAGGCAAAGCACTAGTCAAAACCGGCGGCGAAGTACCGATAAGGATAGCAAATATTTCATCAAATTCCATCAAAATTAATAAAGGAGATGTAATAGCCATTTGCGAGCCGGTGCAGTGGGTAACCAGTTGCGAAACGCAGTCAGAAGTAACACCCTCAACATCATCTAAGGAAGTCCTAGAACATTTCCAGAAGTCGTGGCAACATATGTCTTCCGAAGAACTGAAAAGAGCTACACAATTTGTCAAAGAGCAGAGTACAGCCTTTGAAAAGAAAAATGGCAATACTGGAAGAGCGAACATCATAAAACATAAAATCGACACTGGGAGTGCTCACCCCATACGGCAGCATCCTCGAAGGTTACCAGTGACGAAGCAGCAAGAAGTTACCACATTGGTGGATAAAATGCTTGAAGATGGAATTATTGAAGAGAGTCATCAAGTTCATGGTCATCTCCTGTTGTCTTAGTCACCAAGAAGGATGGGACTACCAGATTCTGCGTGGACTATAGAAGGCTCAATGACGTCACCAAGAAGGACAGCTACCCACATCCCAGAATTGACGACACGTTGACGACACTAGCAGGTTCTCATTGGTTCTCAACACTCGATCTAAAGAGCGGATCCTGGCAAGTAGGCATTGACGAACAGGATAAGGAAAAGACTGCCTTCTCTACCGGAAGTGGTTTATATCAGTTTAAAGTTATGCCCTTCGAACTATGCAATGCCCCCGCTACTTTTGAGCGTCTTATGGAAGTTGTTCTACGAGGCCTCACTTGGAAGACATGCCTGGTCTATCTTGATGATATAATGGTAATGGGAGAAACTTTCGAAGAGCACCTACAAAACCTGCATGAAGTTTTTACTAGGATCAAGAATGCTCAGCTCTTACTGAATCCAAAGAAATGTTTTCTCTTCCAACAAAAAGTTAAATTTCTCGGACACGTCGTGTCATCAGAGGGAATCCAAACTGATCAACGAAAGATAACAGCAATCAAAGACTGGCCTCGTCCTCGCGACAAACACGAACTGCGGAGCTTCCTTGGTATGTACTTATTATAGAAGATTTATCGAAGGATTTGCAAATATAGCTGCACCTTTACATAAGCTCACTGAAGAGCGAGCAAATTATAACTGGGATCATAACTGTGATTCTGCGTTCAGGAAATTAAAAGCGGCTCAATGTTCTAGTCCAATATTGGGATATCCGGAACAAAAGGGTAAATTTGTATTGGACACGGATGCCAGCAACACCGGCATCGGCAGCAGGAGAAGAACGGGTTATCGAATACTACAGTCGAACACTTTCGAAACCTGAACGTAACTACTGTGTAACCCGAAAAGAGCTTTTGGCAATAGTACGGTCTGTTGAGCATTTCCATCAATATCTATATGGGCAAGAATTTCTGATAAGGACTGATCATGCAGCACTTAAATGGCTTTTGGATATGAAACAACCTGAAGGACAGGTAGCCAGGTGGCTTGAAAAGCTACAACAATATAACTTTAAGATTAAGCACAAAGCAGGAAAATTGCATAATAATGCAGATGGTTTATCTAGAAGACCATGCGCGGTTAATTGTAAGCATTGCCAAAGAGTAGATCAACGAGAAGGAATTACTCCGATTAGGCTAACGAAATTTGAGGTTGATCAGCTGTGGACCACAGAGCAACTTAAAAAGGATCAGCTTGAAGATAGTGAAATAGCACTGTTGCTAAGAGCTAAAGAAGAACAGCAGCCAAGACCAAGCTGGAGCGAGATATCAAATAAAGGACTTGCTTTTAAAACTCTGTGGGCTCAGTGGGACTCCCTGGTGGTGGAAAATGGACTTCTTTTCTTAAATGAGTCTGGGAAAGCGCCGATGGCAAAGTAGTGAAGACACAGTTAGTGGTACCAAGGAGGAAGATATCGGGAGTTCTGGAAGAAGTTCATAATGGAAAGTCTGGTGCTCATCTCGGAGTGAACAAAACGATTGACAAGATTCGCGACAGATTTTACTGGGTCAACTACTGCCAGGATGTGAAATCGTGGTGTCGGCAGTGCTCAACCTGTGCCGCAAGTCAAGGACCCAAAACAAGATCTAGGGGCAAAATGAAACAGTATAATGTGGGCCTACCGTTTGAACGTATCGCCATTGACGTAGCTGGCCCTTTTCCAGAAACAAATAATGGTAACAAGTAAATTTTAGTGGCAATTGACTACTTCAGTAAATGGCCTGAAGTCTTTGCAATCCCCAATCAAGAAGCTGTTACCACAGCAGAGGTCCTTGTGAATAACTTATTCAGCAGATTTGGTGGTTGGTGTTCCGTTAGAGCTGAGGTTTAACAAGACCATTGAAGAACATTTGTCAAAAGTCGTAGATGAACATCAGAAGGATTGGGACCAACACATACCACTATTTTTAATGGCCTATAGATCAGCAGTCCATGACACGACAGGACTAACACCAGCCATGGTTTTATTTGGAAGAAAACTCCGCTTACCCTGCGACCTATTATTCGGAACGCCAGACAACCAGGATATGGAAATTCAAGACTACGCGGACTCCCTTAAGGAAAAGTTACTATACATCCATGAATTAGCCAGAGAAAACACGGAGAAAGCCAGTGACCGAATGAAGACACGATATGATCTCAAAGCTAATTCTATGGGATTTCAGATGAACGATAAAGGCTGGTTATATAATCCGCAAAGGAAGATCTCCCAAGATAACGCCAGTATGGGAAGGACCCTATACAGTGATCAAAAGAATTAATGACGTTGTGTATAGAATTCAGCGTAGTCCCAGAAGCAAACTGAAAGTTGTTCACCTCGACAGACTGAAATCATACCACGGGCATGCAGTATCTGATCGGGACGATCAAGTTTAAGAGGGAGGCAATGTCACGACTAACAACCATCCGAACGTTTTTGTGCTACCCTATAGAACTAGCCGCCGCGCCGTGCCGCTCGCTTCTCTGTCTGTATGAATCATCGCCCGGCCAGCCGCGAAGTTTCGGGATCGCTGGAATTATCTCGATGGCCTCGTCGAGATCATATAGAGTGGCCTCGGAATACTTTCCGAATATTCGTGATAGATTTGAAATTATATATAAGCAGACCTAAGGCGAATATTAGTTAGTTCAGTTCAGTTAATCAATGAGTGTTGAGTAGATATTAGTTGTAAAGTTATAAGAGTAGTTTAGAGTGTTACATTGTATACAGTGGTAGTGAATAAACAGAGTATTAGTTGAAAATAGCAAAGTTGTAATTCTGTTAAGAACCCACGGGAAAAACGTAACAATATCATAGAAGACATTTTTAATTAGAAATCTCTTGATTTTTCCTTTCATTAAGTTGATTGGCAAAGACCGAATTTCATTAGGAATCTTGTTAAAAATTTTAACTGCCAAAAACTCTGGTCGACTTTGACACTTTTCCAGCCTGCAGTAGGACATGACCAGGTCATTTCTATTCCTAGTGTGGTGTTCATGTACATCTGATCGAGTGGAAAATTGAGATATTTTTTTTATGAAAAGAATATACTGTAGTATAAAAACACAAGGAAAAGTTAAAATTTCAAGGTTGACAAATGCTTCTCTGCAGTCATCCCTGAAGCCAAGGTCTGATAGCGCTCTGATGGCGCTTCGCTGTAGTCCAAAGACGCCAACAATACACTGCCCCAGACTATTATCCCATAGGATATAACAGAATAGAACAGTGAATAGTACGCAGTCAGTAACATCTCCCCTTAGACATTATGGCAAAGTCTCCGAAGGACATTGACACATTGTCTATGTGCCATCCCATCTCAATTTAGGATGAAGATATATTCCCAAAAATCTAACCTCAGGAGAGTTAGAAAAATCCTCGATGTTACGGAGAGGAAATGCCATTCTTTGTGTCTTTGCAACATTTAGCTGAAGCCTGTTTGCGTTGAACCAGTCCTCTGCCTCCAACTGTGCCACCCCTGCCCTCTCTATAAGATTTTCTAAATTTTCCCCAGATAGTGAAAGGGTTGTATCATCCGCAAAAAGAGTGTATGAGACTTGGCCCCCATTTGGTGGTAGATCATTAATAAATATTAAGAATAGTAGTGGTCCTAAGATAGACCCCTGTGGGACACCTACTTTAGCCTCCATCTCTAGCGAGTGATCCAACCCTACTCTCACTACCTGCGTACGATTATTAAGGTAAGAGTGAAGAAATGTTATACTTTCTTTATTGAATTTGTAGAGTCTTATCTAATCAAGGAGAATGGCATGAGTGACACAGTCAAAGGCCTTGCTCAAATCACAAAACAAGGCCATCAAGTGCATCCGGTTTTCATAAGAATCCATGATGTTTGAGATTAAGTTGAGAACTCCCATTGTGGTATTCCTGCCCTCCCTAGACCAAATTGATTCTCAGAGAACAAATTGTTATCTTCAAAGTTTTCTATAATCCTGAGGGCCATAAATTTTTCGATAACTTTTGAGAATGCAGGCAGAAGAGAAATTGGTCTGTAATTTGCAACATCATTACGATCACTCTTCTTAAAAATTGGTGTAATTAATGCCGTCTTGAAAACTTTAGAAAAGATACTCTGATTCGGGCAGTCTTATGTCCTCAAGGCGGGAAAGAGGATTAGTCTGAGTGGTAGGAATATCATTAATTATTTCATGAGGTATATTGACATGAGATATTGGGGTTGATGTTCTGATTTTTGTTTCTTCCACTGTGATTATTTATGATATCCCACATGCATTTGGTCGGATTTCTTGAAGAGGATATGAGGTTATCATTCGCTTTACGTTTGGCATCTTTGACCGCGCTAGTGTACAATATTCTGAACCTTTTGAATTCTTTTCTATTACCAACTGTGTCGTATTGTTCACAAACTTCTTTCAAGAAAGACAGATGATTCCTCACATCCCTCAATGAGTCCGAGAACCATGGAACTCTGTGAGGTTGGTTGTTTTTCGTCCAGTATCTTTGTCATCAAGGAAAGACCAGGAACAAGTTTCTAATGTATTATAAAAATTAAGAAGACCATACTGAGTAATTGGTCTAAAAGTTATAGGTTCGGACTTACTCTGACAACTAGAGTTAGAACTTGTCTCAAAATATAAGACCTGTCCCAAATGATCTGAAAGCCAAAGGTCAACAACCTCAGAATGAATGGAATCTAATGAAAAATTTATGAAAACATTGTCTAAGCAAGCAGCACCTCTAGTGTTGTTAAAAATTGATGCCTTAAATCCCAGACTAGCCAACAGATCACAGAGATCATTAGCTTCTCTCTGATCAGTCCCAAAAGAGACATTAAAATCCCCCGCCAAAACTTTTTCTAAGATGTTTTCCACTGCCTCCAGAAAAATGTCAAAGTTACCAGATGGTGATCTATAAAAAACAATTACATAAAACTCTTATGAATTTAAATATATACAACAAAATTCAATGTGTTTTTCTTGGTAAAATTCAGAGAGTGCATTTACTTCAACAAAATTAAAACTATTATTAACTAAAATTAATGTACCTCCTCCCTTGCAAGAAGTTCGTGATGAATAGGCTCCCAATTGGTACCCTGCTAAATTAAAGGAGCGCAATTCATGCTCACAGAGCCAGTGTTCTGTGAGTCCTATCAGTGAGAGTGATTTGTCGACCACTCCTGCTTCGAAAGAGTCTATTTTTTGGCGAAGGGAACGAACATTGTAATGTAGTAGACTCACTCTATTTGGTTTAACAGCTGGTTCATTTACCCTTGTTCTTGATGTGAACCCGAGCTCTGGACTTTCCTCTTTTGCTACGGCTTTGAAGGTTTAAAAAATGATTTGCAATAGCTGCCCTGGGCCAAAGGCTAGCCTCAAGATAACTTGCCTTCTTTTCATCAGGAACCTCTAATTTAAGAGAGCTTCTTTTGTTGTGTAGAGTTTTCATTTTTTCACATCTACACCCCTCATCCAAATGTTGTGATTTAAGGAAATTCAGGATTGCATGTGCCTCAACTTCAGGAGCAAATCTTGAAAGAAATATGTAGCCCTTTTTTTTGGGCGATTTTGAGGCCGGGGATGCATTCATTTGTACCCAACAATGGTTTGGGTCGTTTTTCCTGTACATGATTTTGTCTTCTTCTTCTGATTACCAGATTCCAACCTGGTTCGGCATCAATATCTTCCGGGATGTAGGAGTCTGTAGGACTAAAAAGACTTAGTGATACGAGGTGGACCTTACACATAGCAAGCGGTCCTATTTAGCTGTAAAAACACTACCATCAATAGTAATATTATTAAATCCCAACCAGCGAAATACAAAAATATAAAATAACATGTAATATTATATCAGTTTGTCGTCAAGTGTATATCATAATTATATAACATTTGTAGGTAAAGTTAAACGTATTAAACAAGCACGAGATGAAGCTCAGGCCGAGATTGAGGCATATCGGAGCGAGAGGGAGAGACAGTTTCGAGAATACGAGGCACGTCATATGGGCTCCAAGGAGGATGTGGCTGCTAAAATCGATAAAGACACCGAGCTTTATATAAAGAACATGGAAAAAATGATGCTCGATAATAAGGACTCGGTATGTACAAGATGGATGCAAAATGCACGATTTAAAGAAATGGTTTTTTTTTAGATAATCGAAGAACTAATCACGCTCTGTGTGAACATCACTCCGGAACCGCATCCGAATTTCTTTGTAATGAAATCCTTCAACAAGATTTGAACGTCTTAAATTTGAACTCCGATTAGTCATGGTTGAATTAGTCAGTGTCTTGAATTATGACATTGACACATTCAAGACAATGATTAATTTATCGACCGTGCCAGCGATTAAAATTACTAATCAAAATTCAAAGTTGGCCCTTATTGTTGTAATGTTGAATATTACGAAAGCGTAGAGTTGCCATGTCAACATTGAAAAATATTTTCATGAAAATTTACACTTTTTCTGTTAATTTACACTTTTTGTACCATTTGCGTCTAGGCACACGAATTTTGAGCCTTCACTTATGCGTACGTACTAATTCATATATTTTTCAAAGTTGATTTACTCTTGTATTTTCTTGAATTTGGACATGCCTTGGGCTAGTATGGATTAGTTTCGTTTGGCAGCGCTCCCGGAGCGAGCGAAGCGAGCGGAGGGCCATGTTTAAAGTGATATATTAGAACAATAACACTGCGTTGCTGCCAAACTCGCAGGCGATTTACACTTTTCAGACCTGGGCGTTTGACAGCAGCGCAGTGTTATCGTTCTTATATACCATTTCAAGCATGGCGCTTACTTCGCTCGCTCCGGGGGGCAACCAAACAAAATTAACCCAAACTAATTTAAGGCATGCCCAAAATCAAGAAAAAACAAGAATAAAACAACTTTGACAAATATATGAATTAGTACGCACGCATGCGTAAAAGCTCAAAATTGGCGTGTGTAGACGCGAATGGTAGATATCTGTAGAAAACTATAAATTGACATAAAAAAATGTAAAATTTACAGAAAAAGTGTAAATTGACATAAAAAGTATACATTTTCCTGAAAATATTTTTTAATGTTGGCATGGCAGCTCTACACTTTCCTAGAATATTATAAAGGTTTTATTTTTGTAGTTTAGTAGCTCTTATATTTGCTATTGTTATTGTTTGAGCACGATTATATTCGTAGTAATGTACGTATAAATGTTTACCAACCAACTGAACCTCTTTTTTTAAAGTCATCTGACCTAAGAGAGACATGCGTATTATAAATTAAGTTATTTCAATCATTGTATTAAGTTCAGGGTAGCAAAATGTTTTTTAAAATTGTGCACATCTGCTTCGATTGTTCCCGATGGTCCAAGCGCCCATAGTCCATTTTATAGACGTAAGGTCAGGTGAACTTGGTGGCCATATACTTTGGTAAATTTATAAAGAAACAAAACCATGTATGTTTAAGTGGACGAAATAGCAATTACCTATCAAGTCCTAGTTAATATGCAAACAAAATTTAATAAATGATACTTAATAGAATGTGCAATATCAATATCCTTTGTATAGAATACAAAAATGATAGAAATACTGAGAATAATTGCAATTGAACAAATGTTTTAAATGTACTTACCACAAATGCTATACAGTGTGTCCAAAAAAAGTATGTGAAACTTCTTTATTATTGGTTTCTCAGAAAATTTTATTCTTGATAAAAGTTGGTGCTTGCCCTAAAACAATAAACTAGTATTCCAGAATTTACGTACTGCTTTTAGTGCGGGAGCAAATGTAATTTTTCCGAAATCGCGTCAAGAGTAAAGTACGTTAACTTATAAAAATACAGCAAAATCTTATAAGGAAATTTTTTTCCAAATTAAAAAAATAATCTAAATATGAAATTTGAGTTAAGTACATCAACTTTTAATTTTTCCTATTTTTCTTTAACGTTACGCCACTGGTGTATGTTTTGTTCTTTTGTTATTAGTATACTTGCCATGTAACTCCCAAAATTTATTTGAGATAGAAATTAATTACATAGTTGCACAATGTTGCAGTTTTTCTAGAGATAATAGCCAGTTTAGGTATCAGTGTGTTGCAATGTTGCAAACACAATTAAACCCTTTTCGAAAAAAAGCAGAAATTAAAAGTTGATGTACTTTACTCAAATTTCACATTTAGATTATTTTTTTATTTTGGAAGAACTTTTCCTCATAAGATTTTGCTGTATCTTTATAAGTTAAGGTACTTTATTCTTGACTCGATTCCGGGTAATGACATTTGCTCCCGCACTAAATGCCGTACTTAAAATCTGAAATACTCATTTATTGTTTTATGGCAAGCACCAACTTTTATCAAAAATAAATTTTTCTGAGAAACCAATAATAAAGAAGTTTCCCATATGTTACATACTTCTTTGGATAAACTGTAAACTGTGTTGTTTAAAGCAAAATTTCACCTCGAAATATCCCCGCTACTTCAAATTATCTGATATTGATTTCCCGAATTCAAATCGTTTTAAATGAGATTTCAGGCAAATAAATTTTGCCATAATATCGACAGGAACTGCACCCAATCACCAAAAAGAAGTTCAAATCTTCCGATCCCAACTACATTTTTTCAGCTTCAAACAGTTTACGAAGAGATTTCACATGCAATTAAATACATAAATCTACATAAGGCGGTGCACAGAGCACCAACCTTTAGCCTGTTAGCCCTGTTAAGAGCCAATCAGAATCGCGGAAGGCGTGGTCAAATTTGAAATCCTAGATTACCCATGTCTTTACGCTTTACGGTGCAATGGATTGCTTTCAACTGTTGTGGTGGTGCAGTGAGTGTGATATGGAAACCCGGGTTCCATTCCTGTCAGAAGCAACTTTTTTTTTACTTTTTTAAAACGTTTCCTTTACTTCATTTTGGGTTAGGTTGGGTTAGATAGATATATGTGTTGAGGAAATGTCATCGCCTTTATGTCACTGCGACCTCTAGATATATTGCAACCCTCCTTGTACTTAAGGTATTGTGTCCAACCGTGTCTTCTTGATCAGACTCCAAAGTCTCGACAGTGCCTTCATGGTGTAGCTTCACGCTTCTGGATTGGTTGTCTCAGCAGTTTCGAAGCGTAACCTCGAAAGTCCTTCACAGTGGCAGAGAATGTGTTTTGCCGATTCCTCTCCTTCCTGGCAAGGATACACAGGGTTTCATCCGCCAAGCCTATCAGACTTTAGTCGACAGTGTCCTGTTAGTAGTCCCACTATGATTCTTATTGACTTCCGATTATAACTTAACAAGTCTGCTGTTAATCTTGCCGAAGGTTTGCAGATGAAATCTTTGGCAGTAGATTAAACCACCACCTCTGGGACGCTTCTTCTATCCCTTTTTGCATGGATGTCTTGGCTATGGACCTTGCGACTCCGCAAAATAGTTCTGGTCCTGTTAGTGGCTGGAGCGAGCCTTCTGGGGCTAATTCGTCTGCCATCTCGTTGCCTCCATGTCCTTCGTATCCTGGCACCCCACGCCAAGGTCACTTTTCTATTAAGTCTTCCCATTTCGTTCACCAAATTTATACAGTCCAATACTAACATTGATATTACTATATTGGAAGATACTGCTTTCATCTGAGTTCAAACAAATGCCCAAGATACTGAAATGGATGAGATGAGGTAAACTATTTAAAAGGAAAAGTGGAAAAACTGGAAACTAAAATGAAAACATCAGAAAATAATCCAAAAATTAACAAAATGGAGGAAACAATCAAAATGCTAAACAAGAAACTAGATCTATCCCGGAAGCAGAAAGCAGAACTGCCTGTAGATGAGGAATCAAAAATAATGGAAAAGTCCACATCAGAGGCATCTAAAGTGTATGATTGAATTTCAAGCTCGATCGAAAAACGTCTTGAAAATCATAATGAACAACTAGCTATTAAACTAGACTCAGTTGTATTAAAAGTACTAATTCAGAGCTTGTAGGCTTTCTAACAAATAACCATGCAGAAAACAAAACAGCAAAAAATACAGAAATCTTCCCTCCTTTGGCCATAACAACAAAACACTGCCCTCTAGACAGCCCTCCACAAAGTGAACCTTCACCACAAACAGCTATTTTTCCCGCCTTCGGTAGATTTTTCGACGCTAAAACGACCCAAAATGACCGCTTTTTCAAAATCATACATGCCCAAATGTTCCGGTTTTCTCTAATTTCAATGGGGTTCGGAAAACCCTCAAAAAGAATGTGTTCGGAAAATTTCAGTTATCGTGTATCAAAGCAAAACAATTTTGAAAAATCGCATATTTCATGTAATAAATCAGAAACGAAAAATCGGATCATATCCGGATGAGTGTAGGGGAGAGTCGAGCAGCCGGCATCACCTAAAGCCTAAAGTATATCTCAATCCTATAAAAAAGTTAGCCTACAGTAACCTCATCTGGTTTAAGAAATAGGAATTAATGACAATTTGCATTTGACTCTTTTTTGCCCTATTAGGTACCTCGGGTAAGAGGAATCAGGTTGTAGGGCAAAAGAAATCGAATTGATATTAAGAGCACAAAAAACAAAAAACAAAAAAAATACAAAATAAAATATGTAGAGATGACAAAAATTAACACTATTTTATTAGAAGGTTACAAGCTACAAATAAGCCACATAATCTGATATATCAAAATGTATAGGCAGTTTAAAAAAAAAAGCGAGACTGCTAGTACTCGAGACACTGATGTGTAAACATATCGACATCATCGACATGAAAAGCTAATCCCGCCTTAGGCAGGCCGCGTGACGCCTGAATATAGACAACCAATTAATTGGAATTTCTTGATTTTGTGCATGCCTTGCGTTAGTTTTGGTTAGTTTTTGTTCGTCGCGCCTCTTTAGCGAGCGAAGCGAGCGGAGGGCTATGCGTGAAGTGTAATATTAGACATTCTAATGTAAACTTTAATCTGTACAAAATTTCATGATGATCGGTTGGGTAGTTTATGCGTGAAAGCGTAAGAAACAGACAAACAAACACATTCGCTTTTATAATATAAGTTAGGATGTAACAGTCCCATTTTGCCAGCGTCAAATATTTTTGAAATTCATTTGGGAAAAAAAAGATGCTGTATTTTGCACTCATCGGTTTATTAATTATTCTAAATTTATTGATTCGATTTGCTGACGATACGCTTGAAATTACCGCATTTCTTAATGTAAATTAACTCTATTCTAAGTATGGGTTAACGATATATTTGTATTAGCATTTATAACACGTTGTGACTATATTTATTGTAGTTAATAAGCGAAGCACATTGTTATTAGGATAGCTTGGCTTGATTTATAGTACATTACCGTAGAACGACCTGCGAACCGATTTATATTTTTAAGAATTCTGTTAATAAAACGCGCCTTTACGCTGCATTAGACCCGTCCATTCATATTTTATTGTCGGTTTGAATATTTCATAACTTTTTGGAACCCCTTGGTTCCGGACTCCAATCAACGGCCGATCGTTAGATCGTTTTGGGCCCTCTGCTTTATATATTTATCTCTTCACACAGCAGGCTGCAGTTTTTGTAATGTTCGGTTGTTCGTTCCGAGTAATAGGAATGGACTATCCTCCCGTGATTGTCTCGATTTAGATTTTTAGAGGTTTATCATTTTCGTAGAAGTATTTCCTAGCAGTTCTTGAAAAATTTAATTTTGGCTCATTAATTGTGGCTTCCGCTGCCGTTTACCATCACAATAAACGAGAACTAAGTCGTTAATTATCTTAGAATTATTCCTTGTATCGAAATCACTTGGCATGTTTCAGCCCATTACTATTTCTTGATCTGACATAGTCCTTTAATCTCGGGGAAGGAGAAAGGCAAATTGACGGAAACGAAAAGAGAGTTCTTCTAATTAGACCCTTCGGCGAGAAGAGAAGCTTTCTGTTTGAGTGCAGTCAGAGACTCCATATTTAGTTTTGTGATTTAATTCCACCTATTCTTTGGGAATATATTGTGGTATCTCTTGGTGTTTTGACGCAACCGATTTTTCGGGATCTAAATACTGTACTAGGTAAGCATTTTCTCTGGAATTATTTTTTTCCTATTGCTTGTGAAGCACGCGGACGACGCCATGGCGCTAATGGTATTTT
The DNA here is from genome assembly GCA_016904865.1 of Pissodes strobi. Lineage (NCBI taxonomy): Eukaryota > Metazoa > Arthropoda > Insecta > Coleoptera > Curculionidae > Pissodes > Pissodes strobi. The sequence continues at coordinate 286,468 of MU182296.1, forward strand.
CCCTTATTTCTAGGGGCTCTCAAGTTCGTGGAATAAGACCGAGACCGTCGAATCTCCCGTACCCTCACACACACGAGGTAATTATTGCTACAGTTTTTTTGTCCAACTTAACGGTTTAATTTTGTGTCAACCTTTTTTGTGCCTTGTCCACCATTTGCTTTGCGTCCCATGTGTTATCTTATCTACTCCATTTTATCAAATCTGAATTTTTATTTTAAAGTAACTTGAGTTTGATCATATGGGGAAGTTTATATTTTCTTTTAGGGGTGACTCATACCTATCTTTGTTATATTCAAGTTGTCTGTACCTCAGTATTTTTTTCATTTGCTGATGGTCATTGAAAATTCATTGATCAAAGAAAATATATTTATACGAGGGGGGCTATATTTTTTTATTAAAATAAGGGGGCTTTGTCTAATGCGTACTGGGTTATTTCAGGATTTTACTAGAGCTAGCCACCACTTCAAATACCACGCTACCACTTGTTTTACCAGGCTACAACTTTTACCACCAGGCTACCACTTTTACTAGCGGGCTGCCAGTTCGATTACGTGGCTACAAGTCCTATCTCCGGGCCCGTTTTATTGGCGAGTCATCTGCTAGTTTCACCCTCAGGGCCAGTGCCCTAACAGTACCAATGGTGCCCGACACCTCTACCAGAGTTCGACGGATCTAAGTGGTATCGTACAGAAGCTTAAGTTTATTAACTCGTTTATTATTATTAATCGCTCTGAATTTTCTCTCTTTTTAATATACTTAAATCAAGCAGTGATGGTCGGGCTTTAAGACAGTTTCAATAATTTTATTCCTTTCATTCATTTATCGAGTAATACTTATAACTGCTCTGAATTTTCTCTCTTTATAATATAAATCAAGCATTGACAGCCAAGCTTTCAATAGGTTTATTCTAATTTTATTCTGTTTATTAATTTATCGAGTCATTTGATTTAATTATTGTGGCCGTTCATTGCTACATACTATTATTGCTACATTTAAAATTTGTGCAGCTATTAGCGCACGCATACCTATATGTAATTAGCTTAGTTAACATCAAAGTGATCACTTCGGTTTTTAGTGTTTAGTGCATTTAATTGTAAGGCATACAGTACCGAGTATTAACAACAGAATTGGTATCCGTATAATCACCATATTGTACCAATTATCAGTTAAATTTAATAGTCATTTGACATTTTTTTGTCTTTAACTTGCCATTTTACTCCAGATAAATTGTAGCGGTATTTAAAAAAAAAACAACTTGGTAGCAAATATATTGTTCCTTAAATTTTAAATTGTGTTTTCTTGTTAAGTTAAGCTTGAGTAATTTTTGATTTAATAAGCCAGCCTAGCCACCCTGCACCAACCAGCGGAGCTTTTTTAGTTTAGTTGGACAGACCTGGTGGCGCTCTAACGACCACACTACCGGGGCCAGGCGTTTGTAACACTTTCCAGGGCTAGGTTAATGGAAGAAATCTTTACTTTTAACTTCATGAAGAAAAACGTGTTGCAAGGATTCTTTAATAATATTTACTAGCAGCTTAAATCGGAATGAATTAATTCATTGCACAAATTGGACACGAAAATCTAATGCCATCAGAAATAACATCAACCTATGCACCTTATTCACTATCAGCTAGTCATCTTAGGGCGCGGTACCTTTTGATTTGGGAAGGTCAATAACCAAATTTTGTATATTTTAGAAGAGGGCCATGACTCAATATTGTTTAAAATGTCTGGGCATCTGAATAATACTTTTGACAGTTCGTTTAATTTAAAATATGCTTTTTCTACCACTGCCCTGAAAATAGACAAAAACGCACAAACAACTGCTCTTGAAAACTGGACATTTCAAACATCGTGTGAAAAGTATACTTTGCACACGGCGTGTGCAAAGTATTCTTTTCACATGACACACGCTTATTCTAGTATTTAAATTAAAGGAGTCCGTCTCCGTTTTAGAGCTTCGCCCTCAGAGGTCCCATTCCCAGATCTCTAAAAAGAATGGCCCAATTTTAGGGCTTCACCCGGGGCCCATTTTAACGCTTGAAGCCCAATTTTAGGTCTTCGCCCCCGGAGGCACCATTCCTAAATCTGTAAAAAATGGGAGTCCCGTACCATAGGCCCCATTCTAGGGTTTCGCCCCCTGGGGGACTCATTTTAGGGCTTAGCCCCCGGAGCCTATTTTTCAAAATATTTGGAAAATAGGAACCCCACACCAGTGGCCCCATTTTGTGGCTGTGTCCCTAATTATAGTTTAGCGAGAATCTCTTACTCACGTAGCTTCTTTCGCTAGGAATAAAATTGTCTGATAAGTCAATAATTAAAAAGTTTCCCTTATAACATGTAATTCCCTACCACGCTCCCTGGGGGGCACCCTGTATGCAGCAGTCGTAAAAAAAGTATAGTGTGCTACACGTGCTGAAAAGACTTTTCACACTTATACGACTTTATAAAACTGTGTCAATCATGTGAAAAGTCTCATTTTCAGCACTTGTTTCACAATATACTATTTTTATCGTTTAAAATCCGTTTAAAAACGATTTTAAATGGCAAAATTGTATAAAAAACCGAAATTTTTGACTTTTTCAGGACGATAGCCGTGGCTTCGGACGAATTTGTCGTGAATTTTGAAGCAAAAATCCATTTTAAATTCAACCGTCCATTAAAAATAAGTTGTGCTATGGATCCAAATACACTGCGAATATAATATAATGAAAAACTAACACCGCTCTAGCGGCTAGCTTTTTAGAAGCGCCATTTGAGTCATTGCAATCGCGGCGGTCCTGGATTAGCTTGCTTCTCAATGCGCACGGGTTAAAATGTCACATTCTGTCCCCCACATCTCCGTCCCATTTGCCAAAATTTACTTTCATACCGCCGCATAAGATGTTTACGCATCAATAAAAAGGGCTCGTCTGAGCTTAATCGAGTCAGGAGACCATAGTTTTTTCAAGGCCAGGTGAGGCTCAGACTCTGCTAAGCTGGCAACGTACCTATCCTATAACGTATGCCATTTATGAATCCACACCAGCGTTCGTTGTCGTGCTGATGATGAGTTGACCCGGGCTATTTACGTTTCTTTCTTTCATAACAGATGAGACAGGAATGTTGCAAAACTGCCATTGTTTTTCAAAGAAATGAAATGTGGGATGGCTACGGTGTCGTGTGGTGCGTACTGTATATATTCGAAGTAAGAGTAGCAATTGGCAGCGGTATAATAATGAATATTTTGATAAATAATTGTAAATAAATTGTTTTAATAAAAAATAAAAATCCTTAAAGAATTAGAATTCTTCTGATTTCTTTTACTTTTTTTCAAGTAGAAAATTGATATATTCCCAAGCCATTAATAGCAATGGTCCACACCTGTCTTAATCTTGGAGAAACAATAAAAATAAGGATTTTTTTTTTAAATTAAAGTTGTTTTTAAAAATATTTTGATCGGGAGCATTGCACGTAGGTACCACCACAAGCTTTCTACATTCCCGCTAACTAATTTTCCAAAGTTTCGTCAAGGCAACCCCAAGCAATCAGTGTCCGCACTTGTTCCAATCTCGGTGATACAACGAAAATAAACTCTTTTTATGAAATGGGGAGCATTAAGCTTTCTACATTACCTAAGAATAATTTTACTAAGTTTTATAAACGGAACTCAAACTGGATAGTGTTCACACTTCTCTGGATCTTATTTATTCAGGAAATATTGCATATAAGAAAATATCTTCGACTGGTACCAACTACCAAGGAAGGCGTTTGTCGTTTTTATTAGAAATTTTTACCATTTCCCTTCAACAAAATCCCCGCTTTTAAAATTGTTTCATTACATTACCACATTACCATTTTCGGGCCTGTCATTGCTAGTACATCCGCAGATAACATCACTCTAACTCTAACTGCTGTTCCCTCCAATGATAATAATAATAATAATAATAATAATAATAATAATAATAAAATAGATACTAAACTCCTAGACAGAATGGGAAGAGTCTAAATTATCACATGCTAATCGAGTTTTCCTATTTAATATCTGTCCTAGGAAAATTGAAACGGATCAAACAAGCCAAGGAAGAAGCCCAAGCGGAAATAGAGGCATATCGTCTGCAAAGAGAACAGTCATACGCCGAGTTTGAGAAACAATATATGGGCTCGAAGGACGACGTGGCAGCTAAAATCGAAAAAGACACTGACAACTTTATTCGCGCGTTGGACATTATGGTTAAGAAAAATAAAGGCAAGGTAGGTATGTTTTAGCACTGAAAACCAAAATTATTTCTTGCCTAATCAATGAATATATTGGAATTTTAACCGGGACTATTTTCAGGTTATAGATGAATTAATTGAGCTGGCCAAAGACATTGTTCCAGAAGTACATCCAAATTACTTCGTTTTGAAGGCGTTCCACAAAATTTGAAATGTTGCGTTAGTGTTTGACATAAATTTGTTACTTTATATGTTTAGAAACTTATATTACATGGCTATTTTCTTCTTTAAAGATTGTGTTTTAATAGGTGTAAGTAGGTAAAAGAAGCCACTTTAACGATTATTTTGCCTATACCATTTTGCCAAGAATAAGTCTTCTACTAAATGAAAAAATAAAGAACAAACCAAACAAGTGGCGTGGCCACTCATGCCTGCGGCAAGCGCGAGGCCCTTCGGGCCTCGTTTATGTGACCTTCGGTCACACATTATTGCCACGCTCCTATCCGTACCGTGGCCTATAATTAGAAAGCCCTTATAATTAGAGTTACCAATCGCTAGTCTAATTTTACCGTGATAAATTTCTAACTGGTTGCCATGGTAAGCGACTTGTCAACGTCAATCGTTATTTTTTTTTTAATCTTTACCTAAATGCCAAATATCAAATCTCTAAGTCGTACGATTGACGAATTATGACGATTTTTTACTTTTTTTTTGGTTACCATAGGAACCAATTTTTTAGTAGGAAATTATGCTTAATAAAGAATCCTAAGTACCATACTATATATTTTATTAGTGATATATATATATTATTAATTGATTGCCATGGTAACCGACTTGTCAACGTCAATCGTTAATTTTTTTAAATCTTTACCTAAATACCAAATATCAAATCTCTAAGTCGTACGATTGACGAATTATGACGATTTTTTGCTTTTTTTGGTTTCCATAGCAACCAATTTTTTAGTATCAAATTAGGCTTCATAAGCAATGCTAAGTACCATACTATATCTTTTATTAGTGATATACATATCATTAATTGGTTGCTATGGTAACCATGTTGTCAACAAAAGATGCTAACATACTTTCAGCTCTACTTATAAATTGACGTCGATAAAAGAAAAGTTGGTCCTTGTTTACACGTACAAAATGCCAAAAAACGTTAACTTGTCCTGTTTCACACCCTGTATATTAACACATCGTAACCAAAATCAATAGACTTCGATGGTTCTTGGACCTCTATCTATATGCCAAATTTCAAGTCGCTATCTTCAAAATTGCGACCTGTAAATGCCTATAAACCGTAACTTGCCCTGTTTTCACACCCTGTACATTAACCGATCGGAACCAATATTAATAGGCTTCGAGGGTTTGTGAACCTCTACCTCTATGCCAAATGTCAAGTCGCTATCTTCAAAATTGCGACCTTTAAATGCCAAAAAAACGGTAACTTTTCCTGTTTTCACACCCTGTATATTAACCGGTCGTAACCAAAATCAATAAGATTCGAGGGTTTGTGAACCTCTATCTTTATGCCAAATTTCAAGTCGCAGTCTTCAAAATTGCGACCTGTAAATGCCAAAAAAACAGTAACTTTATCTGTTTATACACCCGGTATATTAACCGATCGTAACCAAACTCAATAGGCGTCGAGGGTTTGTGGACCTCTAATACTATGCCAAATTTCAAGTCGCTATCTTCAAAATTGCGACCTGTAAATGCCAAAAAACCGTATCTTGTCGTGTTTTCACACCCTGTATATTAACCGGTCGTAACCAAAATCATTAGGCTTCGAGGGTTTGTTGACCTCTACCTCTATGCCAAATTTCAGGTCGATATCTTCAAAATTGCGACCTGTAAATGCCAAAAAACGGTAACTTGTTCTGTTTTCACACCCTGTATAACAATTAGAGCAAAAGAGCAAAGGGACAAAAATACGTGTCTTACCGAATACTTTTATTTGACATAAAAAAAAGAATTTTATTCTTATTTACACGGACAAAAATGCCAAAAAACGGCAACTTGTCGTGTTTTCACACCCTGTATATCAACCGATCGTAACGAAAATCAATATGTTCAGAGGGTTTGTGGAGCTCTACCTCTGTGCCGAATTTCAAGTTGCTATCTTGAAAATTGCGACCTGTAAATGCCAAAAAAACGGCAACTTGTCCTGTTTTCACACCCTGTATAACAATTCGAGCAAAGAGCAAATAGAGAAAATACGTGTCACACCGAATACTTTCATTTGACATAAAAAAAAAAGAAAAGTTGGTCCTTGTTTGCACGGTCAAAAATGCCAAAAAACGGTAACTTGTCCTGTTTTCACACCCTGTATATTTACCGATCGTAACCAAAATCAATAGGTTCCGAGGGTTCGTGAACCTCTACCTCTATGCCAAATTTCAAGTCGCTATCTTCAAAATTGCGACCTGTAGTCGATCCCATCACATACACACACACACACACAAAAAGTCCGTTATAAAGCCCTATAGAAAGCCCTATATTATAGATAAGGGCTTTCTAACAAGCGGCGTGGCCGCTCGTGCCTGCGGCACGCGCGAGGCCCTTCGGGCCTCGTTTGTGTGACCTTCGGTCACACATTATTGCCACGCTCCTATCCGTACCGTGGCCTATAATTAGAAAGCCCTTATAATTAGAGTTACAAACGCTAGTCTAATTTTACCGTGATAAATTTCTAATTGGTTGCCATGGTAACCGACTTGTCAACGTCATTCGTTAATTTTTTTTAAACTTTATCTAAATACCAAATATCAAATCTCTAAGTCGTACGATTGACGAATTATGACGATTTCATACTTTTTTTTTTGTTACCATAGCAACCAATTTTTTAGTATGAAATTATGCTTTATAAAGAATCCTAAGTACCATACTATATCTTTTATTAGTGATATACATATTATTAATTGGTTGCTATGATAACTATGTTGTCAACAAAAAATGCTAACATACTTTCTCCTCTACATATAAATTGACATCGAAAAAAAGAAAAGTTGGTTCCTGTTTAGACGGATAAAAATTGTCCTGTTTTCACACCCTGTATATTAACAGATCGGAACCAAAATAAATAGGCTTCGAGGATTTGTGGACCTCTACCTCTATGCCAAATTTCAAGTCCCTATCTTCAAAATTGCGACCTGTAAATGCCAAAAAACAGTAACTTGTCCTGTTTTCACACCCTGTATATTAACAGATCGTAACCAAAATCAATAGGCTTCGAGGATTTGTGGACCTCTACCTCTATACCAAATTTCAGTCGCTATCTTCAAAATTGCGACCTGTAAATGCCAAAAAACCGTAACTTTTCCTGTTTTCACACCCTGTATATTAACCGATCGTAACCAAAATCAATACGCTTCGAGGGTTTGTGGACCTCTAACTCTATGTGAAATTTCAAGTCGCTATCTTCAATATTGCGACCTGTAAATGCCAAAAGACGGTAACTTGTCCTGTTTTCACACCCTGTATAACAATTAGAGCAAAAGAACAAAAATACGTGTCTTACCGAATAATTTCATTTGACATAAAAAAAGAATATTATCCTTGTTTACACGGACAAAAATGGCAAAAAACGGTATCTTGTCCTGTTTTCACACCCTGTGTATAAACCGATCGTAACCAAAATCAATAGGTTCCATGGGTTTGTAGACCTCTACCTCTTTGCCAAATTTCAAGTCGCTATCTTCAAAATTGCGACCTGTAAATACCAAAAAACTGTAACTTGTCCTGTTTTCACACCCTGTATATTAAACGATCGTAACCAAAATCAAAAGGCTTCGAGGGTTTGTGGACTTCTAACTTTATGTCAAATTTCAAGTCGCTACCTTCAAAATTGCGACCTTAAATGCCAAAAAACTGTAACTTGTCCTGTTTTCACACCCTGTATAACAATTAGAACAAAAGAGCAAGAGAACAAAAATACGTGTCTTCCGAATACTTTCATTTGACATAAAAAAAAGAATATTATCCTTGTTTACACGGACAAAAATAGCAAAAAACGGTGGCTTGTCCTGTTTTCACACCCTGTATATTAACCGTTCGTAACCAAAATCAATAGGTTCCGAGGGTTTGTGGACCTCTACCTCCATGCCAAATTTCAAGTCGCTATCTTCAAAATTGCGACCTGTAAATGCCAAAAAACGGTAACTTATCCTGTTTTCACACCCTGTATGACAATTAGAGCAAAACAGCAAAGGAACAAAAATACGTGTCTTACCGAATACTTTCATTTGACATGAAAAAAAGGGAAAGTTGGTCTTTGTTTACACGGACAAAAATGCCAAAAAACGCCAAAAAACGGTAACTTGTCCTGTTTTCACACCCTGTATATTAACCGATCGTAACCAAAATCAATAGGTTCCGAGGGTTTGTGGACCTCTACCTCTATGCCAAATTTCAAGTCGCTATCTTCAAAATTGCGACCTGTAGTCGATCCCATCACATACACACATACATACAGACAAAAAATCAAAATTTTTATTTTCGATTACAAATCGATAGGTATAAGTCCCAGAGCGATCCGACGCACCGTTACGAAGTTTTTATCCCGATTGGTCGCGCCCTATAGAAAGCCCATATTATAAATGGGGGCTTTCTAACAAGCTCTAAATTAATGTCGACATTACAAAGCCACTTTCAAAATAAAAATAACATTAAAAATAATATAAAATACAAAACTAATGTACGTAAAGTTACTTTGCTTTGATTGGATTTTGTATTATCTTAACAGTGTCATGTCATAGGTGAATCCAGGATTTGTTCCAGGGATGGGCAAGATAAGGTTATCAGGTGATACGTTGGAAAAGTGATTCATCCTCTTGGAATGCCGTCCGCAGGCGCCGATGCGGCCTATCCGTCTGGGTTGCTACGCCCATTTTTCACTTAAAAGTCGTTAAAATCGTAAAAAAAACAAAAGGGCGTGGGGGCTCTTGTGACCAATTTATGGGGGCCCACCTAAAAAATGTATGATGGTAACAGACAAAGGGTGAAGACGGACCGAACAACTGACCTTGTCGTATAAGTGACCTTGCTAAAAATCGCTCCTCTCTGTAATTCCCCGAAAAAAACGAAATCCCAGGCAGGCAGTGACGCCAGCGCCAATCAGCACGTATGAAAAACATGACATCATGTCGGTCGCCCTAATGGGGGCGGTTATGTTGGCAGAAAGGAGGCGAACTATAACAGCTATATTTTCGGTCATTGCTATTGGCAACTATTGTCTTCCCATGATGATATACCCACGAAAAGGAATGGTCGTTACAAAATAATGGTCCCATTGGAGCCCTCTATGCTTGCTTTAAAAATGGATGGATTAATTCAGATCGTTTTGTTGATTGGTTGAAACATTTTCAAAACAATTTGAACGCCACTGAAACCAGCCGCATTTTGTTGGTTCTAGACAATCACCAGCCATATTTCATTGGAAGCATACAAATTTTGCAAAACTAATTTTATTCGCATGCATGGTTTCATTTCCATCTCATACGTCCGACCATCTACAACCTCTGGACTTAACATTGTTTGGTGCATATATGGAGTACGACTTCACCTTACCAACTCAGGAAGTGGCTGAGCTGTTTAAAAGCAACTATCATAGAAAAAGCTGTTTCTGGCTTTAGGACTGCTGGTATATGCCTCTTAAACCCTGATGGATTTACTGAGGAAGACTTTGCACCCGCAAAAGAAATGACACCGTTAGTGCTAGAACAAGTCAATTCAACCAAATTGCGGATGAAAGCCAAAAAAGTAGTGGCGAAAACGAGAAGGCAGCTGCTCCAGTTAATAACACTATAATATCAAGAATTAACAGACCCTTAACACCTGTAGCTCGGCCTTAGTCCTCATTTGAAAATCAGGTAACACCTGAGAATATTGTGTGGTTACTCCTGCTTCCACGTCCTTCCACACCAGAAAATTCATTGTTCAGTAAAGCCAGAAACGGTAAAGAGGAAGGTTCGGGATAAACAGAGTTCCGAGATACTGGCATCAACCTTTCTGCAAGAGAAGAAAAAGAAGACCGCACAGAAAATGGCTGCTAATGCTCTAAATCGAAATTTAAGTATTTGCGACACCAAAAAAGACAAAGAGAAGATCAAGAAAAAGTTGTCAGTATAGAAAAGGTGCTATCAGAATCCATTGACGATTCTCGACAAAGCAATGAGGTTTGTGATGACGGTGATGACGTTGCGTTGGAAGAATCTGAGGGTGTAGGGAGACCTGAAGAGACAAATGAAGTGTTTGGAATTTGCAAGGAGTTTGAAAGAACTCGGGAATTATGGTTGGTCGGTACAAATTAATTTTTAATTTATTATGACCACAAAGGTGGGGGTAGCAATTAACTTTATAATTAACTACAATTAAATTAGTGGACTGTATTAAATAGGGTGGTGGGGGTTTTAGACATAAGTTATGAATTGAAACTAGGTAGGTATGTTAACGAAGTACTTTAATAATGCAGGTGTAAATTGCATTTGAATTCAATATGGTGAATATATACAATTTATATACAATTTCTGAGCTGCTTCCATGCATTCAATCATTCATACATAAAACTAAATATGCAAAACAGGTTACTTTTATAGATCTTTAAGGACATTTCTTAATGGTTATATTTAAGAATAAAACTGTGCCTTTCCTGAATTTAATAACTTTTCTATTTTTAACTATTAACTGTTCCTTTCTCACGAAATACGTTGATTTCCTCCTTTCTCTACTTCCTCCAACAAGGCAGGGCTCTGACTTCAAATTCTTAATAATTTGAATTGTACAGGCACGATTTGTTGAGCTACAAATCTGGTACCGCCATTTTACTGCTTCTCTTCAACTACAGGTACTCCGAGACGCTACGTCGTTTCTGGCTTCAAGGAATTGCCTAAAAACGCCCAAAAGCGGTCTTTCTCCGAGAGGTACACTAGGTATTTTCTAATATCTGTGCATACAAACGGAGAAAATTGCCTAAAAGGATGTGACCTTTTGGCGCGAAAACGGGCACGAGCACTTTCGCTGTTGTTCGAGTGAGAGTTTAAACATAAACTGCACTGAACTGAAATCTAATTTTTGACTAGGCGGCAAACTAAAAGTCGACTGAAAGAGTGGGAATTCGCGGGAATGATAAGCGTGGGTTTCATTTGAGAGGGTGAAAACATATTCTTTCTTTCTTTGACACATTGCTGTTTACAAAATACTGACTGAGTCAAGGATATATTAAATTGAGAACGATTCCAAACGATTTTCTTAATGGTGTGTCATGTCGCTTTATTTGAATCATAGCATATGACGGACTCTATTATACCGACAAACCAGGTTCCGACTAAGGGATCGTAATGAAAAACTGAAATACAATTATTTAAATGCACAAATTTCCGTTTACCTGGGGTGAAATAAATATATTCGTGGATTAATTATGACTCATTCATACTACATACATACAGGGTGTTATCACCAAACTATATAGTGAAAAATGACAAGTTAATACACTTGTTGGGGTGTTTCCCCAACAATGATATCGGTGTGTGAGCTGATCAATATAGATTCACGAAGCCTGAGCGGTGCTGACTGAGCAGAAGGATATGTATGTGATTACTGTACGTCTGTTATGGTTAAAAACAAATAATGTAACTCCAATCATCCAGCATAATAATCAACGTTAATAATACGGTAGTAGGGTAAGGTGGGGAAAGTTGACGAACGGGACAAGATGACGAATTTGATTTTGATGAAAATCATATGCAGAAATCTGCAGTATATCAAAACCCGTGATGTCTGGTCGCGGGACCTAGATAGAGCTTAAAAAGATAGGTGGCACTTCCTTCATTACGTTCAAATTTATGGTTAAAATTGTGTTCGTTTCAGGGTTACCAGCCCTGAAGAAATGGCCTTATTTTAGGGAAATTTCGCTAACTTATGGGAAACTGTCGTAAAATCTAGGGAAATTTGAGATGTTTTAAGCTAAACCCTTCTCAGCTTTAAAATAAGTAGTAAAATGAAAAAAAATCTAAAAATATTTATTTTAAATAAAGTTTTGCCTATTAGGTGTCATTATTCAGCGCCATCTGTACTCTTAACAATTAGCCACTAAATTTTAGCATCAAAGTTTTGTACAGCGTACTGTATGCACACCGCTTCGTAATCACGTCACATCTTTGGGTAATTCCCCGGTCTCGACGTTTCTAATTAACAGTTCGTTTACGGTTTAAGTTTTATATTTACTTTATTTATATTTATCTGATTATTCACGATTCCTTGCCCGATAACTTTCATAAATAATTAAAAAATTCCAGACTATTTAAATCTAGGGGAAAAAAATTTAATCTAGAGAAATTTCTAAGGGCTTCTAGGGAATTTATCGTAAATTTCGTTGGCAAGACTGGTTTGTTTACTGGTTGGTTAGTCGCAACGACTCTCGACTTCCGGCACAAACAATATAGATATAGCTAATATTGTTTGTGCTTCCGGTCATCGACCCCTATTCTTAAATTTCAAGGAGTAGAACTTGTGAGAGAAGCGGACGTGGTTCTCTTAAAAATATAGAACAACCTATTCTTGAAAAAATAATAAAGGAGGAAACTACTCCCAAGAGAAGTTGAAGTATTCTTACTAGATTCAGAGAAATAGGAAACCTAACCTAAAATAGTGTTGTTCTGTTTGTTTGTTTTAAGTTTTAAGTAAAGTGAGTTAAAACATTTATTTATATCTGAAATAAATATGAACAATTTTAATGCAATGCTGTGGAATGACATCATTAATGAGGATGTTGAGGAAGCGATGGCAGAATTGGCTATTGGGAGAGATGTTTTACCTCAAACAAATGCATTTCAATTATCTATTATCTAACAGAAAATGTGTGCAATTATTCAGGGTGGATAAGCACCTCTGTCATGACATAATTGACATGGTCACCCCTTTTTCAGCTCAACCCACAAGAACCTTTGCCTCTGTTTCTTTTTGTTTAGAACTCAATTGCCAGGATTTAAATTCCATATTTTCTGTAGAAAACATTGCACTTTCCAAAGTAAACTTAAATTTGTTTAACTAAACAAAAAATGAGGTTATGTGTGTGAAGCCCGTCAAAATGTTCTGCAATTTCATTGGTTGAACAAACTGGCAACGCTGTTCCCCGATGATGCTCCCTCCCTGACATTCACCGGTGCGTTCGGTGTTTCAAGAATAGGGCGTTTAATGAGCTTAAATGAGGAAACACTCCCCGGGAGCTCTCAGGGACTGCTCCCTTCTCTTGCTTTCAAGAATAGGGGTCCTACCGTCATAGGACGAACACGTTGGAAACGGATTACAGAATTCGGCACGGGTAGTGGAAGCTCTTTGCTTAGAAAACGTGTTCCAATCCTTCGGGGGGAATCTGGAAAGTCGTACCGGCTGGACAGTGAAAGCAGGGGTGGGTCGCGTAGTGGAGGATGATTCCTACTAGGACTTCAGGGATTTCCGTGCGCGGTAGCGTGGCCTGTTGGCGGACGGTGGTATATCCTGCGGGGGTTTGGAGTCTCTGACAAAAAGTGGTTATACCTACAGTGTGCGAAGCCTCCTTGCATAGGAGTTCAGTCATGCAATTCATTAGCTTATATTAACGCAAAAGTCGGGAATCACCAGAGGCACAGGCCCGTCTGACTGGAGGTTCCCACCGAATACAAGACCACAGAAGGGTAGCTGTGCCTCTGTTTAAGCGCCGGACGAGGGGTGTGCTGGCAATTGCCTCGTAGCAGTGCCATTCCACCCCCTTACAAGGGGGTGTTAGCAACTCACTCACTCATCTACGATTCTTATTAGTCTGGAGCTAGGCGCGTTTGTTTCCTTACATCCCGGCTCTCTGTTTGACTTTCATGTCTTCGTGATGCAACCAGTTGTCTGTAAGTCCGCTGATGGTCTAGGGGTCTAGATGGTTAGCCTTCACTTCGGCGACTCGGGTTCAAATCCCGTATTTTTTTTTAAGGTTATATATTTCTAAACAGTTTTTTTCTTAATTTTGGGTGTGTCTTGGGTTAGTTTGGGTTAGCACCTGATTAGTTTCCTTTTCTTGAGCCCCCGTAGCGAGCGGAGGACCATACGAAAAGTGAAATACTTACTACTTGTTTTAGTACGTGCCCGTAGGTACTTTGTCAGCATTTTCTACGATATATTTTGCTTTATCTAACTAAAAACCAGGATATATTTAACAAAAGCCCTATAGTGGATATACAGCAGCTTGCATGTGTTTCCACGAATACATTCCACTGCATTCAATACATGTTACTTCTGGGCTGGGGTCCGCGAGGTGGGTACCAGGTGCCGAGATGTAAATACACAAACGCTAGCTCTAGACTCTAGTCGATTCATGGGTTAGTCGTTATATTAGGTTTGTTCTAGCAGCGATTTCAAACGGTTTCAAACCGTACGGAGTTTGCGCATAGCCATATAAGCGACGCTTATATCGTTATGCGCAAACTCCGGACGGTTTGAAATCGCTGCTAGAACAGACCTATTATTGCAGTGCAGTAAAGTAATATTTTGTGCAAAAAAAAGTGAGGTAAGACTATTCCTAATTCATGTGTATTTTGTCCGAGCTGCGAGGAACGATATACTGATGATCCTCCAGTTGAAGATTGGATAAAGTGCGATGTATGCGAAAATTGGTGGCATGACGCCTGCACGAACTACGAGAACAGAGGTGTCATCATATGTGACCTTTGCATGTAATCGTAATCTTGCTCTAATATGTTCGTCATCTTACCCCACTGTTGGGGCAAGATGACGAAATTGCAACAAGTTTTTATTTTCCATTTTTTCCTTCATGCTTAGTTCATGAAAATTTAGCTAAATGTTCTATGATTCTATTATACTTTTGATAACTTTAAAATTATAATGTAGTTTATTTTTTAGAATTTTCTTTATCTTAAGCTCTTCAACTTGCTCTCCCTTTGTAACGGAATATTAGCTTATTTCGCTTCATTAAATTCAGTTCAATTACGAATGATTTTCGATGTTTGGGATTTGAATCGCCAGTGACATCTATTCGCGAATGGGTATATTTCGTGCAAGTAATTATTTTAAGAAGCACAAGTACGGTGGTTTATACCTACAATTTGTGTGTTTCACTGTAGATTACTATATTTAGTAGTGACATCTATTCGGGAATGGGCTTATCTCGTGTGGTTGGTAATTGGGGAGCGTAGTACGCTATTTAATACCTACAATTTATGAATTAATTTACTATAGTTAGTATATATTGGGTATTTCTTTGGTTTGACGCCGCGTGGTCACATGATATAAATTATCCAATTAACACATCGAAAAGCATAATTTGTTGAACGTCTTGAATTTTGAAAGCGAGGTCGCTTTATCTTTGTGCGACGCTCGACGGGTAAGTGCTAATATTTAATCTTGAAATATCTAATTCATCTTGCAGTATATTTAACTAATTCTATAATTTTTAAATACATAATTAATATTTGCACATGATTCTTTTAGTCTTATTCGACTTAAACAAGAATTTAGCATTTTTATATTACATTTTTAATTAGCTTATATATTCAGTAATTTTTGATTATTGTGGTGACCGTTCGGTAATAATACCGATTTATTGGTGAATATTTGCGCCTCTCATTAATCAAATTCATGTAATTTGAAAGAGGCTTAGTCCAAATTTAATGAGAACGTAATTATTTCATCGTTTAGCGGTCATGCACATTATTTTACGTATTTCCATTCAAATTTAACAGTATTATTTGGGGAATTCTCGGAGTGGATTCTATATATTCCTGCAAAGGTAGTAAATTGAATTTTCAGTAGAATTTCTCTGAATTTCCCTCATAGTATTGCTGGTTCTAATATTTTTTCATTTCAGGCTTATTTCATTAAAATTTCAATTTATTTGAAACATCAAGCATATAGTTATTAGCACTTGCCCTGTCTCGTCTCAACACTGATGTACCGACATTAATTTGCATTTATGAGAGGTTAATCTCACATGTGTAAATTTATCTGGTTTTTTTCTTATCTAAATTTCTATCTCAATCCGAGATAGTGATTATCTTATCTTTATTTTTAATTAATTGAGGCGTAATTACGTTCAATTATCGTTTATGTGCCAAGGGCCATATAAAAAAGTAATAGAAATTACTTATTCGGAGTTATAAGACTCGTTTATAGAGAGGTTGTATCTCTATTTTTCTATTTATCATTAAATTTAAGTTATCTTTTTTTTGGATTTGCCGAGAGTCACTGAATTGGAACGTAATTCCATAATTTTCTTTTGAATTTTAAATTTCAGTCATAATTTATTTTGAATTTCATATCTTAAAGTAAAGAAAAAGAATATCTGTAGTAACAGTAGTATTTTTAATTTTCGCTTAACTTACTTCCTCATGTTCAGCAGTGTCACTGATGTTCACATGATATTGCCCTGAATATTAGTTAATTAGCAGTATACGCTGGTCTAAGACTTGTCTATAGCTTCTTTCATGTTACGACTGATTTGAGACGCCGCCGACGACAGCTGTACCATGCAAATTGGTGGGAATCATCACATGGATAACCTTAACTCAATTGAACTTAGGAACAGGCAGAAGCGGTTCCAGTGGAGGTCCCAATACGATCGCATGGTTTCAGAATAACTGCACGAAGTTAAGTATCACTCAGTCAGAAGATAAATCTATTGTAAAGACCAACTATCTGTTATAATTAATTTTTTTTTAATCTTTTAATTCGTGAAAATTTCATCAATTATATTTGTAATTTAATTATATTGATAATTTTCATTTCACATGATACCAACCATGCATCACTCATATTTGTAAATTAATTGTAAAATTAATATATTGTTTTTTTGAATTCCTTTGTTTAATTTATCGCAAGATTGAGGTCTGTGAAACACGAATTATAAGGGCAAATTTCTGACATTCTTATCTTTATAGTTATTGATATTTAAGTATTCATATTCAGTTCGCATTGTCTCTAGGAACTCTGGCGCCCAAAATATCAAAATCTCTGTTAATAAGAGAACATCGAACAACGCCCGAAGAAAATTAAATCAAGTCTCATGCCTACAAAATGGCGACTGAGCTAACTTTCGCTACAAAATGGCACCCAACTGATCAATTTCATTATACCTTACCCACGCGCGACAAAATAATCAATACTTTTACTGGATTCCCATTCAAAAGTTTTCTTACGGCAAAAGCTTTTGAATAGATGTTATGACGTCACTGCAATTTTAATATTAGCCAGTAGGCCTTTCTGTAGCAGGCAATGAATCAAGTTAAAGAAAATAAAGACACTGAAAACGATTCGATAATTTAGAAAAAGGCACAAAACAGTTTCACAGAAGGCGACAAGCAACCCACAATACAACCGCGCGATTTACCAGAGTATACATATACAGAAACATGTCCGTATGTGTAAAATCATTTATTTCAAAATAAATAAATCTCTTATAAAATCTAATTATCTAATGAACACAGTAACTTAACCATTTAAACGTCTATGCATATGTTTCTTTCATAATTACTTCAGCAGTAGGTTGAATTTCCAATGTGTCCAATAAATTTCACTTAATGTGAATAATAGCGAACATTTTCAACCAGTAAACGTCTAAATTTATTCGTAAAATTTTACATGAAAATTTTCTTCATTAGCAAATACATGTGCTGGTCCACTTCGAAGCTGTGCAAGTTGTTGGCGTCACCTTGAAGTCTCATAAGCAGTCCACCGAATGAGACATAAGCGGCTCTGTGGACAAAAAAAAATGCATTAGGATCAGGGTTTATAACTAGGGATTGTATATTAACTTGCTAGCAATTGCCAGCAGCAGTTGTTAATGATTAAAAAAAACTAAATTACAATAAGTAAATAAGAAATTTATCTTTTAAAACACGCAGCATCTGTAGGTACGACCTGTCGCAAGTAGAACATGTTAGAATTTTGAGTGAGGTAAACGTGAAAGCAGCACCTCACCTATCAGAAAAAACAATGCACGTTTACTTCACTCAAGACTCTAAATTCTAACATGACGCACGTGTTCAGGTGATTACATTGCATATTACTTCACCTTTCAATTCAACAGTCAATTTATCAACTTGCGTGATCAGCGTAATAAGGTAAATTGATCAAAAATTCGTTTAACAAGGTGTTACATATTATGTCCGGCCTTCCCCCTTCAGGGAAAGAACATGGGTACCTATTTAGGAACCGCATAATTTCACTGCTTCAGAAGGCTTCTTTTTTCTCCAAGACTGTGTTGCTTTAACGATAAACACGAAGGAAGTATGGATAGTGGTCGTGGTTTAGCTTCACAACCAGCTAACCACACTGCCACTGTGTACATCGACATCTGATCATCTGATGGCTCCAGTTGTCTTCTCGTTGTTAGAACTAGGCATTGACCAAACCTGTAAATAACGTAAAAAATTTGGTTTGATCGCCACCATCGTTCTGCCGCCGTTATTAAATTATATTAGTAGAATTGCTAATATACGAAAAGTGTCTTCAAAAATGCAGCAAGCAATACAATTTTCTAGATAAAGTGGTAATGGTTTCGTCTGCCCCTGACGTACATGGTTGTCTTTCTTGTTGATCGTAGTTTTCTGCAGTTTCGGTCCCGATGTCATAAACCCTACAAATACTTAAGCAAAAAAAAATAAAAAAAGTTAAATATACGGTTGCGTCGTTGCCAGTGTTCAGAAAACTATTCAAAAATAGAAAAACAGTAACTAGCGTCTTCAGACAGCGGTTTGTTTTAAACTTTTCTGTTGACGCGCTCATCACAACATTTGCATTCTTTCACTTCATGCAATGCCCTCCGCTCGCTCCGGGACGCAACCAAACAAACTAACCCAAAGTAACTCGAATTTAAAAAAACAACAACAAACATAACCTTAAAAACAATTAAAAACATGGCTTGGCAGTGACTGGAATCGAACCAACGATCGTCGTATCACAAACACGGTATCTAACCACTGAGCTACCAGACCGTTGAAAGCAATTCAGTGTACCGGAAAGACATGGGTAATTCTGCCAATTAGAAGACGGAAGACGCTACTAAACAGTATTCTAAATCGAATGCTTTCTAAAATGTAATTGCCATATATAGGTTAAAGGTAAACATTCGGATGCGTCGTTGCCATGTTGCCAGTGCACAAAAAAACATACAAAAAATAGAAAAACACTGTCTTAACCCTTTCAGAACGGCCGCCGTACCTTATTGAACAAGCGTCAAGCGCTCCTACTAACTTTTCAATGCGATAGACGTGCATGCGTAATGGCGAAACAAAAATAGGTATTATTAAGGCTTTGCATGGCCCTCCGCTCGCTTCGCTTGCTACGGGGCGCAAACAACAAGAACTAACCAAAACTAACCCAAGGCGTACCCAAAATTAAGAAAAAAAATAATATAGTAAAAACCAACATAACCTTAAAAAAAGTAAACAAAACATCTGCCGCGACCCACGGGCATCGAACTCGCGGCACATAAATGACAAGCAGATCGTCTAACTACTACACCACCGAGGCAAGGGCGTATATAAAAATTTTTCCGGGGGGGGCAAATTATTGTCACAAAAAATTCTATAGTAAAGCATTTATTTTACAAAACACAACTCTTAAGATGCATAGAATCTCCAGGGGGGGGGGGGGGGGGGGGGGGGGCAAGGCCCGCCCTGACCCTCTTATATACGCCCTTGCCCCGAGGCGTTGAAGGAATTTCGCTAGACCGTAAAGACATGGATAATTCTGATACATTCGGCCATTACGCATGCACGGCTTTCGCATCGAAAAGTTAGTAGGAGCGCTAGACGCTTGTCCTTATCGACACCAGACGGCTGCCGTGAATAGTCGGCACCTGTTCAAATTACTTCTGAATGTCTGCCTTTTCCTTTGCGGCAAACATTTTTTTTAATTAGCACACAGGCGACTGCCGAACTGTTTAGATCGGTTTTGCTTGCCAGACTGGCAACCTGGCAGAATCAGGTGAGATCATAAGGGTCGCACGTGTTTTTTCGCGCCATAGAGTTTAGCTCATATTTTTGTTGTACCAAAATAATAAAATATTTTTTTAGGTTTTGCTTACTTGTTCTTATATTTTAGTAACGTTGGAGTATAAATATAATGCAAATATTTAGGTGTTGTTTATTTGTTCTCATATTTCAAATGCTGTATTGATAAAAATATGGAGTTTTTTTTTTAATATTTTTGGTTTTTAAGCTTCTCTAGCAATTTTTTTCAAAAAACCCAGTATTAAAAAAACTCCAGATACTGTAAAAGCATATTTTAGAAGCTTTGGTTCAAAGCTATACTAATTAATAAACTGACTATTTATATATCCATGTAGCAAAAAACCTACAAGGTGATGCCGTCCCGAAAGTGTTAATTTAAATGTTTTATAGAATTTAATAACAAAATAAACAATGGGAGGGATTCATGTTATGAAATACGAGTATTTTTTTTTCCGTTTTATATTTTGAAATTACTTGCCACAATTTCGACGATTAAAGTAAAACTTTACCTCGAAACCTCCCACTGAATCGAAAGAAACCGTCGCGTCGCTTATCGCTTCAAAATTGTCCAAACTGTCCGACCCTGACTAATTTCCTTATCTCCAATTCGTTTTAAATGAGATTTTCAGACAAATAAGCCTACTACAAAAAAATACGCACCAATGTGCTACAAGTAAAATTTGACCTCGAAATCTGTCGCATAATCCACCAGAAATTGTCTAATCACAAAATAAACAAAAATTATGTGCCTCATCTTTATAAGGACACAACTGAAGTGAAACTTCTGAAAGTGATATCTGAAACTGAGTTTTAATTTTTTTTTCAAGTTTTTTTATTATTTTTTTTTCTTATTCCGTTTTATAATACTTTTATAAACTTTCCAAACTATTTTTTACGTTTTTTTCAATGTTTTCCCATTTTTGGGTATCCGTGGTAATATAAACTGATGATCCCGAGAAGCTCGACACTTTTTTTAATTTTTTTTGCTTTTCTTTTAAATTATTTCGTTTTATAATACTTTTATTAACTTTCCGAATAATTTTTTACGTTTTTTCAATTTTTTCGAAAATATTTAGGTATCCGGGGGGGTGATGGGTATAATTCCCATCCACCCCACTGAAGATCCCGTGAAGCTCGACACATTTTTTTTTATTTTTTATTGCTTTTTTCAACTTTCTTTTTCATAAAACATTTGTTTTTCTTTCCATTTTAGGCATCCCCGACCTCGTAATTCAACTCCTTCGCTTTTTTTCGCAGAAAACCGCGTTTCACTAACTTTTTTTTTAAATATATGTATATATTTTTTTCTTATTTCGTTTTATAATCTTACTTTTAATAATTTTCCGAACAATTTTTTAAATTTTTACCCATTTTTTCGAAAATTTTTGGGTTTCCGATGGGGTATAATTCCCCCAACTGATGACTCCGTGAAGCTCGACACTTTTCTTTGATTTTTTTTGTTTTGCTTTTTTTTAATTAATTTTTTTTTCTTATTTCGTATTATAATATTTTAATTAACTTTCCGAACAATCTCGAAAGTTTTTAGGTATCCGAGGGGGTGAGGGGTATAATTCCCACCCACTAATGGCCCGTGAATCTCGACAGGTTTAAAATTTTTTTTTTTAACTATTTTTTTTCATAAAGCATTTTTTCTTTCCATTTTTGGCATCCTCGACCCCGTAGCTCAACTCCCTCGTCTTTTTTTTTGCCGAAAACCGCGTTTCACTATTTTTTTTTTTAATATATATTTTCTTATTTCGTTTTATAATACTTTGATTAACTTTCCGAACAATTTTTTTCGTTTTTTTCAATTTTCTCCCATTTTTTCGAAAGTTTTTTGGTATCCGAAAGTTTTTGGGTATCCAAGTGGGTGGGAGGTATAACCCCCCCCCCCCCCCCCCCCCCCTCTCTTATGACTCCGTTACACGGAGTCATCAGCTATACTGGAATATGCTTGATTAAAGTGGTGTTTCACTTTGGTATCTGTTTAATTTGATTTTTTGATTTTTTCTGACTTACTACCCTCGCTAAAGAAATGTCCACATTTCCCGATCCTGGCCCATTTTTGAGGATGCAAACCGTTTTCAAAGATATTTCAAGCAATTGTATATATCTAGATCTTTTAACCTAACCGACAATGCAAAATAGTAGAATACTTATTCCCTCAAATTTCCGATAATGCAACAAATTCAAACTCGTAAAACTGCCGGAACTTTTGGAATATTTGGGGATTTTCTGCATGTCTTCAATTTAACGTCGATTTTCTCGTATTTCTTGATCTCGTGCTCCATTGTTATGGAGGTTCCGAGGTTTACTAATTTGAGATTGATTTCTTTAAAATAGTTATACGTTGACTGATGACACGTACTATTAAAGTAAATTTTTGAAAGTAAAAATCAAAAAATCACCAATTCGGCATTTTTGATCGGAGCGAGGCGATTTTTTGTTATATTCTGCACATATCCATCTTTTTAATAATCACTCCCAAAGTGTCTTCTAATACAATGTTCGGCAAAATTACTTTTCGAAAAACCTTGAAATCGATATTTTTACGTTTTCCCTGAAAAGTCCATTTTCCCGATATTTTGGAAACAGAGTAGATTTATAGACTTTTTCTCCTCGAGATCCTTGAGACTTTTTCAGCTCTAGAATGATCCAAACTGACCCCTTTTTCAAAAATTAAACGCCCAATAAAAATACCCGCCATTTTCCGTTTCAGACCGTCACTGTGATGCAAAGCCTGTATCCAGAAATTTTCATGAAAATTGATTTGTTTTGTCAACATTTATCGTGGTATCAAAACAAAATTTTCAAAAATCGCACAACTACCCACGGGGTGTTGAGCACTTTAGCGTCGCAAAAGTAGGTTTTTTATGTAAAATCGTACAATAGAAAGTTTAGCATATAATGTTAAAAAAAAATTGGAAAATTTCGCAAATTTTTAACTCACACTAACCCAAGGCATGCACAAAATCATAAAAAAAAAACTTTTTGAGACTAACCCAAACTAACTCAACTCATATACAGTGGTCAACAAAGAATAAATAAAAGAGGGAATATGGCCGAATATAACAGTACAAAAAACGCACAATTTGCTCGAACGCATGCGCATACATTTTATTATATTACACACCAATAAGGATGAAAAACATGAACCATCATAATTGTCAAATCTTCCACACGACGCGACGTTGGCCGAATGTATAGAATTACCCATGTCTTTACGGTCCAGTCAATTTCTTTCAACAGGTTTGGTAGCGCAGTTGTCAGACCTTGCACTTCGATACGAAGGTCTCTGGTTCGATTCCCGTCGGTGGTAAGACATGTTTTTTTTATGGTTATGTTTGTTTAATTTTTTAAATTTGGGTTAGTTCGAGTTAGTTTTGTTTGGTTGCGTCCCGAAACGAGCGGAGGGCCATGTCTGAATTTAACCTTGCTCTTTTAAATTCTGGCCCTCCCTTGATACTTACTCCCGTGCTAAACGCAGGTTTATTTTTCGCGGATGAATATGTATAATTTCGTTGAATTTGACGACAATCAAATTCCTATTACCTAAGTCATATTAAAAAAATTTAAATCAATCCGTTAAGCGGTTCTTGAAATATAAGAGTTTAAATACGCATAATTCGAAGTGCGTCTTGATCGGGGATGTAATAAAATAGAATCACGTCCTGTTGCTAGGCCGCGACCCGCGCCGTGAGACTGCTGACGTTTCTGTCACTGTC
>MU182296.1:315381-363870 GCA_016904865.1 Pissodes strobi
GAAATTGCCCCATCAGTAGCTTTTTCATTATTTTCGTCTATATTTGGCTTTGCACTATTCCCAGGCATAGCATTACGTCGAGCACGTTTTCCAACCTCAAAGTTGAAAATACGCGATAAAGTTATTTAACTTATGAAATCCCTGCGAACAATTACTTGTCGAGAAAAACGAATTTTTCCTGTACAATTGAGCACTAGAAATATAATATCTTCGCCAAATAAATCACGAATTTTCAACAATTATTTCTGGTTAGAAAATTGGATATGTATATATCCCAGCGCGACCTTCATATCTTACGATGTCACGCCTTCACAAAAGCCTGATTTTTGGATTTTTCGTATATAAATAAATAAATAAATAAATAAACGTTTATTATGCAATATCTTACAATATATATATAAATGGTAGCATTCGCAGAGCGTTCTTCCATACTACCGGCCCAATACAATATGTAAAGCAATAAGAGAAAAGAAAAATGCTAGACTTGCACTACACTTCACCAATAGTCAATAAGGTTTTATATTTCCTCTTGAAGGCCGGAACTGAGTTGTCGCGAGGAAGGAAATATCAGAGTTCAACAGTTCAACTGCCAAGAAGGAAAAACAATTTCTAAAACCTGCGGTTCGGTGCCAAGGAATCTGAAATCTAATGACATTCCTTAGATTCAAACCATGCACATCCTGTCTAGTCACCAACAGTTCGAAAAGGACATTTTAATTTATACACTCGAGACACAAATACAAAAAAATGTAATTTATAACGTTGCTTATATTTTAAAATGTTATTTGCTTGATAAATTGGTGTTATATGATCAAATTTGTTAACATTGTAAACAAATCGAATCCCTGCATTCTGAGCCAGCTGAATTTTATTTAAAAACTCAACACTTAAGTATCCATAATACACAACATTGCAACAGTTCAGCTGCGGAAGGATGAGAGATTCAATTAACATCAGTTTAGTCTTAATAGGCAATAAATATTTGAAAGGATATAGACTTCTCAATTTAAAGTAAACAGATGACAGCTTATCTCTAACATGAGCCTCGAAGCCTAAATTCCTATCAAATATCAGCCCAAGGTTCCTGGCCTGCTGTACATATGGGAGTGCTGTACCATTAATATGCAGGGTAGTAAAGTTAAACAAGTGAACTTTATTAACGGAATGATCAGTGCCAATAAACATAAAATTACTTTTTTTAGCATTAAAGACTAGACCATGACCAAGAGTATATTAACCGAAAGTCATCATTTATCTTTTGCATTGTTCCACTGGATGTGTCAGATATGGAATGACCCACAAACAAGCTGAGTGTCATCAGCGTACAGATGGATGGAGCAGTTCTTTATCTGCATTGGGAGGTCTGAAGTGTACAACGAAAATAATAAGGGTCCCAGTATGCTGCCCTGCGGTACACCCTGTGCAACAACAACCGAATTAGATCGTGCTTCATCCAACTCCAGCACCTGGGTTCTAGAATACAAATAGCTAGAAAACCATGATCACGCCTGCTCAGAGAGACCATAATACGACAGCTTAGCCATTAGCATTTCATGATTGATTAAATCAAATGCCTTGCTGTAGTCCAAGAGGACCAAGCAAGACACCTTGGACTGGTCAGTATTTCTAGATAACTCGTTAGTTACATTGCAGAGCGCAGCTGCGGTACCATGGCCTCTCCTAAAGCCGGATTGCGTGAAAGGTAAAATTTCCTTGTCAGCAATAAATTTACTGAGCATGTCATGGACTAAAGCCTAGAACATTTTTTAAATTATAGGCAAGAGACAAATTGGCCGAAGGTCATTATAGCCTTCAACTTTGGACACTTTCGGTAAAGGCTTAATTACAGAGGCCTTCCACACATCCGGAAAGAAACCTTCATTTAAACACATGTTAAATAGCCCAGCTAGTGGGACACAATATAGTCTATGATATATACCAACATGTTATATCCCATGTTATCAATTCCACCACACTCTGATTTGATTTTGGAGAAAGACTTGTATATATCATAGGTTGAAACATTTACAAAATTAAACTAGAAGTTATGATATTTGTTTGATTTATAGAAATCTAATTTGTCCCTATCCACTGTAACAGACAACTGATTCACAGAAGCAAAATGGTCACTAATTTGCTGAATGTTCCTCAGATGACTAGGAATTTCAAGGGAGCCTTTAGTATGAATATACCATTCATTTATACGGGACCATGTCTTCTTTGAGTTATGTTTTACTTTTTTTAATTCAAATGCCATATATGCTTCTTTTCGCTCCTAATTGCAAATGAAAGGTAATTTTTTAAATCAAAATAGTACTGCTTTTGAGCGATGTTTTTCGTGCTCTTGTATCTATTAAATGCGTTCCGTTTTAGACCAATAATTTCTTTAATTGTTTCTGTGATATAAGGTTTAAATCTCCTTTTTATAGTCCGTGTTTTTACTGGTGCATGATGGTCAAAAATATCTGTGAGTTTTCCGTTTAAGCAGTCCAACTTAGCATTTATGTCTCCATCATGTAAAACACTAGCAAAATCTATATGCCTCATTTCCAAGTCGAAAGACTCTTTATCAAAACTCCTAAAGTCCCTGTATGTCACAGTCCTGCTTACAGCTCTTGGGGTATCTCCAACTCACAATAAACAAGCCTGTGGTCTGTTAGGTTCAACTTTCCTGATGTTCCAGCAGCAAAAACAGTCAACATATTCTCCACACATATAACGTCCAGAACCGAATCACAAGTTCTTGAAACCCTGGTAGGCTCTGAAATAACCTGCTTCAAATTAAATTGCTGTAGAATAGTGTGAAAGAATCTGGTTTCAGTATGCTCCATGAAAAGATTGATGTTTAAATCACCCATCAGTAAGACATGATCATACAATGGGGATAAACTGGACAAAATAGATTCTACACAACTTAAACACTTATAGTTTACCAATGGAGGTCTGTAGAGAATGCCCACTAATATTTTCTTCGATTTGACACAAACTTCTACCCATAACTGCTCCAATAATTGATCGTCTGCCACCACCGACGACACATCAATCACCGAACACTTTAAGTCAGAACGCACATAGACTCCCACTCTATCTCCGCGAGTAGCTCGATCCTTTCGAAAAAAGTTGTATCCATTGATATTAATATAGTCATCAGGATAGTCTAAGTGAAGCCACGTTTCTTTGATCGCAAAAATGTTCCACTTTTCCTCTAGAATTGATTCCTTAATATCAGGAAAAGAAGGTATGAGATACCTGATGTTAACATGGGCTACTCTGGTGTAGGCACACTTAAGACTCCCCAATTGCTACTGTAGCATATGTGACCTAAACTCTTCAAGTTTACTTTGGTATACTGGCCACTTGTAATCCCATGCAGCATGGTCACAAGGAAATGCTGTGTTAGATTTTGTGTTAGACCTAACGCAATTGATACACTTGAGAGAGGCTTCCCTACACTCGTTGACAGAGTGATTTTTCGTGCACCTAGGACAAGCTACATCTTTTCCACAGTTCTCCGCCAAGTGATGAAAACCACAACATTTAAAGCATCTACGCAATTCCAAAGTATCATATACTCTACAGTAATCATAGCCAATAAAAACATGACCAGAATCTATTATATGTTTGTAAGCTTCACGATTGACTTCTATTAGGCAGGAGAGTACCGATTGTGTTTTCTCTTAACCGGCTTAACCGATATGATTTTAAGGCTAGAGCTCTCAGGCATTATTGAAGCACTTTGTTGCCTCAGCAGCTCAATCAACATCTGAGGTTCATAATTCTGTGTTAGGCCTGTTACTCTCAATCTATGGTTAAGATGTCCAGCTGCCTTAAGTTCATACTTGTCTGGAAGTTTCTCTGTCACCAGTTGGGAAAATGTATCCAATTCCTCTTTTGTGGAACAATTTACTACCATGCCACCCCCACTTATTCCCTTGAGACATTGCACAGTAATAGTTTCCTTTACTGGATATAGAAGTCACTCCTAGTAACATTTATACTCTGGGATACATCCTTAGATTTAATCAACAAGGCATTCCGTTTCTTGATAACCTGTGCAAAGGTTTGACTTATAGGTGCTGAGGAACTCAGCGCTATATCCCTTTAACATCGTAGCTCCTTGACATCCTCACGAATGTCAGAAATCTGAGAAATAACAGAATCAAGAGTTGCAGATTGCTCCTTCACAACCTCATTCAGAGTTAAGGCCCCGATCTCCGAAGCGATGATTTCTTTCATAGCTGACAACAGGTCACTAGGATTGATATTACTAGGCTTGTTCCTCAGTGAGATCCGACGATCATCACAGAAGAAACACAGAATTCGATTTTTCTTTAGTTCCATACATCGAACTTCAGAAGCACTAAGCCTGGAGCACCCTGTACATAATTTAGTGGAACAGCAATCACAGGCCCAAAGGATGGTTTTTGAATCCTCCACCCTATTGCATGCCCTACACTTCATCCTGGAGGCCGTAATCAAACTACTAAGGCAGGATGCAGATAGTGGTTCAACTGCCCCACTAGCTTAGTCCACAAAGTTGTTGTGGCAGTTCCACCTGGGTTGCCCGAGAAGAAGAAGAAGAGTACCCAACAGCTGACAAATGAACAACAACAAAAACAAAGTCCAAAGTGCAATTCCAAAATGTGCCGGCGAATTTTACGGCAAAAACTTTAAAAGCACCAAAGAAAACTCTATATCTATAGTCTCATCAGTCAGAACAAGTTTGGATTGACCCACAGGCACTACTTTCACAAATTTTACCGGTCATCATTCACAAATATCTACTAAAAACTGGACAGTAAAAACATAATTAATATGTCAAGGTTTTTTGAATAAAATAATTATTGAAAAATTGAAAATGAGCCATTATTACTAATTATGTCCTTAGCAACTAAATAACAAAATAACTTTTGTCAAACAAGCAAGAAATAATGTCACGTTTCGGCAATATTTCGATGGATAATATAGCCCAAAATATCGCAAATTTAACGCCAGTAAATACTAGACGATCTAAGTCGTCTATATGGTTGCAGTTCCAATTATTTTGCAAAGAAAAGGCATATGTTTTGGACCGGGACACATCTGAAGAACATTTAGTGGTAATAATGAAGGATTGGGCATCCAATATGAGAAAAAAAATGGTGATGAATATAAGGAAGCCGTTGTAAAAACTCTGTGGAACGTAACTGCGAAATTATTAAAAGAAAAGTACTTCAATGAATACGGTAGGAAAATAGACCCTTTTACTGATATTTCCTTCAAACCTGCAAGAGATGCTCGAAATGCTACCAGAAAAATGTTACAAAAAAGGCCGAAAAAAGATCAACCAGGGCGGTAGCCTTTAATTATGAGCAGTTTTTGAGACTGGTCAAATTATGGGATGAAAACACACCGGAAGGGCTGCAGAAGAAGTTATTCCATGTTGTTTCTTATGAGCTTGCTTGGCGTGGCGGTAAAGCTGCACACTGTTTATTAGAATTTTTTAAGGAGGATGGTTTGGGTCGACTTGAATATAACCCAATTTTTTCGAAAACTGCCCAAGGTGGAGCTCGACATTTAACAGACAGTAAATGGTTGATTCAAAATAAAGTAAACCTAGATATCTGTCCTGTAAGACTTTTTAAAAAAACTTGTTTCTAAGCGAGGACCTAACATTAAAACGAATAGATTCTTTTTGACATCAAATCCTCAATGGCAAGAAAACGGTATATGATTCAAAAATTCGCCGATTGGACGAAACGAAATTTCTAAATGGACAGCAAAATCGGCTGAAAAGGCAGGTATAACATCAGATAGTAAAGTTAAGTACACCAATCATTCGCATAGATCAGCAGTAGTTAGCCATTTATCACAAAAGGGAGTTGATGCTTCAAGAATAGCGAAAATGACAGGCCATTCGAATATAAGCTCAATCAAACCTTATCTGCAATTAAACTCAGAGTTTCACAATACACTTGTGAGTACAATGAGGGAAGCCGGAACCTCCATCGAAGGACAAATGCAGGCGCCCCATCAACCCTCGACATCAAATAGAAATCCCATTGTTATTAATTATAACAACTGTGTTATTAATTGCCAAAATTTGAATAATAAATAATTCGGGTGACATATCACTTTATGGCAACTTACCGGCAAGGTTTTTTTTGGAAAAATTTTGGTATCAATCGATTCGTTTTTTTATTTTCTTTCCAAAAAAGTGAAGATCATTGAGATATTATCACGATTTTTTGGTAAAAAATTTATATTAAATGTTCGTAATATCGGTGCAATAAGCCATACTTTTATGTCAGAAGTGACGTTTTTAAAGACAATTTAAGCATCAAGTAGTATTTTTCAAGTATCAAATTTGACAAAAAACTCAACATTTTTAATAAATACATTTACTTTGTGAATATTTTTATATACAAATTATTAAAACCTTTAAATTATTATAACTTAGATGGGGTCTGGTTGAAAAGATAATAATTTATAGGTTGTCCTATAGACAAATTTCTTTTCTTTTCAAGAGGGTGTCTAGAGTAGTTTAAGCGATTCTGGTTGAGATAAAGCCAAGAAAATTTGAGGAACCACCACATTTGAATCTCCAAAATTCAAGTTTTAAATTTAAATTTGTGTAAAATCACTAAAACACCTTACCACTGGCGCAGGTAAAAATCAAAATCAAACCCGAAGCAAGCAAATTTAAAAATTTTTAAACGTGAAATAATGATATTTGACACACTGGCACCACAGTACACGAAAGGCACGAAGGTCTCGGTAAAGTTTGCCAAACGTTGCATATTTCTCTTTTTGAAAATAAGACAAAGTGATCGCCCTTTTACTCGACTTTTAGCCAATCCAAAGTAAGCCAAATAACCGCGCTACATTTCCTGCGTTGGCCTCCGCACACTCCGGGAGTAAAACGAACAGTAAACTAACTCAAATTATTTTTTTACTCAGTTTCGGTGAAGAATGGCTTGCGCGAAGCACAAGCCATTCTTCATGCAAACTTAGGCGAAACAATTTCGGTTAGCTTGGGTTAGTTTGGTCTCGTCTTAGGCACTACGCACTTGCATGAAGAATGGCTTGCGCGAAGCGCAAGCCATTATTCATGCAAACGTAGGGGAAACAATTTCGGTTAGCTTTGGTTAGTTTGGGTTAGCTTGGGTTAGTTTGGGTTAGGTTTGGGTTAGTTTCGTCTCGTTTAAGGCACTACGCACTTGCATGAAGAATGGCTTGCGTTTCGCGCAAGCCATTCTTCATGCAAACCTATGAGAAACAATTCCGGTTAACTTAGGTTAACTTGGGTTAGTTTGGGTTAGCTTGAGTTAGTTTGGGTTAGTTTCTTCTCGTTTTAGGCACTACGCACTTTCATGAAGAATGACTTGCGCGGGATGCCAGTTTGGGTTAGCTTGATTAGTTTCGTCTCGTTCTAGGCACTACGCACTTGGACGAAGAATGACTTGCGCGAAGTCATTCTTCCTGCAAACATATGAGAAACAATTTCGGTTAGCTTGGGTTAGTTTGAGTTAGCTTGGGTTAGTTTCGTCTCGTTTAAGGCACTACGCAAGTCGTAGGTATAGTTCTGCCTCTCTATAATTTAATACGATTTCATATAGCTCGAATGAACCTTGAATTTCAATTTTTATTGCGTTTCGATCACGATCTTTAAAAAGCTTTCGAAATGCTGTCAACAAATCGACATTAATGGTTTTAAATTTGGCTTTTGTTAACTTTGACATTTTGCCTCGCATTGTGCAAAGCCTACTTGATGCTTAAATTGCTTTAAAAACGTCGCGTCTGTAATGGAAATATGGCTTATTGCACCGACATTACGAACATTTAATATCAATTTTTGGTATTGCATTGGGTTAGTTCGGGTTAGTTTGGGTGTTTCTTTTTCTTGAGCCCCTGTAGCGAGCGAAACGAGCGGAGGGTCACGCGTGAAGTGAAATATTAAAACAACACTGAGCTGCTGCCAAATGCGCAGGGCTGAAGGTCGAAAATTTGGCGTACGTAGACGTTAGTGGTTGACCGCCCAAATCTATCATCTATGGGCGCTGTTTTTCTTAGAAAAACACTAAAAATAATAGATATCCTCACTCTATTGTATACAAACATATATATTCAAAAGAGATATGAAGAAATTTTTATAGAAAAATTGCTATTTTTAGTTACCCTAAAGTGTTATATACCCATAATTTGTATTGTTTTATAGATTTGTTTTTCTGAAATAAGCTGAACTAAATGAATGCTTATTTCTTTATTTCATTGAATATGACTTTGACAGAAAAATTATCGCGATAATTTTTTTTTAACAATCAAATAACTATGGTGACACCTACCAAAATAGTAATTTTAATTGTTAAAATATACATTTTTGCGGGTGAATGAAATTCTCAAGCAAATTAAATTGAATCATTTTTTAATGCTTAGTGACTTTTTATTTGCAAAGGATTTTTTTATAATTTTTGGATATGTTATGGCCTAAGACATTAGAATCAACGAAAACTTTGCATTGGCGTACAGAAATTTTGAATCTACTTAAAAATTTTAAAATAAAAAAAAAATAATTTAAAATTTTAATTTACGCCACTGAAGTAGACCAGCTTTACAAACTTCTTTTTGAATCTAATATCTTAGGCCACGACATATCCAAAAACGATAAAAAATCCTTTGAAAATAAAGGGTCGTTAAGCATTAAAAAAGATCCAATTTAACTTGGCCCACAATACATGGTTTTTCCAAAATTAAAGTATCAATTTTTATTTTTGTTTGTATTGATCTACTTTTCTAATGGTCAATTTTCCGAACCCTTTCAAATCTTTTTTGCCCATTTCTATATCTTTATTTCATTTGGCCGATTTTTGCAACGACCTGAAATACATTGGTTTTGAATAATACTCCCTTTTCTGTACGCCACTGAAGTAGACCGTCTTTGCAAAGTTCTTTTTAATCCCAATACCTTAGGCCATACCATATCCAGAAATGATAAAAAAAAATCCTTTGAAAATAAAAGGTGATTAAGCATTAAAAAAGGATCCAATTTAACTTGGCCCACAAGACATGATTTGATCAAAATTAAAGTATCAATTTTAATTTTGTTTGTATTGACCTGGTTTTTTTAATGGTCAATATTCCGAACCCTTTCAAATCTTTTTTGCCAATTTTTACATCTTTATTTCATTTGGCCGATTTTTGCAACGACCTGAAATACATTGGTTTTGAAAAATACTCCCTTTTCTGTACGCCACTGAAGTAGATCGTCTTTGCAAAGTTCTTTTTAATCCCAATACCTTAGGCCATAACATATCCAAAAATTATAAAAAATCCTTTGAAAATAAAAAAGTTATTAAGCATTAAAGAGGGTTCCAATTTAATTTTGCCCACAGTGTATATACAATCATCATCACAAAATACAGATCTCGCAGCATGTTTCATATAAAATTTGCGTGGAAAATCACATATGACTTTTAGTTCTGAAATAAGTGTCTGGACACAATACACACATTTTTTCATTACTTCTTTATTCGAAGGAAGCAGATATCACTCGTCCACCGCTACAGGCATCGTGTGTAAAGCGAGGTTTAACATTACCTCCTATAAGTAAGGTAATGGGTTTAAGTACCTAAAACATGGATTCCAAGAGTCCCAAAAAATGATTTTATTATTAATTTCTCATAAAATATATACTGATTAAAGTTAGCGCATCACGACTACTTTAAATAGTGCTAAATTTGAGGTGTCACCTATTAAAAGCCCAAATATTATAAAAATGTTATATATAAAAAAAAAAAAATTAAATTTGAATAGGGACAGAGAAATTTAAACGGTTTATTATTTTACTTATGAATATATCCACTCAATGCTATTTTAGAACCAAAAAAAGGGAAACGAAGAGTTACGTTTGACCAATTTGGTAACGTTTCAAATAAATATTAGTCTGTCTGTTCTCGACGGTAGGCAGTTTTTTGGGTTATTGCAACAGAGGAATAAAAAACATTACACCTAATATTATTTTACAGCTATATTTGTATAAATTGATTTAGCATTTACATATTTCATATCACTATAATAATACATATTAGTGTTCGAAACTAAACTAAAAAACAAACGGTTTCAATGACGATGTAGCCGCGCAGAAACAACGCATGCTCTAGAATCTGACAATATCGAAATAACCAAGCAACACAGATGTTGACGTATGCGTATTACGTTTTACGTTATTACGTATATGATGCAAAACATCGGTTGCCATAACAACTTCATGGTGAATGGTGGGTCCTCATGGGCGCAATTCAATTGGCATGGAAAAGCAGAATTTGACATTTAGGCTTTGAGTACGCGATTGTTGACGCATTTTTTTATTGAAAACATCTACGGAGTCCCGCGTATATGACAATGTTGACATAATATGACATTTAATTTATTTACATAAAAATACATCGATATTTTTTTTAAACAATATTTCTTGAATTTTCAAGTAAAAAAATTTATGACAAATGCAAACTAATCCAAATTTTAGTCTCAATTCAGTGCTGCCAACTTTCACATCATAACAATGGTTTACCCAAGCCAGAAAAAAAAAACAAGATAAACCCCTCTTTACTTAATATATTTGATTAAACAAAGAGGCAATGTCACATGTCGGAGCATTTTTTATGCGAAGTACACTAACAGGTAGATCGATCAGAGAATAGAGAGAGATATTAAAATAACGTACAATAGTGCTACATTGATTTATTAGTTTCATTTGAAAAATGATAAGGATTTTGTTCACCTTAAAGGCCAACAAAGTAGGAATGTACACGAATTTACTCTTTTGCAGTTTTATAGGCTTTCTGCAACTTTGAAAAATTCTCAAAAATTCAATATAAAAAATT
Organism: Pissodes strobi; assembly: GCA_016904865.1. NCBI lineage: Eukaryota > Metazoa > Arthropoda > Insecta > Coleoptera > Curculionidae > Pissodes > Pissodes strobi. The sequence goes on from MU182296.1 coordinate 326,244, forward strand.
CCATGCTACACCGCTTTTGTTTTAAGAAAATCCCATGAATTGGAAAATTTTCCAGAAGTTGGCAACACTGGTCTCACTTGACCAATTTAAAAACAAACAACTTCAATCGATGCACGATATGAGTATGCGCCACAAATCAAGATACTCATCAAATCGCTTTGCATGACAAGCGTCTAGCAATAGGCCGTAATTTTCGATGCCACATGCGCAATGGCGAAACAAGAATAATAGGTATTATTATGGCTTTGCTTGGCCCTCCGCTCGCTACGGGGGCTCAATCAACATGTTTTGTTTATCTTTTTTTGGTCGTTATGTTTTTTTTTTATTAATTTTGGGTTAGCCTTGGGTTAGTTTTGGTTAGTTCTTGCAAGAAATAACCAGCACTAGCCCAAAGCAAACCCAAAATTAAGAAAAAAGGGTAAATTAATAAAAAACAAACATAACCTTAAAAAAAAGGTAAACAAAACATTTGTCCCGACCGACGGGAATCGGAAGTTGTAGGAGGTAGTGATCAGAACCCGCAGCGCAGGAATGACAGGCAATCAACTCGAGGCGTTGAAGAAGTTTTGCTAGAACGTAGAGACATAGATAATTCCGATATTTCGTTCTTGTTTCGCCATTGCGCATGTGGCATCAAAAATTACGCCCAATTGCTAGACGATTTTTTTGCATGCGGATCTGTGTGTGCATTAAGGCCGTTTTACATGCTGCAAGAGTTTGTGCAAGACGCAAGATATATTGCCCGAAGGCATACGCAATTGAGACCCAGCTGATCCAAAGTCGCAAGTCTCTTGCACTTGCAACTTATCGCTTCTGCTCGATATCTGCAAGTGCAAGTCTGGGGGAAATTCTAGTAATATCAGTCTCACTAAGACCCGATAAAGTCACTAGACACGCTTGACAGTTGATGGATGCTTGTTTATTTGATATTTGATTGTTACTTTTTACGTATAAATAAAATAAATCAAATTTTGAAAAATAAATTCATAAAAAGAAAAAAAAATGCTGCCACAATATGTGTTTTAATTGCTTTCAAAGGTTGGTAGCAAGTCGCAATTGCAAGAGAATTGCGACATGTAAAACCAAAGTGCAAGAAACGTTGCAACTATCGTCTTGCTCTTGCAACGTCTTGCTGCAAGAGAATTGCGGGTTGTCTTGCAGCATGTAAAACGGCCTTTAAGAACAAGACTTTGAGCCCGCACATCTATAATATAATAAATTACAATTTACAATACAAACAATTGGGTCAGAGCTTAAATTAAAACCCTGAAAAAAGGAGCATATTGTGGTCATCGTAAAGAAAGACAAGTAATAAGGTGTTATACATTTAACTCGCCTCTAGCGAACACGGTTATAATCCATAATGACAGTCAGGTGGGCGGGACTTAGAGGGTTTGTTTATTATTTTAGAATGTGTAATATTTCACTTCACGCAAAGCCCTCCGCTCGCTTCGCTCGCTCCGGGGGCGCAACCAACCAAAACTTTTACAAATGCAAAGAAACATAACCTTAAAAATGAAAAAAAAAAACATGTTTTGCCACGGGAATCGAGTCCCTGGCATCGTATCACAAGCATTGGACTGTGAAGACATTTTTGCCTTTTAGACTGACGCGTGCGCACTTAAACCTTCTAAGCCCCGTCCACCCAATTATCACTATGGTATATAACCACAAAATAATTAACCAGAGGTTAAATTTAACCGGAATTTCTTAACCTCTGGTTAAATAAAAAATTAGTGTCAAACGATAGCTTATGAAAAACCAAGATAGGAAAGTGCAAACCATTTTGCTCTATCTTTAGCCCTTTAGATTCCCCAGCCTTCGAAAGGGTGAAAATTGTCAATTTTTGAACGTCAATATCTCGAAAACAGTTGACTTTAGAGATATGTCATGTTATGTCAAAAACATTTCGATTCAATCATAGAATTCAAAAATGAAAAAATATACAGGGTATCGTATATAATTTTATGTCAAAAATATTTGGATTTAATGACAGAATTCAAAAATGAAAAAATATACAGGGTATCGTATTTAAAAAAACATAAGTTTGATTCGCCATGACTTCTTGGAGCACCCTGTATATTCGAATATAATTTTAAAGTTATTATACAAGTTTTGCATTGAACATTTTTTTTGTTCTTGCTGATGAACGAGATATTGTCTGCTTACACACTAAATGGACACCCTGTATATAAAAAAAAACAAAATTTCAATATAGCATCTACTTAGAATTTTCGAATTAAAAAAAAATCTCGGTTTTTTTAAATGCTCCTTCGGTCTGCTGTGATGCTGACCCAGACCCAACCACAAACGCGTTTCACTGTTTCACCACATTATGGCTCATCAGCATGACTATAAAGATGAGATTAGCAAAGGAAAGAACATAACAGTGTTGCCATGTCCACAGTTAAGTTTTCTTAGTTAACATTTACTCAAATTGAAGTAATGTTTTAAACTTTTAATTAGATTCGTTATTTATTTCTGGGCTGACACTGCCTAAGTTGCTGGTCGTTGTCGAAATTCTAAATTCGGTTAAATTCGCTAAATTATCGAAAATTTAATGCATATAGGTATCATCTCCTGTTATGTACGTTTTCCCTAGATCTAGAGGCATTTCTATAGCAATGGCAACACTGGAATTTGATTACGGAATTAAAAGCAATTTAAATGATTCTTGACCAAAACTCACTTATTTTCTCCCGACTCTCTAGGCAAGTGTCCAAAAAAAACAGGAATATTACAATACAATATTACAAAGTGCACTCGACCCACTACAATAAACATGTGCGAAAACATTATGTGTGTAAATTATTGAAAGGCATTTTATCAAAAGCGAATGGTGCTGATACTACGCGACAGGCTGTCGTACCAGATAGTGCATTTACATAGTTCTGAAGGATGTGCAAAAGCACTTCTGGAACGAAGCCGGACGCGCTACGACAGGCAGCGACATCTACGGACAACTGACTCCCCTGGCAACATCGAAAGCACGCATACATAACCTAGAACCAATAACGTTACGAATCAAACACTATGCAATAAAAAATGTCGGAGAAAAAAGGGCGCTGTCAATTTGTACTGTAAATCTTTCGACGTTAAAAGTATACAACCTTATCGCTTTATTAACTCTGATAAGTACGAGTATGTTAAAGATGTTAAAAGGCCATTTTTTTTGCACAAGCGCAAAATTGGGAAACGAGTCGCTTGTTTTAAAACGTGTATTTCACCCTCTTTTTTTTATATTGAAAGTTTTTTAATGAAAAAAAAAAGAAAAGTAGAATGTAGTCCCGATCAGCAGATCCACCGCAATTTTGGGTTTTAGTAACGTCATTACTACTAGAGATCTCTTTAAAGGCGGAGCTAAGGTGGCCTTGACATAACCAATTTAGTTAATATCAGTGCAACCAATCTTGAGAAAAAAAAGGTTTCTTCCGACATTCTTTTGGGTGTCAAAAAGAAATAATTTTGAAATGTTAATATGATAGCAATCAGTCAAACGAAAGTAGTGTCGAAAATATAGAGCTAGAATAGCACGGCACCTAATGAGCCTTCAGTTACCGATGTTTTTGCGGTGCAAATGAATTGTCTGTAAGTGCTCTGGTGGTTTGATGTTGGGCCTGTGATACGGCGGCAAGGGGTTCAATTCCTGTCGGTTTTTTAACGTTTTTTTAAGGTTATGTTTGTAAAAAGTATTTTTTCTTAATTTTGGGCATGCCTTGGGTTAGTTCCTGTTCTTTGAGCCTCCCTAGCGAGCGAAGCGAGCGGAAGGTCATGCGTGAAGTGAAATAATACATTGGGCTCACTAGGTACCGTGCTAGGGCTAGCTCCAAGTATGTCGAAAAAAGTATATTAAGATACTAGTTGTAAAACACCATATTTTTGCGTACGTACAAGTAAAACGTCCTTTTTTCAACGACATATGCGTTAAGTTTAAATAATCATTCACAAATCGCAATAAAATACAAACTGAAACAGATTTTCATGCACATGCGACTCACACTTGATTGGTTGGTTATCGGCCAGGACCGTAGCGGTTTTTTGAGTGCAAAAAGTGGGGTAGAAATCATTTTTTAATATGTTAATTATGGGTAAACCCTGACCAAAAATCCAAATTGGCGCGCCGCCATCTTGGATTACAGGTAGGTGCAAGAAAATAGCTTTTAAAGGTTATCTCCGCAATGGTTCTTTTTTTTGAGAGAATATGAAGATAACAAAGTTAAAGGGAATACAATTTGCTACATTTTATATTTTTACATCTTTTTTGTACGTCTAACAGGTGGAGAGTTATACGGGCCCCAAAGATGAAGTTTACAAAATATTTTCCACAAAACCAATAGGACCGATTTACAAAAAGGGGGAAAGGAATGAAATTAATAATTACAGACCCATGGCCCTGCTTAACAATTTTAGCAATAAATATATGAAAAGGTAATTTATGAAAGATTTCTAATTTTTTTTTTGAAAATAACATTTTCTCTAATGTGCAAAATGGTTTCCGGAAAAATAAATCAATGTTTCGTGATTTCAGGCCTTAAACACTACGTGATAGTCAACTCAGAGTGAACTGCATTGAATGGAGATAAAAAAAAAGCAATTGAACGTGCTAGAAAAACAGGTCCATTCAAAAAAGCACACTCTTCTGTTGAAAAATAAATCGGTACAAAAATAAACATATTTTTTTTTTAACGAACCTGAATTATTTTACTGACACTTTTATATTTGATTAGAGCCCCTGGTCGCATTTAGAGCAACCGAGAGCGCATTTTCAGACTATTTAGGTACTCGATGGCCTTGAGATGAATAATTTAGGGTAAGCATTTAGCACACCAACCATTCCACAAACCATATAACTATCATGCAATTCTTAAAAGCTTTCCGATTCACCTTAAGCACGATTACGTGTTTCAAATGCAATAGAAAAATTATAGGTATGCAGATAATCTATTTTCGCATATTAGATAATGCACCTGCTTGCACTCCCCTGAAGGTTTTTCAGATCAATATCTATCCCCCTCTGTCCCGAATCCCGATGCAGGTCATTCGGTTCTAAAATTACGTCTGTGTACACTATTTTTAACTAGGTGTCGTACTAGATGCTTTTCGTTGCGGTTTGTCGGAAAAATATCCGTAAATATTTATGTAATGACTCGATCGTATTTAACACTCATAATTATGATAAATGCTACTAAAAAAATGTTTCCTGAATTAATTAAACTATAACTAGGATCAACACAATATATATCTGACAATTACCAAAATATCGCTCTGGCCCTCCTGCAATTACGTAATCATCGATACAGCTTCTACAAGGGCACAGAGGATCAAGCGGTGTGCTGTCAGAAATGACGCAAATTGGCCATATTGGATTTCAATCCAGAATACCCAATTGAAATTACTTAGCTGATTGTTATAACAGAGAATACATTTTTTATTCTACAGATTTATTAAGAAAATTAAGAAGCCAAAACTCGTATACTCCAACGCTCGATTTATCAATTAATTAATTAACATTATTTTGAAATCTAACCTTAAAAATGCATTACGTAAGTATCAATAGAAAAATGACTGACAATATTAATGTGTAAACTGACCCTAATTATGTGTTTTTTAAGCCGCACAAACAACTAAAAATACGACATTGGCAACGATTTGATCTCGTTCCAACCAAAGAATGCGTAGTCTTATTTTGAAATATTTTCAGCGACAATCGCGTGAACCGGTTTTACATAACACATGCGGCTTAGGTGATTCGGAGCTTTAAAACCGGGTTAAAAAGAACCTATAATACTACCAAACTGCACAAAAACACAGCACTAACTACACACTTTCCAGCTTCACAAAGTACACTACATGGTTAATAGCAACTAAAAAACCAACACTAAAATGTCCCTTTTTTGTTTTCCTACCCCCTGGCTACTTGTGCTCGTTAATTTAAAATAAAAGAGGCCTTGACAGTAGGCCAGAGCAGGACTGACTCACTGGACGCAGAAATCGAAGTGGCTGGGCGGACATGACAGAACAGCTGAGCATCGGCGCTGAGCTTGGGCTGTCCTAAAATTATCGCGGTTAGCTGCGCCTCGCACACGGGTATTATGCAAAAAGAATAGCCGGCTGTGCCAAGTTTTGGTTCTACGTGGATTTCGATGTTGCCACGTCTTTCAATATTATTGGAATTGACGCTTATTTAAAATAAATGCCGTTGATAACAAAGCAATCGAGCGCTGAATGGTATAAAGATACAAAGTTATTGGCGTAAGCTCAGAAGATTAAAAAAACTAATAGAAACTCTGGTAAAATTATTTCAACTTATAAGTACGATAATAAAAAACCTAAACTATAATGAAACCTTTAAACAAGAACTAATTAATTTTAATTTATTTTGTCTACTAAACTTCTGTTTTTAAACCGAAACTTCAGAATCAGAATCAGAATCATGTTTATTTTCATTTTTACATTTGGTATGCTTAAAAGCTAGTCACTATTTATGTAAGTTTGTGTGTTCTCGTTACACGAGTTTCTGTCGCACTTGTTTAGGCGATCGCACTCGCGAACTAAACACCCTACGACTTACGGGCTGGTGTCGGCCCTTCTAGTGGCTAGCTAACCAGCGGTCAAGTGTCTGTAGTTACATGGGTAATAATACCCTTCAACTAGATTGCAGTGTTCGTTGCCTGTTAGGTTGTTGTGCTCTGAGGGAGCTTTATTGCAGTGTTTCTCAAGCTAGCTTTAACGCAGGAAAAAATTTACTAAAAGAAAAAAAAACCTGCTTCAAGTTTACACAAACAGACGGCACAGACATGTAACACGGCTATATACAGATATATACAAGATATATACAATATATACATATGTACAAGTATTTGACTATGGATGTCAATTTTGGGGGCACACGTCGTGTGCCCGATGGGCTGGATATAGCATATGGCCGCTCCGGAGCACGTAGAATTTGCCTGCGGGGAAAGCATACGCGGCGTCATGGCTGTGGCGAGTGATGCAGCTGCCTTGTTCTGTATGTATAAGTAGTTTGCGAGAGGCTCCGCCCCCAGCCTATCCGGGTGGCTCCTCCCACAGCGTGAGTCGTTTCTTTTTGGTTTAGGGTCATTTTTGGGTGCTGCGTTTGTGTGTCTGTCTGCATTTTGTTCAATGTGGTTCAAATTAATTAGCCCATGTAGTTGTCAGTTTAGGGAGGTCTTAGTTCTTGATAGAGCAGGTCCGTGTGTTTGTAGAGTGGTCCATGTTTCAGTCTGCGTAGTGGGTTGTGTCGTAGGTTGGCGATACCTGCGGTCACTTCTGATCTCCTGATACCGTAGTCAAAGAACTTACTAGCAATTTTATTAATGTGTTGGTCAATATAATCTATGTTGGCCATGTCGTGAAGCTCTGCAACATGTACCCTGTCCCACAATGTCAGGGAGAAAGCAGCCCGCAGGTACCTGTTCTGTATGGTCTGTATGTGTTTCAAGTGTGTCTTTGCTACCGAGCACCATACTGGCGAACCGTAAAGTAGCGTCGGTCTAATAATCGCTTTGTATATCGTAAGTTTGTTAGTCGGGCTCAAGTAAGATCTGGTTCTGATGAGTGGATTCAGAGATTTTTGCGTGATTATGTTTTTAGCTCTTATAGCCGCGATGTGCTTGGAAAATAGGAGTTTACGGTCGAAAACTATCCCAAGGTACTTGACTGGATCTTTCGGCGTGATTGCCGTGTTGCCTATGATGACAGGCGTCATATCGACGTTACGTTTCCAAGACAAGATACCTATTACCTAGTTCTGTTTTCGCCGTATTTAGGGAAATTTTGCAGTCCCTATAGTAAGGAGATAGGAGGCTGAGGTGGTCTACGAGGTTTTGTTTTGCTACCTGTACGTCTGATGACTGTGAATATATCACTGCGTCATCAGCGTACAGGGCAAAGGATGTTGCGGGATGAGAAGGAAAGTCAGCTATAAAATGACTGAGTAATTACGGCGATAAAACTGTCCCCTGAGGTACTCCAGACGTGATGCGTCTCGGCCTCGAAGTGTCGCCATTGACACGGACCGAGAAAAAGCGATTCGAAAGGTACGACGCAGTGAGGGATGCTAGATGTAAGGGCATTCCGTGAATAGCAAAAAGCTTGTATATTAGCCCATTGTGCCATACCTTATCGAAAGCTTTCTCTATATCGAGAAGTAACAGCGCCGTTGCCTTGCTTCCATTGAATCCATTGAGCGCTTCTTGTGCGATTTTCGCTGCGAGCATAGTTGTACTATGTCCGCAGCGAAAACCGAACTGCTCCGGTGGCAAAATCCGCAGATTTTCAACAACGCTGCTCATTCTCGACATTACGAGTTTCTCCGTAACCTTGCCTAGCGTATCTAGAAGAGAGATAGGGCGATACGAGGCGGTGAGCCTTGCATCTTTGCCTGGCTTGAGAAACAGTATTATCACCGCTTTCTTCCAGGGAAGCGGAAAGTGTTGCAGGCGTAAAATAGCATTTATAATGTGCATAAGGTGAATGACGGCTTTATTCGGCATGTTCTTGAGAAGAATATACGGAATGCCGTCAGAACCGGGGCTTTGTTTCCGGGTAAGCGGGCAAGAGCTTTCTTGATGTCAAGAGGGGTGACCACTGACCAGTAGCTTATCTAGCACCTCCGGGGCGATTGGATACTTGGTGGATGTGAAGCTATCCACGGCAGTGCAGACATAATCGTGAAATGGCGTGGTGTTAGGTGACTCGCTGAAGACGCTTTCTAGGTAATCCGCAAAGGCCTCTGCTTTCCCGGGATTATCCGTGATTAATTCGCCACGATGGTGTATTTCCGGGAACTCCACAGCGCCTCTGCGAACACGCCTAGCGAGCTTCCACAGCGAACCATCTTCACGACTAATGGTGTTAACGTACTTCATCCACATTTTGTTTTTATGCTCTGCAATCTGAGCCTTAATCGTTCCCGTCAGTGCTATTACGCGAACACGGTCGTTGTTAACCCTTGCTCGTTGCCACCTACGCCGGATACGGTTGCGGAATGTGATTAGGTTAAGGATGTGATCTGGGAGTGTATCAGCAAACGGTCGCTTGGTGATACGAGGACAGATTACGTCTCTGACGTGCTGCATATTGTTGACTAAAGCTTGCACCTCGCTCTCAAGTTCTGGGATAGAGTCTATCTGTCTTGGAACACCTGTTGCTTGACTGAGCCTCGCACGGAACTCCCTCCAATCGAGATTTTTGTAAGACAGGATAGTTTCCTGTGCTATTTCTAGTCTAGTAAATAGACTAATCTTGATTGGAAGGTGGTCCGAGTTGAGTTCATCCAGCTCAGTGAGCGCTGAAGCGTTGGTTATTCCGCGAGTGATAGCTATATCCAGGAACGAAGGCGTTGGAAAATACGGCGGATAGTATGTAGGATTTGGAGTTTGACGGTACGACAGATCGATATTTTGTTCCACTAACCTGTAAAGCAGGCGTCCGCTCGTGTTGGAAGAACCACGCCAGTTCACGTGCGATGCGTTGATATCTTCCAACAGGAGCGTCTTTCTGCCAGCAGGTAGCAGTTCAAGAATATCTTCTTCCTGGAGGCGGAGACCCGGAGGTGAGTATGCGCCGACTAACCGCAGGCCACCGTCGAGTTCGAGTGCTACGTGTTCAATGACTGTTCTCAGTCCCAGGACCCTTTTATAACGGATTGACCTGCGAATCAGACAGGCCACGCCTCCTCCGTTTCGGTCGGGCCTATCAAATCTCAGTATGTGTCTGTCGTAAAATTTCAACCTGAAATCTGCATTAATTTTGGTTTCAAGTAAGAATATTATGTGAAAGTTAGGATTATTATAAATGAAATTTCTAAATTCTCAGAGTTTGGAGCGAATGCCATTACAATTCCACGAAAGAACGTTAATAGGCATTGTGCCATTATATGCTATATCCATTAAAGTCCTCGGTGAAGAATTTCATCGAGGCCTGTAGTATCTCCAACCTGTTTCCTTGACAGGATTCGAGTAAATTAGCATAATCATTTAAAGCCCGTATGAGTTCGTTAAAATCGATTAAATTGTTTATGCGATTTACCGCGTTTTGTAAGTCGCTCATATTATTAACTATATTGTTAGCTTGTATTGATTGAGATTGAGATTTTGAGTTTATTACAGAATTTGTGTTAGCTTGTACGTTATGAACTTGACCCTGGTTACTAACCTGTACGTTTTTTGAAGTAATTTGTGGGGGTTGGTTCCTCTTTTGTAGGGCGGGGTAGTGCTTCTCGTATTGCCTCGCCGATTCTTCTAGGTTGGTTTGGCTGTTTTTCTGCCAAGCAGGGTTGACGGGAGGTGGTGCAGGCTTGAACTGCTGTTTTGCTGGCTGGTTGGTTGGCTGTGTCTGTTGAATTTTGAACAAATACACAGGGCATAGTACACTTAGGGCCCTGTGTTCGTCGGCACAGTTCGCGCATTTCACATAGTCATTATTGCACTCAGTTATTTGGTGAGGTTCTGCACATTTCGAGCAGGCCCACTTCCTCTGGCAATGCGACATCGAATGTCCGTGGCCCTGGCACCTTTTGCACTGCATAATTGTTTTTGTGGCACGGCGATTCTCCCAAGATATACGTACATGCGAGAGTAGTCTGCATTCGTTATTTAGTTTTCGCAGAGTTATTGTCGAGTCTAAGACTATTAAATACAGGGGCACTCTAGTCTTTTTCATTTCGTATGCAGCTCTGGTGTTAAAGCCATATTCTTCGGCTAGAGCATTGCGGATGTCCTCTGGTTTGAAGCCTCCGTCCAGCCCTCTTAGTACAAACGCGTGAGTTTTTTGGTTAGCTTCGGCGTACGAGTGGAACTCAATGTTTTCCCTTTCAAAGAGGCGCTTTAGATTTGCCCAATCTTTGCTTTGCGTACAGTATATAATCACTGAGTTCCTAGTATATTTGAGATTGTACTCCGTGACGTGCATGTCTTTTAACGTTTGTTTTATGACATTATGGTCCTGGGCGCCTCCTTTTATTACAATTGGAGGGGGCAGGGAAGGCTTCTTACTCTGGGGTGTTCTGGGGGTGGTTTTCGCTGCTTTGGTAGCGTTTCCTTTGCTTTTCCGGCGGATTTTTCGCGCTGTGGAAATCTGTGAAGAAGCAACGCTACTTTTGTCTTCGTTTTCCTCGAGTTCCGTGCCAGATAAGGGTTCGTACATGTTACTGGTAGGTACAGGCACTCTCCCCATATGAAGTTCAACCATGCGGATCCCTTTTTTAAAGGGGATGGTCTTATAGGGTGTTTTAAAGACTTCCTTGTCTTGTGCCTCAGCTAGTAGATGCGCAGATTCGAACTGCGTAACTGTGGTAGGATCGTTGTCGCTATGCACGTCGGTTTTTTGCATGGTTGTTTTTTCGGAGTTTTCTTTAGGCGGTTGGCTTGGCTTGGCGTTACCTAGTTTTTGTTTTTTCGAAAACGTAGGAGACGTTCCGGTACCCCCTGTTAATTAGACATTGGTTGTCTTTCTATTCCCGCAATCAATGCGAGGCTGGATTGTAGCAGGTCTCTTAAAGACCGCTTTGTGATCCCTCACGAGGTGAGATTTGACGGTGTCAATTGCGGTTTTATGGTCTAGTTTCGATCCGCTACTAGCGCTAGTCAGTAGGGGGATCATTCCAGTACACTCAGGACATTTAGAGAATTTTCTCAATTTGTTCATGTACACTTGAAACCGTGTATCGCTGAAGGATCGCCCTGAGTCTGAATCAGCGGGCATAACGGAGATGGCGTCGTCATCTATCTCGCAAGACATCTGCTCCAGGGTTGTTCCGGGTTCCGCCCCGGAAATACTAAAAACCTAGTTGGTACAATACCCCTAGTGCTACTCTGTATAAGCAGAGAATAGCAACTAGTTTAAATTAAGCAAAATATAATGCAATATTTACTGGAATTAAATATAATTATTTACCAGGAATTTGTGGTTCACAGAAACAGCCCGAGAATTTGGTTAAAAAACGCGTAAGGAAGCTTTTTGCTGAGTTCTTTTATCAGTCCGAACGCTTGGCCCGCAAGATTCGGAATCAAACTGAAACTTCTTTAGCGATTGTAAAGTCAGAAAAAATGCTTATAATGACAATAATGATAATAATATTTTTTATTGCCAGCAAAATTATGTTCACATAACAAAGCAACGTCAAAAAGTAATTGTTTCTTGGAAATCTTATATGACAAACACAAAAAGTACACAAAGTAATATGACAAAATTATGCACCTACATTGTATTATGATGATACAAATAAAAACATAATCAAAATGTTTAAAATTTTAAAAATGTTACAATAAGCAAGTCGCTTCCTTGCTTCCCTCATTTTAACCGGTGTCTTTAACATTGACTACACTTCCAATGCCAGTATTTCAATTAAAAACATTTTATTGAGTTTTAATTTGAAGATGCATGTTATGGAGCCAACCAGAGTAACTAGTACACGCTCTTCTACCTTGGATTATGTGCGCTCTAATGTTAAAAATGTTTATTGCAAGGTCTGCTTACAGTGCAGACTCGATTACGAGAATCTCAGGGAGTGTGACTCAAGCCACATAGATACTCGAAAATTAGTTTCCAAAGTGCGCCAGCACTTTGGGGATACCCATCCCGCACGTATTACGACCATCTCGGCGAAAATCGACACGGGGCAGAAAAAGAAGGCCAGTCCTACTGGCATTCTAGGCTCCGAAACCGTGAAAAAACCAAAGGTCACCTTGACCGATTGGCCAGCAACAGAAAAAACCAAAGATAGTTTTTGCGGCAAAGAAGTTGCTAGGCAACCCGAAATACAAGAAAGCGAGCGTAACTTAATGGCACCACCTTCTGCTACCCTGGTAAGCCAAAGTGACAAAAATATTTTCAAAACCCCATTTAAACAATTGCCTTTCAAACGTAATTTTAAAATTGTCACCCTTGACAGGGCACAACCCCCTGTTGAGACTTCGAACCACTACGAACCCTTACAGGATATCAATACAGAGGATGAGGACACTATAAGTGTAGCGTCTACCTCAGCCTCTGCAGGGATCAAACGAAAGTCGTCAGCTGACAATAAGGGCAAAGCCACCCCTAAGCGAAAAATACAATCTTTACCCCCTGTCGTTATTAAGGGGCGACCGGCTGATCACCGGCATCTAAGAGAAGATCTAAAGGAAATGCGTATTAATAAATACCAATTAAAATATACCAAAAATTCTGTAATTGTATATTGTGAAAACGCCAACGATCTCCACACGTTAAAGCGCACTCTTGCACAGGAAAGTACGGAATTCCACACCTACGCAGAATCGCAAGAAAAGTCCAGAGCGTTCGTACTACGCGGGCTTGACGGGGAAATTCAACCGCAAGACATCGTGGAAGCTCTTAAAGAAGAGTATAACTTAACCCCCAAGAACATTTACATAATGAGGAAAACAAGAACACCAATGTTCCTAGTAATTCTAGGAACTGATTATACTCTGCGCCGTTTAAATAGTGAAATTAGAACACTTATGTGCGTCAGAGTAACGTGGGAAGCCAGACGCTCCGGGAAAGCAGTTTTGCAATGCAAAAACTGCCAGCAGTACGGCCACGCTAAGTCGTACTGCTGTAGAAAAACTGCCTGCAGCAAGTGTGCAGCATCTCACGACATCACGCAGTGCTCCGCTAACTTCTTAAAATGTGTAAACTGCGGGAGCCCCCACCGCTCTATTGACACGGAGTGCCCTGTGTATGTTTACAAATTGAACATTATAGAGACAACAGGGAACAAAGCAAGGCAAACCAAACCTGCCTACAAACCAGCGCCGCCGCCGGCAAACCCGGCCTGGAGGAGCAAAGCACCCGGACTAGTAGCAGACGGCCCAAGTAGGGGCCAAGGCCTAAACAATGGCCACCGTGAAGAGGACTACAATGGACAGTTCCCACCCCTACGTAACAGAAACGCACAGAAAAACAATGAAAATCAACCTCAAGCAAACAACAATGTACAGGTTAGTGGCTCTGCACGCGTTGGCTTGAACCGAAATAATCATAACAACAAAAATGTTAACCATGTAAATATTGCTAATACTATGAGTAACCTTAATAACGTTGTAAATAGAATCAATAACCTAGTCAACCTGGACCAACTATTCTTGGCCTTGGATTGTTACTCGAACATGCTGGAAGCGTGGCGAGGCGATAAAGCAGAAATCCTGCAAGCCTCGATACGCTTTTTCTCGTTCGAGTACCAAAGATTTGATATATAATGCTCATAGTAGCCAGTTGGAATTGTAACAGCATCAGACCCAAAATGGGCGAATTCCGTAATTTTATGCAAACCTCCAATTTTCAGATTGTTTTTCTCAATGAAACGAGATTAACTCCTAATTTTACTTTTAAGATTAGGAACTATAATATCGAGAGATTTGATAGGCCCGATCGAACCGGAGGAGGCGTGGCTTGCCTCATACACAGGTCAATCCGCTACCGGCGGGTATATAACGTACGTTCCGTGATAGAACATGTCAGCATTGAACAGGAGAGCGGCCTGCGTGTATGTGGCTGCTACGCTACTCCGACCCTCCGCCTCACGGCAAACGATATCCTTGCTTTACTACCGCAAAACAGAGTATCCCTGCTAATTGGCGACCTTAACGCCACGCACGCCGATTGGGGCGGCAGAACCAACGGCAGGGGTAGACTACTTAAGGGTATAGTCGAAAATAATCTGGAAATGTCCTATCATAGAACTCCAAATCCCACTTATCTTCGCAATGGCTCATTCCTGGATGTTGCTATTACTCGGGGAGCGATAAGAACTACTCAATTACAGGAAATAAACACCCTAAACTCGGATCACCTTCCGATCAAGATTGGTCTGTACTGTAGGGTCCCTACTTCGAGCGACACCGTCGTTTCGTACAGGGGTCTTGATTGGAGAGAGTTCCGAGCTAGGTTAAACGAGTTAACTGTCGTCCCCGGGCAAATAGAGTCAATCCAGGAACTTGAGAATGAAGTTGAAAAGCTTACAACTAATATCCAGCGCATCCGTGATGCTATGTGCCCTAGGGTTACCATCCACCCTAGGACAGAAACCCTACCCGAATCTATCCTTGAACTTATAGCTTTCAGAAACCGATTTCGACGCCGATGGCAGAGAAACCGGACACAAATGGGATTCGCTCGCATCAATGCGCTGACGCAGGAAATAAGGGTTAAAATCCGGGAATATAGAAGCCAGATATGGCTTGAATATATTAATTCTGTCAGCAAGGATGATGGATCGCTGTGGAAGCTCGCCAGGCGTGTCCGTGGAGGTAGTACGCGAATTCCGGCGATCAAATATCGTAATTCAGACATCGTAAGCGATCTGGGAAAAGCGGAGGCCTTCGCTGACTACCTGGAGGGCGTCTGCAGCGAGTCGCCTGACACCCTTCCTGAGCAGGCACATTATAGCTCTGTTGTTAGCGTTTTTAAACAACAGAAGTATCCCATCCCTCCGTCAGTTTACGATAAGTTGAGAGAGTCACTCCGGCGCATATCCGCAAAGCTCTCTGTCGTTTGCCGAGAAATAAAGCTCCTGGCCCGGACAACATTCCGAACTTAGTCCTGAAAAACTTGCCTAAGAAGTCAATCATCCATCTTATGCCTATAATTAACGCGGCAATCAGGCTGCAACATTTCCCGAAATCCTGGAAAGCAGCGTGCGTCATACACATCCCTAAACCAGGGAAGGATCTCGCACTGCCTTCGTCATATCGGCCGATCTCTCTGCTGAATACCCTCGGAAAGGTGGCTGAAAGGCTAATCTTGCCGGGGATCAGCGGGGAGGTCGACAGACTCAACATCCTGCCCCCTGAGCAATTCGGTTTTCGCGGCCGGCATGGCACTGTCATGTTAGCCGCGAAGATCGCTACCGATGTATATGAGAGCTTTAGTGCGAGACAGTCAGTGGCACTACTGCTACTGGACATCGAGAAGGCGTTCGACAAGGTGTGGCACGCGGGGTTACTTTACAAACTTCTAGCGAAGCACAACCTTCCGCTCCACATAGTATCCCTGATCGCGTCATACCTTGCCGAGCGCACTTTCGTTACTAGAGTGGAAAAACACACTTCCGCAAGTAGAAGCCTGCTTGCAGGGGTGCCACAGGGCACAGTATGGTCGCCGCTGCTGTTCAATCTTTTTATTGCAGATATTCCGTCTCATCCCCAAACCAATAAAGCCCTATTTGCCGACGACACGGTAATTTACGCCTCGCATCCTATAGCGGAAGTGGCGAAGTCAAAACTAAGCGAGCACATCAATGCGCTCGTTCCTTATTATGAGAGGTGGAAGATTTCCCTAAATGCGAAAAAGACCGACCTTATTGTAATTACACGCAAACGTAAGGACATTGAGGTTACACCTCTCGTGGTGGGTAACACGCAAATAAATCCAAAAACGCAAGTAAAATATCTCAGTATCACGGTAGACACTAAACTGAATTTTAGCCGCCACATCTCGGCAATTGTTAACAAAAATGAAGGCATCAAGAAAGGACTAGGCTTGTTGGTAGCGAGCAGGTCTTACCTGAGCCCTGCCAATAAGCTTATCCTCTACAAATCAATTGTAAGGCCAGCACTGCTGCACGCCCGGGTGCTCGGTGGCTCGTACGCATAAACGTAAACTACAGGTCATACAAAACTGCTACCTGAGGGCGGCGTTCTCCTTGACACGACGTGATCACGTCAGAATTGAAGACCTGCACGCGTGGTCAGGCGTTGAATACGTCGAGGAACACATCGACGGCCTCGCGTGTAGGTTCTTTGAGAACCAAATCAAGGGATCGCCGCTCACTGCTAATATCGCGGACAAGCGTTACGACCCCGAGCGCCCTATCCGACACGGTACCATATACCGAGAGCTAACCTTATTCTATAAGCAGCTAAGGCCTCCATAAACCTAATTTCTTGTTAACATTAAACATTGCCAAAATCCCAATAATTTTACCTTTTTAAGTTACTAAACCTATATCTTTTGAATGAAATGAAAACATGAAAACCCAAGGATCAGGAGAGCGGGAGCACTTTACCTTCGGGCAAGTGTTAGTCCTGCTGCCTGCCCAGCCAACCACCGTGTTCGGACACGGGGGGCGGGGCTTGCTAAAGGTGCTGCTAGTAGAATAAATACGCAGTTGCACCCATCGCATATACACTTGACTTCCAACCACTGAAGCATCCGTGACTCCGCAGCCTGACCCGTGGGGCTCGACCTATTCAACCTGAAGTTATTACAATACCGGAGCAGACTTACGCTGCTAAGTCTTCACCTTGTATATTGTACATTGTATATAGTAGTTAAGTCTATGTTCTATATATTGCGATGTCTTTTTAACATATGAGCTCCTGCTCCCTGAGAGCAGTTCAAACAAGGTTTTTCACTGCTTTTCCTTGTATAAGGGGTTTCCCAAGTAATATTCAAGCCAACCGTAGCACAGCTGCGCCTAACTAATTAGGTAGGCTAACAACAGCCCCCTAAGGGCGTCGTACCCTGTTGGCCACGGTGCTGATCGAACAACACCAGGCGAAACAACAGGCCCTAGTTATACTAGTACTAATGACGTGTTAATATTAGGTTATGCTGTTACAAAAATGTTAATAATGAAATAAAATGTATGATGATGATGATGATAACATTGACTACACTTCCAATGCCAGTATTTCAATTAAAAACATTTTATTGAGTTTTAATTTGAAGATGCATGTTATGGAGCCAACCAGAGTAACTAGTACACGCTCTTCTACCTTGGATTATGTGTGCTCTAATGTTGAAAACGTTTATTGCAAGGTAGTGAATGCTTCAATTTCGGACCATGAGGCTGTCGTGGCAGGGTTTAAATTGTCCTTTGATTCTCAGCGATCTATTAAACGTCGAGGTCGATTGTTTTGCAGTGGGAACATCATTAAATTCCACAATCTTGGTGAGGTGACTGTTTGGGTAGCTCCTGATTCTACGGCTGCATTTAATTCCTTCTACAATGTCCTGATTAATACTTTTAACTCGGCCTTCCCCATTGTAAATATTAAGAATAAAGTTAAAAAAGGTTGGTTGACCAGGGGGATTAGAACCTCTGCCAGAAATTTAAGATGCCTCAACTATCTAAAAAAGTTTTTTGGTTACAGTACTTCCTTCAACTTATTTTTGTCTAGATACCGGAATATTTACAGAAAAGTTATTAAATGTGCGAAAAACGTTTATTTCAACAAAAGAATTGCAAGTTCGAACAATACACAGAAAGAGGCGTGGTCGATTATCAATGAGATTAGGGGAAAGAATGGTCGTTCGCAAGTCTCTTCTTCTCATACCTATCGGGCAAGAGGGTCTCAAATTCTTTCTTTTTTGGCACCGGTAAGTGTCTCTGAGGTTGTTGACACTCTTAGGCTTTTCAAGAGTAAGAATTCTTCTGGCTTTGATGATATTTCTGTTAAGATCTTACTTCATCTCAATGATGCTGGGCTGCAAGCACTTGCGGTAGTCATAAATCAGCAATCCCAGTATTCTTAAACAAGCTATGGCACAAGGGAGGTAACTCTAATTCTCCAGAAAACTTTCGTCCTATCTCTCTTCTGCCTTCTCTTGGTAAGCTAATAGAAAGATTCGCTAAAAAAAAGAGAGCTTTCATTTCTCCCTGCAAATAAAATCTAGTTCTCAATTTGGCTTCCAGAGTGGAAAATCAACTTCGGATGCTATTTTCTCTCTTCTTGAAGACATTTATTTAAGTACAAATGAGAATCTACTTTCAGCAGCAGTATTTTGGGACTTGTCGAAGGCATTCGACTGTGTCGATCATCATCTGTTGCTCCAGAAGCTGGAGGTTTATGGTTTTAGGGGTATAATTCTCAATTGGTTTAAATCCTACTTGCATGGTCGTAGGCAGTCAGTGTCATATCAAATTGATTGCGTGAAATATTGCCTTTTCGGTGGATTTATTTGACTGAAACCCACATTGACTATCGTTCAGGATATTAAATATTTGAAGATAATCAAAAATTCTGGTAAATATTACCTTTTCGAAGACCTTCGACACTGCAGGAAGCAGTGAAATAGGTCCGTAGTTGGAGATGCTTTGATAATCACCCTTTTTGTATAATGGAATAAGTTTGGCTTTCTTGAGATCAGCAAGAAAAATTTGTGTTATAAAGCATTCGTTTGTGATGTTTTCTAAAGGATCACAGACATACTCAGCCACAGATTTCAAGACAGAAACCGGAATTTCAACCATACCAGGGGAGTATTTGTTGGGCAACCCAGAAACCACCCTGAGCACCTCTTGTGACTCTACCGGAAAAAGAAAAATTGTAGGAAAATCACCCTCCTTCGCAACATTATCGGGAGCGTTTTAACGGGTCCTGTTTGGCGGGATAAGGACAACCTATAATTTCAAATCAGACAGTCTACACATATGCGGTTAAGACGCAGCGACAGGACGCGGCGGTAACACGTTGCCGCCAAACAGGACCCGTTAAAACGCTCCCGCTAAAACGCAATGTATGTTTCAGCACACATTATTTCCGGTATGAAAGAGTCCTAGACGTATCAGCTTATTTATAACCTCCTTAGTTTCAAACACAAGTTGCCAACTGAATGTTAGTTCCTCACCAGTATGCAGCTTTCAAACCAAATTATAAAATTTTCACTTTTCACTCTTCTTTTACAGCATATTTCTATCTATTTGCGGATATAGTCTGACATTCTTTTGCAAGCTTTCCTATCCTTTATCTTTAAAAATCAGCGTATTGGATTTTCTTTACTTAGTTTTATTTGCCTTGGCCCCTTATATTTTAAAACCCATTTTTCCTAGTCTCGTCTATCGTCTAGAAATGCGCTTTATTCCTAAGTGTCTTAGCGGCTCACCCTTTTTCTTTTAACCCGGGACAAAATAAAACATACGGAAAAATTGAATCCCTTGGCAACGCTGCATATTGCGGCACGTGTTCTGGCCCATTACGATGCATTGAGATGCGTTGCCAAACCGAATCACATGTTAACATGCACTTTTGTGCGGCCGACGGTACTCTTATAATTAGAAATTATTTGGATCGGCCACTTGGGCTTACGTAATTCGAGGCATGTCGTGAATTAACGCCAATTCTCGTTATCAAAATATTAACACCAACATTTTAAATGATTTATTAGTCCATGCATCGGAATAGGTTGCGCTCGACAACCGCACCTGTGTTGCTAATTTATTTAAACGCTCCAGTCACACTGCCAAATGTAGGTACTTAAAATTTGTTTTTACTAAATCACTATGTCAAATATACCGCTATTATTACGGAAGTTGCCAGTTATATATATTGTGTGGATTGTGGTCGTCACCACGGAAATAAATGTCACAGAACATAGAACTTCCTCCACCTACATTAACGCATCTCTGGATCCAGGGCTACCAACGTAAGTTTCGTCATAAAGGACTTAGACAAAGTTAAATACATAGACATCCGTAATACCGACGCATTCACCATTTAGATATTATTACCACGACCACCTTGGTTTGTTTATTCAACATTTTTTTGCGAGTCACAACTAACCTAGTGCTAACACAAGACAGCCATTTAAATCCATTTGTTAATACAGATACGAGCATATTTTTAATTTATGCAGAAGGACATGGCAACGTTGCGTCTCGTCATGTAACTTTCAAATGGCGTTTTGTACACATAAGCCGCGTTCGTTTTTGTCATCTTTTTCCTCGATTTGCTCTAACATTTTGACAGGCACGTGACTTGGATTTTCCTTTTGAATACACAGAACTCGTGACTGTCAAATTTTCAGAGCAAATCGAGGAAAAAGAAGACAAAAACGAACGCGGCTACTGATAGACTTTGACGTGTATTACTATAAAATTTAAATCGAAAAAAAAATCGCGGCTTCGCTCTAACCCTGACTGGTTAACAGATTCAATAAATAAAAAGGCATAAACAAATTCTGGATTCTAGGTATACTAAATTCGAATTCGGGACTTGACTTTTGCAAACAGGCAACCGGTAAAACACGAAACGAGAAGTAGTGGTTCGCCCTCCTGGCCGGTGTTGCCGTAGTTAATGATTTTCTTCGAGTATAGGTGACATTGATTTATTGGATTTCTGACATGTTTTATGCGCGTAATTGGCGTAACGCCTTAATAATCTTTTTGGCTGAAAGAGTGTATGATTCGGCGAGTAAACTATCAAAATTTGGCAAGCCTGGACGACAAGAAATTAACAAAAAAAAGCCAAAAAAATATTAGATGCCAAATCCCAAAACTGTGACGTCATAACTAAGCTAAGTCTAATTTCGGTTTTGCATAAAACCGCAAATAAAAATATCTCTTCGTGTAACAGTCATATCTATAAGTTTATAATATTAATATTCATCACGTTTCCCAGTGTTATTAATATAACACAACTGCAAGTGATTTCATAATCAATTTAAGAGAAACTAAAAAAATACCTATGCTAAACTGGTCGCCGTAATTTGTTCGCGCTTATAGCCAAGCCGCAGGCTTATATTCTTCGGTGCTTCGTGATAATTTGCTTTTATTAATACAAATCAAGCCCCGCGCATGGTGCGTTGTGATTGGAGGAAAGGTTTCTTGGGCCAGATGATGTTAAATTTTGTTTGCCAACTGGCGAGTTTGTCAGTAGATGTCGCGATTAGCTGCGGAATTTTACAGTTTACAGTGGCTCTTGTGCATTTTAAGATCCTTTACACAAATAGTGCACTATGTAAAAATCGACCTCTCCTATTGGTCGATCCATCTCGTATTACAATATGTCTTCGTGATGCAATCAATTTCTGTCAAGAGCTCTCGTGGTGTAGAGGTTTAGATAGCTGGGTCTCACCTGGACGGCCCGGGTTCAAACCCCGTTGCATTTTTTTAAAGATTATGTTTCTAAACAGTTGTTTTCTTGATTTTGGGTATATCTTGGGTTAGTTTGGGTTAGCACCTGGTTAATTTCTTTGTTTTAAGCCCCCGTAGCGAGCGAAGCGAGCGGAGGGCCATGCGGATCGACCAATAGGAGAGGCCGATTTTTATATAGTGCACTATTTGTGTAATAATGCTAATCATGTCTAACTTCACAGCAATAAGAAATGACAGCGTCAGCTGATTTATGCCTTTAAGGGCTTAATATTTTTTTACCGTTTTATTATTTAGAAAATGTATATCAATATGTTGTGAGAATAAGCATCAAGAAGGAATTGTTTGATATACATTTTTACGTCATGTACATGATTTTTACGACTGAAAGAATATTTTAAATTGAGGTTAGTAGTAGCAGTAGTAGTAATCTCTCTAGTGGCCTTTTGCTTGAGCAAATTCAGCCAGAAAAGACCTCTATCCGGTTTAGTTAGAGCTGGGGCAAGATAAGTTACACCTGGTAGATAGAGATATTTTTAGAACCTCCAGTATGTAGAGTATATACTCCTGGGGGGCTCAGACTTGTATATGCGCGGCTTGTTTTAAGGTTCGAACACCACCGGCTGGACATTCACACACATTTAAATCTTGTACATGCACGGCTAGAGTCTTATGCAAAGGGGCTTCATACAATGCAGATATAACCAGTTGTTGTCAGAGAAACTTCCCATCTCCGCAGGGCTCACGCACCGATCTCCTTCAGATTACGTAATCACGTGCAAGAATCTGGAAGAATCTTCGTAGCAATCGACCCTACTTTAAGTGACCCACCCTAAACACTGTCCTAACCGGCCGCGACTTCCCCTTTCGAACCGACGGAGCCCCCTACGCTTTTTACCGTGAATCACGTGCACCTCCCGTGCGAAGTCAGGTTAGAAAACCAGACTCCCTTCCCACGTCCGAACACCGCCAACTCCAAAACGGAAGTCCAAAATTGAGGTTAGCGTCGACGTGAAGTTAGTTCCATAACAAACTAAACAAGAGTCTAGGGTTAGGGCTAAATTTCCGATGCGATACCGTGCATGCGCAATGGCGAAACAAGAATAGGTATTATTGTGGCTTTGCATGGCCCTCCGCTAGTTTCGCTAGCGGAGGGCTAGTTTCGGAACTAACCAAAACTAACCCAAGGCTAACCCAAAATTAAGAAAAAGAAAGCAAAAAAAAACAAAGATAACCTTAAAAATAGGTAAACAAAACATTTGTCGCGACCGACGGGAATCGAATCCGCAGCGCAGAAATTACAGGCAAAACCTCTACCTACTACACCACCGAGGTGTTGAAGGAATTTCGCTAGAACGTAAAAACATGGATACTTCCAATATTTCGGCCATATTACGCATGCACGGTATCGCATCGAAAATTTAGCCCTATCCCTAGACGTTTTTTTTATATATATAAACTAACATAATTTATGCAAACGCAAAAACTGACAAGTCTAGCGCTCCTACTAAATTTTCAATTGAAAAGCCGTGAATGCGTAATGGCCGAATGTATCGGAATTATCCAAGAATCGTAAACTGTGGGAATGCTTGGGAATTATCCATGTCTTTACAGTCTAGCGAAATTCCTTCATCGGCTCGGTGATGTCGCGTTCGATTCCCGTCGGTCGCGACAGGTTTTGTTTACTTTTCTTAAGGTTATGTTTGTTTTTAATAATTTACTTTTTTTTCTTGATTTTGGGTTAGTTTTGGTTACTTCTTGTTGGTTGCGCCTCCGTAGCGAGCGGAGGGCCATGCAAAGCCGTAATAATACTTATTCTTGTTTCGCCATTGCGCATGCACGGCTTTCGCATTGAAAATGTAGTAGGAGCGCTAGACGCTTTTAAAAACTAACAACTGGATTCAAAAAGGATTTTATCTACGAAGAGGATTGAACGCAGTATTCAAGTCACTTTCATAATTTATGAAATAAACAATTTGAAACGGCTTCATTTTCAAAAAATGATTTTGCAACCTCATATAGATTCTCTTTTCTTTGAATCATTTCTCTTTGGATTAATTAGTTCGAACACATCGTTGCATATCCTGCCTATATTATAACCCTAAAAGACACGCTCATGTCTTTCAAGCTAGCGACAGATACCAAACGTTTATTCAAATCTTCAAAATTTTCTTGTTAAATGTGTGTGATTTTCTACATGCATGTTCATTAAAATTTTAATATATTTTCAGTCATAATACTTTTCGTACGTCACCAGAGATTATAGAGGGCTCACCCAGACTTGTGTTGTGGACGGTTGATCCCTGGGACCCAATTCTTGAAATCTGATGAACATTTTCACCAGGCGAAATTAAGCTCGTTTCACCGAAATCGCGGGCTACCGTAGTCTTGAAACTTTAACTGGTCAAAAATTTCACTAGTTATCTCGTGATTCACTATTCACTACCTCATTATCTTTGTTTTTTCTAATACAACGGTACACCAACCAAATTTACTGGCCGACTAATCCTGGCAGCTGAAGCCAGAAGGAGTAAAGTTTAAAAGAAGAAACGATGCGTCAAACGTCAAAAATTCATTAATTTTTTACAGCTGTCAACAATTTTAATGTTATTTTTACCTTTTTTTTATTACTGGAGTTATCAGAGAATAGTTAAAAATAGTTGTATTGAGACTACAAGGCATGTTGATATGACAGAATCAAGAACTTCACATAATCAGCCTTGTTCGGAAACAAGTGTCATCCCATACCTACTGGTGAAACCATTGAATTTTATACTCAAAGGGTGAAACCAATGCTTTTGAGTCACAGCGTTATGTTCTACTCTTATCCAATAAGAAAATACCAACCACAAGGCCAAATGTTCAATAAAAGTTGCTGTAATCTTCTGGCGAGAAAGCAGAAAGTAAAGTAAATTCTATCGAAAGAATCATAGCGAAACTTAAACAAGATTTCCATTTGGAAGCACTTACATTCTACACTCTAAAATAGATGCTCAGTTGCAATTTATAAAATATTAGATTATACTTTCATAAAATTGTCATTCTCCGTACCTACCTACTGTTTGTAAAACTACTACTAAATACTACTAGACCAAGTCGAGCTCTGTCAGTGCAGAGTTTAGAAGCTCAGGTAAAATTTTAGTGTTAATGAAGCTTTTCGTAGCTATACGCATAGTGCATTTACTCTCAATTTGACATTATGCTACCTCGTCCTCTGTATCTTATGGCATTTTATTATACTTCTTGCTGAGATAGTGACATTAAATATTTTGATCGAAACACACAATTCTAAACTGCAACAATATGCTCAGTTAAAACTAAAATATAAATAAACAATCCACAATATGGTCCATAGAATGTAACGAACATGGAACTTACATAGTATGACGGTATGTGATGCCTTCACTGGACCACGATGACATGTTGCACTGAAGATGTGGTAATGAAAAAAGACTGAGATACCACCAGCTGTGTTCACGGTTGCAAACATTCAGTAAACACAGGGTGGTCCCCAATCCCGTCCCATCAAGAATAACCAACCCATTGTGCAGCACACTGTTAAATGCCTTAGCATATCTAACCTAACTTTCTACAAATATGAACTCTTAGAAAATGTTTTCGTAAAAATGCTGAGGTCCATTGATTTTCATATATTTAAGAAACTCCAACAAAATTAACTATTCGTTATGGGTGTAGTTCCAAGGGGTTGTTCAAAAAATATTTAAACACAATTCCATATGGAGTTGCGCTTTGATAATTGAAAACTCGATAGGACTGAGCGTTTTCATGAAAACATCTCATTTATGAAAATAAGTACATACTGTCACATACATATCAATAATTTAACTTTTTATGGACCTATTTAATATGCTGTTACTATTTTCTTGTAGTCTGGCCCATTGCATGTACAGCAAGATGAAACATTTCTCCGATAGTATGCTACGCAGTGAGCATTTAATGATAGCTCTTAAGACAGGAGATGGCTGGTGTCATAATGTACGAGAGCATCTTAATAGTCATTAAATTGGCGTTGCGTGCTGCCAGTACTCACTCTAAACTGCCAAAATTGATACATTTAATTCCTCATGGCAATCATTGCTGCAGTTTTATTGATTATCAACCTATATCTTAATGAATCTCATTGAAGTATAGAAATAGACAAATTTTTTAAGGTCGTTTTTATACTTACAATCTGCTAGAAGGTTCCAAAGACGCTTCATCTCCCTCTATCCTGTAGACTTTGCCAGACATTACATATTCGAAGCTGTCTGCCCTAGATCCTTCGGTATCCAACCCCCCACCTTGGGGGTTCCAATCTCCACTGTCCGGATAGCCATCTTCCCTTAGTGTAGTAGCAAGCACCAAACGAAATTTGTCACCTGAAAGAAAAAATAGCGTGAAACACATATTTTATTTTTATTATCACTTGAAATAGATTAGAAATCAATTTGGCGCAAAACCCAACAGATACGTCTAAAGCGCATTCACCATATTGTCGAGAATAACAGTTTTTTGCAAATTATCAGAGGATAAACATTCTACTAAGAAAGTTAAGCCCAAAAAGTATCCTCTTGGCAAACTATAACTCATCCTTAGGCTCAGTTTTTCTGACTGCCTCTTTGCCAAGAAGATAAACCATCTTCATGGCAATCGCGAATCTTAGGACGTCATTCATTACATGCAAATAAAACGTTATATTATTATCAAATCCTGTCAAATAAAATCAACAATTCAAAGGGCAGTACCTACAATTTCAACGAAACATGTTTATTTATCGGCAATACTGCAGGCCAATAATATGACACACACACACACACACACATGAGCAATATATAAATTTTAAAATAGTTGCATGTTTGTTACCAAACAAATATGCAAGTGTATCGCCGGTGTCGACGTCACAAAGACATTATTTATAATTCAAGTTCAAGGTCGCCGCGTATATAATTATTATGTTGCCATTTTCATAATTATTAGCGGTACACGAGTTAGTTTCGATATTGTGGATTTTAAATTATTCGAACAACGTTGTGACTTGTTTTGCTTATCCGTAATTGCATCAGATGGAAGAGTATCGGCGTAAACCTTATTGGCCAGTGGACTGACTTCCCCCATGAAATATCAAGTATTTAAATAAATAAAACCAATTAATATATGGATTTATTTATAAATTATCGGCGATGGAAAATGGAAACGTACGAGTCAAAACATTTGACATTGAAATTAACTTGGCAACCTCAATTATGCTAGTTACTAGTTAGAGCTACCTAAAAAAGGAATGAACAATAGGTGGAAGATGGTCTAAGAGAGTCAAACATACTTGTGATTGTCCAGGATAAACTAACACACTTAGAAATAATTTGCGTTGAAAAAGATGAAATTATTCAAGAGTTACAAGAGCAAGTCAATAAAAAAGAATCTGACCTAAATAGGTTACTAGTTTTTATGAAAAGAGAGAGGAAAAAACTCGGGAGTTTGAGGAAGAAGTTTTTGAGTCTGAAAAAGTTCTTCAGGCTGCAATTAATAGTAAGAGAGAAGAAGCTCACTCTTCGTTTTAACTTAGCAGATCACATTGAGGAAAAAAACGCTCTAAATGCAAAGCTTCAATCTTACAAGGATAATCAGACAGAGTTTGAGAATGAAATAAAGGGACCTTAATGCAATTAATAGGTCCATGATTGACTCTATTAGAATCCTTGAATTTGAAAACAACTCATACTCCAATGAAATATGCTTATTAAAGGAACAAGTTGAAGAACTAATGCCCAATAAAATATGTGTTAGTGCACCATATCAGAAAGAGGCTGATGTTGTGATCTCTTCCTCCCCCTCTCATGTCTTTACACATAAAACCCCATCCAGGAATATCCTAATACTCGGTGATCAAACTGTAAAACACCTTAACTATCCTCTTCGCAGATGTCTTGGTGAGAGTGTGTGTATACAATCTATAATCAAAGCACATGCATCATACAAAAATGTGCTTGAGAATGTTCCTAGTTTGGTGGAAAGTTTTACTGAAGACGACTATGTTATCATTGGCTGTGGAGCCAATGATCTTAGTATCGGTAATTATCCTAGTGTTCGTCATTTTAATAATGTTATCAAATCTTGTTTGAATACTAATTTAATATTTTTAATTTGTCCAGTTCTAGTTAATAGGTTTTCTTATAGGGTTAATTACTTTTTTGCTTTTTGGATTATGTTGATAGATTTATAAAAAATCGTATTGCGTTATTGAACATTTGCCATCAATGGGGCACCAAATTAGGTAACTATGAAATTGCCAAATCCTTGACGAGCATTATAAATTCCTCTAAACGTAAGTCAACAAACTTAATTCACATTACATCCTCATTAACAGACAATAGAGGTAATGCTCTGCAGGAAGAGATAATGCATGACAGCATAGTGGAGGTCACAGGGTCTCACAATTTACCTGTGACTTCAACTTCTGTTAGTAACGAGTCTTTTTTAGGGTAAACACCAGTGTTCTAAGCATTGTATTATTGAATATCCAATCTATTAGAGGTAAGATTAGTGAGCTAGATCTTTTTTTGGATCCTCTTAACTACCCTGAAATTTTGCTGCTCACTGAACATTTGTTAATGTTACAACTAAATATTGTAGAAACAACTCATCACATGGTGGTTCTATGATCCTTGTAAGAGTTGATATACGATTTAGCTTTAAGGAGGAAACTAAATTTAATTATCTTTGTGATGAACTCAGCTTCGAATGTTCTCTGATATCTTCTGTGAATTTTAATCCGTTTATTGTTTGTGTATATCGCTCTCCTAACTCTTGCGGAGATAACGTTCCTCTTTAGATTGGAACTACTTTTAACATCTTTACCCCCCAGGTCAAAACTATTATTTTAACGGGCGATTTTAATATTAATTATATAGATAAAAACCAAAGATTAGTTAAGTCCCTTAGGCATTTGTTATGTTGTCACGGTTTGGTAGTGCATGTTGATCAGTTTACCAGAGTCACGCAAAACACATCCTCTATCTTAGATTATGTTTGTTCTAATTTTAACAATGGTGTATTTTGCTCAGTGCTAAATCCTGGTTTGTCAGATCATGAAGCTGTTTTGTGTAAATTTTAACTCCTCCAAAAAAATAATAAGCCGACTAGAAGATACGGTCGTGTCTTTTCTAAAGGGAACTTTCAGACTCTTGTCTTGATGTTGATTGGGCAGCTCTTTGTAACCACACTGAACCTTTACTTACCTTTTACAATAAACTTAAAGGCATTTTTAATGATAAATTCCTTATTGTTCATATTAAACCTAAAACCAAGAAACCTTGGATAACTAAGGGATTAAAAGTATCTTCTAATAATATGCGATGTCTGCATACTTTACGGAAGTTCTTTTTGGATAATGTATTGAGATAACCCACCTCTTTAAAATACTATTTCATTAGACCTGATACATTCATGTTTGAGACATGCTATATATGTATATATCTTGAGACACCCTTTATACATGTAAAAGATAAATCGAGTCATAAATTGAAGTCGAGTTTTTGCGAGGTTTTTTGGAGGCGATCCGAAAGGTATTGCTCGAGAACGGAAAAATAGAGAGTCAGAAGCCAGCCTCTTCAGTTTTAAATGTATTGTTACAAGTGTGGAACTACGAATTGTGGTACGAGAGACAGTAATTTAATTAATTATTATACTAATAGATTATACAGCATAATTCGGTTTAGGAATTTAGATCGAGGGTTTCTCTGCCATACTCTTTTCCCTCGTGAATTCCAGGCTGAGTCCGGCAAGCTTTTCTTTAATAAATTAGGCATGCTAGGACTCTGTGGTTTATTTTACATGACGCACCTTTCCCTCAAGTTTCCCTTATTGTGTCTCGTTGACGCGCATAATGAGTGAGTAAAATTGTGCAAGATAATAACACAACGTAGGTATTGGTCCTCTTTTTAATCCATTTCTTTTAAATCTAATTTGACGATCATTGGCAAAATTAAGGCAAACGACAATTTTACTTATCTGATTCAACTATGTTGAATAGACCCGGGTACGTTATACTACAGTAGTTTTTATGAATTACTTTTTGAAGTATAGAAGAATCTATCGTAAAACCATAAAACTAGCTAAAGATCGATATTTTAGTGATAGGTTGCAGTTTGCCGCTAACAAACAAAAAGAAACTTGGAATGTTGCTGACTCTTTGAGAGCAGTGAAATCTTCAAGGGATCATGATTCCCAGCTTGATGCCAACTCATTGAATTCGTTTTACTGCTCTATTGCCTCCTCACTTGCTCAAGATATCCCAAGTAGTACAACTGACCCATTATCCCACTTGGGAGTGACGTGTGAGTCTTTTTACCTCGCACCTATATCGGCCGAAGAAATCATCCCTTGTCTTGCGGGATACGAAAAATAAGAGTGCTTCAGGATGGGATCGTATATCTACTAAAATTTTGATGAATCTACCCTTATCAGCACTTACAACATTGGCAGATTGTATTAATGCTTCTTTTTTAAGTGGTAAATTTCCAAATGCACTGAAAAGGGCCGTTGTTGTTCCCATTTTCAAACAGGGTGAAGATACTGCTGCTAATTATAGACCTATTTCATTGTTACCTTCACTGTCAAAAATCATAGAAAGTTTGCTTAAAAAGCGGATGCTTACATTCTTGAATGCAAAACATATTTTAAATACGTCCCAATTCGGATTCCAGGCTTCCAGAAATACTGCTGATGCCATGTTTCATGTTCTGGAGGAGCTTTATCTGTGCCCTAATGATGGAGAGGCTGCCGCAGTAGTTTTTTGTGATCTGGCAAAGGCCTTTGACTGTGTGTCACATGAAATTCTGCTGCGGAAACTCGAGTTCTACGGCTTTAGGGGTTCCATTCTGGAATGGTTGAGGTCCTTTTTGACGGGGAGATGTCAAAGGGTGCATTTTGCAGGCTGTCAATCGGATGAGATGTCTGTCATGGCAGGTGTGCCACAGGGCTCTGTGATTGGGCCTCTTTTGTTTTTAATTTACGTGAATGACTTACCATTGGCTGTCATATTTAGTAAGTGCACCTCATTCGCTGATGATACCACTCTTCTTTGGCATTGTGGGGACACTGATCATCTAAGGGAAATGGTGAACCAAGATTTGGCCAATGTCAAGAGGTGGTGTGACAATAACTGTTTGTCTTTTAATGTCTCAAAGACAAATATTTAAAATTTTAAATGTGTTGTAAATGATGTTTGTTTGGGTTCACAGCTCATAAATAGAATAAATAGCAATACATTTTTAGGTTTAGTAATTGACGATAAGTTAAGATTTGATCAACATTTATGTTCTAAGCTGGCATCAGGCTGCTTTGCCATAAAATCAATTAGGACCAACCTTAATGAGACTATAGCCAAAGATGCTTATTTTGCATTAATTGACTCTCATTTGCGGTACGGCTTTTGGGGTCATTCAACAGCCTATTTATTTAATTCTGTGTTTGTCCTACAGAAGCGTGCTCTAAGGTATTTATGTGAAGAAGTACAGTTGGGGGAATACTGGACTTACTTACTGGAATTATGGATTCTTTCATCTCTCATCTCTCCCAATTCTACGACCTAAGTAAAGCATTTGATTGCGTATCACATAGTATCTTATTGCGTAAACTGGATCATTACAGATTAAATGAGAGAAGTGCACGGTTGCTTGAGACATATTTGGGGGGCCGTAGACAGGTTGTGAGGGTGGGCGGGGTGCTTTCCGGGGAGAGAGTGGTCAATATTGGGGTTCCGCAGGGTTCGGTTCTGGGACCGATTCTCTTCCTGATATATATAAACGATCTGCCTCTGCAGGAGCCAACTGCGGATTACACTCTCTTTGCGAATGACACCACACTTAGTCTGCATGGTGAGCAAATGGAGGATGTCATGGAAGAGGCGACCTTACGGGCAAACAATTGGTTTGCAGCGAATGGACTTCTGCTAAACGGAGATAAAACCCAGAAAATGCTTTTTACCCTACGAGACATCGGGGAATGGCAGAATCCAGACGTAAAGTTTTTGGGTGTTCATTTCGAAGCAAGGCTTAAGTGGGATGTACATGTAGAACATGTGTGCGGAAGACTGCGTAGTTCTGTATTCCTGCTGAGAAGTCTAGTGGGCTGTGTCTCTGGGGCGACGTTGCTGTCTGCTTACTACGCCTTGTTTCATTCGGTGATGTCCTATGGAATCATCGCGTGGGGCGGGGCTGCGTCGGGGGATAGAGTGTTTAGCCTGCAGAGGAGGGCTGTAAGGATCGTGTGTGGCCTTGGTTACCGTGAGGACTGTAGGTGTGCCTTTCTTGATATTGGCATCCTGACCTTCCCAGCAGCATACATGTTGGAAAGTGTTGTTTATGTGAGAAAAAATGAGGGCCAATTCATGGCACGCACACAGGCATGTGCATGAACACTTGACTCGTGCCAGGGATAACTTGATGACTGCCTACTGCAGACTGAAAAGGTGCCAAGGCAGACCAAGTTTTATAGCCATTAGACTATATAATAAGTTGCCTCTAGGTGTGAGAATGCTCAGCAATGAGAAATTTAAAAGAGTTGTCAAAACTTTCCTAACAAAAAATATTTTTTATAGTATTAATGAGTTTTTAAGCTTTAATGTTAATAACTATGATTTTAATTTGTAATTTTAATGTGTGGTCTTCTGGTGTCATTTTATAATGTTTATATAGTGTTAACGAGATTTTCGAGGTGAATTTGTTGTCAGATGTAATGTAATTTTATTATTATTATTATTATTATTATTATTATTATTGATATTATGACATGTAAAAGTACTTTGTATGCTATTACCAATAAAGTATCTATCTATCTTTCTATCTATTAAGCTTAGAGACTCTTGCAGGCCCTATTTTGTTCCAAAAAGAATCCTAACCCTACCTTCTATTTTCATTCTTGAGACAGCCTGTCTTATGCATAGGAAATACTCCTCTATAATTTACTCAGAAAACGTAAATAGTACCCGTTCATCTGTTAATATAAACTTACCGATACCCAGATCAACTCTAATCCAGAATTCAATTTTTTATAAAAGTAAAAAAATATTCAACCACCTCCCTCAGTCAATCCGTAAATTTACAACATATAAAATGTTTAGAAAGGAGGTTAAACGATTGTTGCTTGTCAAAGGGTACTATAATGTAGAGGGATACTTCTCCGATCATATTTAGACTTGTTTTTTCCTTATTTTAGTTCTATTATATCTAAGTTTGTGTTTCTGGTATGGCTTTATTTAGTATTTATTATTAGTATTTGGTGCCCAATGCTTATTATTTTCCTATTAATCTAAGTCAAATGTTAAGTAGGCATTTGTAAACTTTATTACTCAATGATTTTTCTCCTTTTCATGACAGCTTTGTTAATGACATATCCTGTTTAATAACAATAAAGCTTTATTTGATTTGAAAGAGAAGTAAGCCCAATAAAACCAAGAAAAAAATATATACTGGCAACATCGACTTCCTTCCCTTAAAGGCGAAATAATCAGTTTTTTTGCTCCCAATTTACATTATTTTTAATACGATCGGTAAAATGTTCAGTGCAGGCTTGAGACCCGTCCCGATTTTACACAAATCTCGCGTCCCATTCCAAGCATGATTAGTCTCGATGTTTGGTTATTAAAAAAAAAACTGTATCAGGTCAATGAGGTTAGTCCAGCCCTTTAGCAGTGTTGCCGAAGGCTAGGAGGTGCTCCTCTGTTGAGTAAAATGCTTTTTTGATGAGACATTTCTTAACTCTAAAGGCAACCCCACCGAGCTCTCTGACATGCACAGGCAGGAAGGACATTAAAAAACATAACCCCAAAGTGGTCAGTACTATTTATTTATTTAAAGAATACATACTGTTGACGCCCACGCAAGTAAGACTCAACAAAGGCAATACTACTCGGGTGAAAATTTCAGTAAGAAAGTTTATTTAAAAGTATCTTAAAGGAGACACAATTAAATGCCTTGGTCAAGTCTTAAAATGAGGCATACGTACTGTTGCAACCAAAGAAGAGTTCGCTCGAAAAGTTGGAAAAGTTATTTTTAACTTAAAACAGTGCAGTTACCTTCAAAGGGGTTTACTGACTAACTTAATATGAACTGACTACCTGTAATCCTGTATTAATATTGCTAAACTAAGCAGATCCGGTTTTCCATAAAACCTTCCAACTGGAACCGAAAGCCACACAGGAGAGTATATGGCAAATATTATCTCAACAGTCATAAATGAAGTTGGCCCAGAAAAGATTTTATCATGTGTGACAGATAATATGAAAACGGCTTGGCAATTACTTGCAGAAAAATATGTCCATATGTCATGTTATGGCTATATTGCCCACTATTGAAAATATTATAAACTTGAAGACCATTCTTTCCTTGAAAAACGAAGCGACCAGACTTGTAACACATATCAAATGTAGTCAGATTCTAACAGCTCACTTTACTTAGATTAAGAAAGAGAAAAATGTTAACGCAGCTTTCAAATTGCCAGTTTCAACCAGATGGGCATCAATCGTACGCTGTTTCAAGAGTTTGATCAGCGACAAGTTTTGTCTGCAAGCTTTAGCAATGAACAAAGCAGTTGTCAAATACTTACCTTCAAAAGGATATCAAAACAATACTGTTGGCTCATGATATTTTATGAGTGAGGCTAGAAAACATTAGATATCTGCTAGAGCCCATTGGGAAATGAATAACCGAAATAGGAGACAAACCAAATGCTTCGTTAGTTCCTGAAATATTTGCAAATCTAAAGTCAATTTTTGAGGAAGAAGTGCCTAAATGTCCAAAGAAAATTATGGATATATTTACTGATCGTCAGAACTTCTGCTTACATAAATTCCATCTAGCGGCAAATATCCTGAATCCACATTATCAAGAGCACAGCTTGTCACCCGAGGAACATGTTGATGGGCTAGAGTTCATCAATGAGATTTCAGAGCATACGAATGCTGTGGATGCTGGAGAAGTAATGACTGACTCTATGACAAATATAAAGCAAAGGATGGACAGTGGGCTAAATAATTTATCTGGAAGTGTGCTCACAAAGTGGATTCTGTAGTGTGTTCTACATCTAATCTGTCTAAAGTTGCTTCTGCTATTTTATCGATGGCTACAACATCCGCAGCTACAGAAAGTTGTTTCAGTACATTTGCCGAATTCGTAGAAAAAGTTTAATAACCGAAAGAGCGGCCATAATTTGAAGCTGCTTACAAACCATACAACAAAGCGATGAATTTGCAAAACAAGCTTACATTGTATTAAAATGTAGATGCAAAGTTCTTTTCAAATTATGTATTCAAGCAATTTCTTATCTACCAACCAAGCTAAAGGTTAGATGTAATTTAAAAATACCACGACTACTGATGCTGGTGAACCTGGTTCCGAAGTCTTTTTACACAGCAGCATTATTGATCAAGTGCAAAATTCCTCTGAGTCAGGTTCAGGTTTATCTGCCGTTACGGTGATGAAAAGGTTCAACATCAGGGATTCCTGCTAAACGACCCAAACACACTTTAACAGAAGACTTTGAAGAACTAGAACATAGATTGACACAAATGAACAAACTACAGCTGCTTGGACACTGATCCCACCGATAACGATGCCTCGCAAGAAAATAAGCCCAAGGGGTGAACCACCGTATTGGTGGACGGAAGAAATCGCTGAACTCCGAAAGGATTGCATAAGAAATAGAAGGTAGTACACTAGGGAAGCGAGAAGAAGCCAGGCGCCACAAAACCAACAACTATGGCACATGTACAAAAAAAAACTCTAAGAAACAAAAATCAACGGTATAAAAAAATCCTGTTGGAAAACTGTCGGTGATGATGTTGACTCTGACATTTGGGGGGATGGCTACAGGATCGTAATGAAAAGTATGCTGGGCTTTCCGCCGAGAATCCAAATGGCAATGGAAATGGTGGAAAATGTTACAACGCATCTTTTCCCTGAACACGAACCTGTGATATTCAAATTCAACTGTGATGCAAATGCGAGATTCACTGAATTTAGCGTAGAAGAACTTAAAACAGCATGCTCGAAGCTGAAAAATAAAAAGGCACCTGGACCTGGAGGAATTAATTCGGAAGTACTAAAAGAAGTAGCGCTGGGTAAACTGGAGTATGTGCTGGCCACTTACAACGAACTCGCAATAAGAGGTTGTTTTCCACAGGACTGGAAGCGCGCTACCTTGCACTTACTAAGAAAAGGAGACAAACCTGTAGACAGAGCCAACTCCTATAGACCCATCTGTCTTCTGGACGTCAAGGGTAAACTGTATGAACAACTGCTACTAGCCAGACTGAACAGCGAGTTGGAATGTACTGCAAACATGCAGTTCGGTTTCAGAAAGAAGCGTCAGACCGTCAACGCTATAACCGAAATCATGAGAATGGCTAAAGAGGCGGCAGCGTTTTCCCCCGCCCATAGAAGACTTTGTGCAGTTATCACGCCCGATGTCAGGAATGCATTCAACAGAGCATCGTGGCAAGTTGTCCTGAATGTCTTGAGATGAAGAGGAATCGATGAGGGACTTGTGAGCATAATTAGGTCGTACCTTTCTGAAAGGGAAGTTATTCTTGAGGCTGAGAGGCTGAGGGAAAATCAGCAGTGACGTCCCTCAGGGATCGGTGCTCGGACCAACCCTGTGGAACGTAATGTACGATAATCTCCTTGAGATCGAGCAACCCCAGGGAATTAAACCGGTCGGATTTGCGGACGATGTTGCCATGGTAGTGGTAGCTAAGACAGAGAGGGCACTGATGGATGCCGCAGACACAGCTTTGCTCAGGGTGGTGAACTGGCTGAATGATAAACAGCTACAACTCGCCCCTGATAAAACTGAAGCAATCCTTTTAACAGCCAATAACGTTCAACGTGCGAGGATCAATGGTTGGATTGAGTAAGGCCATTAAATAACTAGGGGTATGGTTGGATACCAAGCTCAGTTTTGCAGAAGATGTCAACCAGATCGCCCAAAAAGGGGAAGACAACGACAGAATTGATGAGTCTCATGCCTGATATCGATGGCCCCAGAGCATCAAGGAGGAGATTGCTGGCGAGTGTGGTTCATTCGCAGATTTTATATGCTGCTCCAGTTTGGCACCGAATCACGGAGAACAAAAAACTTATTCCCGGGCTGAATGGAATTCAGAGAGTTTTGTGCTTTGGCGGTGGCAGGAGTCATTGTTGGAATACCTCCTATTAGACTCATGGTATTGGAGCGCAAAGAGACATACGACGGAGTACCGCAAAAATACGCGAGAATCTCTCTTTTAACCAGATGGCAGGCAGAGTGGGAGGCTGGTACATACGGAAGCTAGACATTTCCTCTTATTCCAAATCTACAGGCATGGATAGCGAGACCATACGGGGAGGTGGACTACTACATTAGCCAAGCGCTCTCAGGCCATGGATGCTTTCGAAAATACCTGTACGAAAGAAATAGAGCTGAATCAAGCGGTTGTCCATATTGTGGAAAACTAGATGACGATGAGCACACACTCTTCTTATTCTGTCCTAGGTGGGAGGCTGAAAGACTAGAGTTTCTTGCAACATCACAAACCCACTTTAACGCAGCAGATATGATGGCAAACTTACTGACATCAAGGGAAGCTTGGGAAAAAGCCTATAAAACCTTTAGGAACATCATAGAAGTGAAAGAACGAGAAGCAAGGTAGAGAGCATTTAACCAGGGAAACCTAGCCAATAGGTACCTATACCGAAGTAATGCGAAAGCGGATTCCAGTATAGGATGTATGAGCACCCGGGGGGGGGGGGG
>MU182296.1:363970-377317 GCA_016904865.1 Pissodes strobi
GGGGGGGGGGGGGGGGGGGGGGGGGGGGGGGGGGGGGGGACAGTCGGGGTTGCAGAAAAGGACAGTTTGTGCTCATGTTGAAGAGATGAACCATGTAATTGACCTAAACTCAAAAAGTGAAAGTGATGAAACCTACTATGTCAAGGAAATGTTGGTGGAATTAAATGCGAAGGTCAGTAAACTTGTGGAAAATGAGGCACTTCTGATACAGAAAGTGAATTATCTGGAAAAAAAATTCAGATCATGAACAAAAAACGGATATGGAAAAGTGCACAGCGGCGTTGGCGAATGTTAAACGCAGTACACGTGCATTAAGTAATGGCAACAATGCAGGCAATGCTGGCGCAGAGGTCAATCGGAACTATGTGAGTAGGTCACACGTTCAGCCTTTGATACAGGTACAGGACACTGCTGCCACTGAACATAAC
The DNA here is from genome assembly GCA_016904865.1 of Pissodes strobi. NCBI lineage: Eukaryota > Metazoa > Arthropoda > Insecta > Coleoptera > Curculionidae > Pissodes > Pissodes strobi. Next base: position 364,399 of record MU182296.1, read on the forward strand.
CTTGAAAATATAAAAAATATAAACAAATAACGAGAATGAAAATGAAAATTAAACAGCAACAACAGCCTCAAACAGCCCTCCTACAGGAGATAATGAAGATAAATGACAAACCGTAGTTAACTGAAGAGATTAAAAGCGACCTCAAACAAACAATAGACCTCCTCCCATAGAAGCCACAAGTAAAAGGGGCCTCTTGGAGGCTGCGCAGAGACTTCACTGGTTTTTTGTCTTTGCATGGACTATCGCGGAAAACGGAGGTTGCTGATGTTACTTCTTATTTAATGGGCCATGGCATTGATGACTACTAAAAGCAAGCAAGTCTCTTCTTTCATACTTGGAGTGCCAAAGAAGAGTAAACATAAAATGATGGAACCAGAGCAGTTCTGGCCTTGTGGAAATCGTGTCAACCATTTTCTGAATCTGGAACGACGTCGGCTGCAGAACCCTTGAATCCAAAGGCGTCTACCAACGTGGTCAGAGAATGTTTTTAAAATAAGTTTTTAGAATTTGAGGTACCTACTCCTGAATGATAACAAATTTGACTGCTTTTGTCTTAATGAGCATTGGCTCTCTCCTGATGAGTTCTCTGCACTTAATGTCTGTTTAGAGTTCCTGCATAACAGCTACATATCAGCTCGGTTAGCTGAACTAACTCTGATACGAAAACAATAATATACAAGCAATAATCACAGGATTAATATTACCTTAAAGTCCACCTATAAGCTAATATGTACACTATGTTCACCATTGACGAGAAACGTTCAATGTTCACCAGTTTATCTTCCAACACTGGGAGAAACACTGAAAAACACTTGCTAGGCCTCTTGCTAGCTTCTATTTCTTGCAAATAAGAATGACTGGAATGTAGTAGGTTGATATGGTATGCAATTATTGCATATGACATGACATGAATGCTTTGTGAATGCGGCTTCTTGGTACACGCATAAATGATTACTAAATATGCTATGCTGGTAGCATAAGTAAGCTGAAATCCGCGTAGGGGATATAGCCTTTGTGAGAACTTGAGTATATTGGCAGACTAGTGCCGTTTAATTCTTATATGAGAATAAGGCCTGAGTATGTATGCAGACTAGTGCAGAGTAATCCTTATATTAGAATAAGGCAAGAGATAGCAACCCAGTGGTATACTCGTGATAGAGAATGTTGAAAAACCCATGGGCAAGACCATTGGGGACTGTACGGCGATGGTACAGCCTCTAGAATTAGAGAGATCAGTGGGTCTCAATAATGAAAGTCAGGATGCCGATAAATACCTTTTTGTAGGCTTGATATGACCATGACTATGGCAGGATACCACTATGTCACTTGAATAAAGAACTAGATAGATTATGAGGTCTCAAAACGTGAAAACTGGCCCGACATGGCGGCTTGGCGCCATGTCGGCGGGAACAGCGCCTTAGAGCGACCCCAGCCATGTAGGCTGGGGGTTCAAGACTCGACTGACTTCTAGAACGTGGGAACTACATCAGCTTGAAGAAGTTGTTAACACCCCTGCCTCTTTTGGCGGGGTAATTGGACATAGAAAGGGCAATAATGTAAATATAGAGATATTGTGTAAAAACTTAGCATGACCGGTTGTCTAAATTAATATTATGAATTTTAATACAAATCCGGTTGAAATCTGCTGACTAGTTTTCATGAAATCGATTAAAGACCGGAATTTTAGTTACTCCCTAGAAAATCCTAAACCTTCCTAACTATAATGCTAGGAAATTTTAGGTTGGGTGAAGTGGCTATCCTGGAGGATGCCCTGTGATTGGTCGACTCGGCATAGGATACGCCGGCGGTTTCAGATTAGTAAAGGTGGTTACGACAGATGGCGCTAGTAATACTGGAATGCTCTCTTTTATTTCAAGGCACAAACTGCTAAATAACTGTCAATGAGGATTTCAAAGTTCAAAGGGTACAATGGATGCAATCTTTAGTTTTCTAGAAATACTGTACATGGGATTCAATGAGGGAGATGTGGCTGCAGCGGTGTTTTGCGATTTCTCTAAAGCGTTTGATTGCGTGAATCGTAAAATACTACTGGAAAAATTGGAGCGCTATGGATTTAGGAGAACTGCCCTTGAATGGATTACATCATATATAATGGATAGAAAACAGATGGTTAGGTGTCAGGGAGCTGATTCAACAGAGCTTATCAATCCCCATGGTGTGCCTCAAGGCTCAGTATTGGGACCGTTATTATTCTTATTGTATATTAATGATCTAACTAGTATTTAGTATTGACGTCACTGGTTCTTTCAATCTCTTTGCAGATGATACCACAATCCTTTGGTTGGACAAGAGCCTTGAAAACCTGACCTATAAAGTTTCAGAGGATATTAAAAGGATAAAGCAGTGGTGTGACTGCAATTGCTTGTGCTTTAATGTTAATAAAACAAATATATTATCATTTAAGTGTAGTTTTAATGATTTGACACTGGAAAATGATGTTGTTAGGTGTAGATCGTTTGTAAAGTTTTTGGGCATGCAGATTGATGAGAAACTTAAATTCACCGAGCATATTACAGCCCTGAACCAAAAATTAGCTTCTGCTTGTTACGCAGTGAGAGTGGGTCAGTCACAACTTGGGGCACCATATGTCAAGATCTGTCTACTTTCCCTTGTAGAGTCTAATTTGAGAAATGGAGTGGCTTTTTGGGATTGTACTACCCAACAACAGTTCCAGTCAGTTTTTGTACTGCAGAAAAGAGCATTGCGATATTTATGTAAACTAAACCCAAGGGAACATTATAGACCATTCTTTATCAGTGAAAAGATACTAACGCTTTGTGCTATTTTTATTTTAGAAACAGTAACCTTAATTCACAATAAATATGGAAATATACATGTTTCCGTAATTGTGATGAACTGAGACTTCCAATCCCAAAAAGTGCGCTTACTAGGAGCTCACTAATATACCAAAGCTTCAAAATATACAATCATTTACCGGGAATATATAGGAATATTGAAAGTAATAAGCAATTTTCGCGATCAGTAAAGACAGTTTTACAAGGCAAGGCCTAATATTCTCTAGAAGAGTATTTTAATGACATTTTTTAATAGTACTTTAATAGATTTATAGCTTGGTGACAAATTTCTGTTTTCATTGTCCTATTTTATTGATTTTTTTATATCCTACATCTGTTGTATGCCTATGTCATTTTATTTTTTACATAAATAAATAAATCTATATTTTCACTTTCTTGGGTGTGCTCGTCTTCAAAAAATTTTTGTCTCTTGTACATATATTTTATTCTTTTAATTTATATATAGTTTTTATTTCTTTTCTTTTACAGAATATTCTAGCAAATTTTTGAACATGTCTTTTTTATGATTGAGTTTATATTGAATGTTATTTTTTGTTTAGTTTTTCTTTTTTCTTTTCAACTAACTGAAAATAGTTTGGTGGTCCTTATTATTTAGTTCTTTTTTTATTTCCTTTATACATTCGTACTTTTTTATTGTACTTTATACATTGACTTTGATGTTATTTTTTACCCTTATTATAAGTTGCTTATTGTGTGGTTTAGTGTATATTTATATCTTCTCTTTTGGCTTTGTTAATAAGAACATGCTTCTTGAAACAATAAAGCATATTTTGACTTTTGACTTTGACTTTTAATAGCAGTGAATTTAACTTTATAACCATCAAATATTGAATTGGCTACCTTTCATATATGACCAACCTAAAACTGCCTGTCACGCCGCAACAGTGTCGCCAACCCACTATACTTCTTCATATTTCTCTCCCACGTCAACTTAAATGTTTGAAACTTAAACTGTTCAATTAGAACTCACGTAAAATTAATTATTTTCTCAAAAGCAAACGGGCTATTTTTAAAAACAACCTATAGGCCTAAATATTGCACAAGTCTTAGCTTTGGCATTCCCCTAATCCTTTAATGTAATCTGCCTGCGTGTATACAAAGCCAAAGTGAAAAGGAAAACGCACACTAACTACACAGCGGGCAGCCTTTGTAACAGTGCCCTTGAAACATACCCCCGCTGACCTTGGACGGCTTCTTGCGGCGACCATGCCCTTGGTGATGATGCCCCCCTGTTTCCCGACCAGAGCTGATGCGAGCCGTTCACGATGTAGTCCGGGCGCTTAATACAAACGTGTCAGACCGATTTTGCCGTTTTTTTCCTCAGAAACACATAAATTGAGTATTTTTACGTAGTTTTTAGAAGTTTTTTATTTAAGGAAACCTAACAATAATCAAAATAGCAAATATTCGGTTTGCAAAGACGAATTTTGTTAAAAATGTGTTACTTTTATAAATATTCCAGTGGCGTAACAAGGTTAAGGAAGAGATCAACTGCCCCATTGCAATTGATTATTTTTTTTATCATTCTACTAATATTTCACTTCACGCATGGCCCTCCGCTCGCTCCGGGGGCGCAACCGAACAGAACTAACCCAACTGAATTGATACTGTCATAAATTTTAGTCTTTTGCATATGTGAAACTCTATTTAATTTTTTTGACAGGAAAGTATGAGTTTCCGTAAAGCAAAATGTACTGTAGTACATTTTTATAGGTCAGTTGCATGCTTAGATAGCATCAAAATTCAAAAACATATGACACGTCTTCTAAAAATGACCAATCCGAACTTTTCGATATATCTTTCAGCTATCGTCATTGACTTCCATAGTTCCATAGTTTCTTCCGCTTCGGCAAGAATGGTGGCAGATGTTCGACGAAAGCAATGGCCGATAAACTGTTCCACATCAGATAAGTTCAAAAATTTGGTAATTTTTAGAGGCATTTGTCCAAATGCGTTTTCCCCTACAACTTGCGTGTAGAGCACTTATCATGCTGGTAAAGCACTAAAACTGGACAAAAAATATTAATTTCCATCTACTGGCATGAACATACAATCTACCTTGACTTTGGATGCTTTTATGGATACCAAAGAGAATCTTGGAGATCACGAATGTCATCAACCTCGAGTTGACAAAGTTCCTCACGTCTGGTGGCACACATATCCCAAATTGTATATTTCTTGGAGGGAAGTTTCAGGTAAAGGCTTTACCCATATTTCTTTTATCATCTTTACTTTTTATTTGTTTTCAGTACGACAAGGCAAATACCAATTTGGATGAATCCTCCGAAGATGAAGATGAGGCAATATTTCCCAACATAAGCAAAAAGCCACAAGACTGCAAAAATTAACATCATTTGTTGATACGGTAAACGAATCTGAACAATCTGAGTAGACTGTAGATTGCTAGGGAATCGTTTCGGCTAGTTTCAGCCGCCCAGCACTGCTACCTTTACAGATATTTTGTGCATGACTCTACAACTTAATTTGTGTCCAAGAGACGTAGGCTTCTTCCAAACGAAGCTATTTTCTTGGGAGGTAGTTGACTCACTTTTTGAGGTGATGGATGTACTCCTTCCAGGTACTTGAGCCTTTTGCAGGGTTGGGTTGGACATTGGCAGAGTAGATGTTCTGCGGTTTCAGTTGCATTATTGCAAAATCTGCATTGGTCGTCTTCTGCGTTGCCTATTGCCTTTAGATGGTATTTTACAGGGCAGTGTCCAGTCAGCAGTTCGGCGACAGTTCTAATATCTGCTCTGTTCATGTCTAAGAGATGTTCCGCTCTTTTCGCAGAAATGATGATAAACCTTTTCGCCTGTCTTAGTTCTGGAGTGTTTCTCCGACAGTTGGCCTTTTTCCCATTTGTTTAGTTCTGTGGCTCTTCATAAGGCCACAGTAGGGCTCTGGACCATAATATGGTGTTCCAGCTCCTTCTTTCGCAAAACAGTCTAATTTTTCGTTGCCCTCTATGGTTAGGAACTCACAACACTAAAGTTACCTGGTTGCGTGTTGCTAATTGTTTTAGGGTTTACTTACATTCCCAGACTAGCTTTGACACGCAGTTGAAAGCTTTTAGAGCCACCTGGCTGTCTGAAAGTATGTAGAATGTGCTTTCTTTGAAGTCCTTGTGTAAGGCACTCTTCTGCACATATATTTATGGCATGCACTTCCGCTTGAAAGATGGTCATATATGCCTTACAGTTTGGACCTGAAATGCCCAATCCTGCTCATTTTCGCGAATTTTGAACCATTTGTGTACCACAGCGATGCGTTATCGGCCTGAGGAAGATTTTTTACTCTCCCGTGATTGGCGGTCATCAATAACCACTGCGAAGGGGACATCTAGGTCGAACGCGACCATCATTTGGCCACTTGGTTTGCTGGCATTCTCCAGTTTTATTCCTTCAAAGATGCGCAGGTGACCAGTCAAATCTCCAGGCTTGAATTTGCCCATTTGGAATAGCCTGTGAGCACTGATAATCGCCTCCCTCTTCACACTGAGATGAAGAGAAGGCAAGTTCAGCATTACCTCTAAGGCAGCGGTAGGGCACGTTGACATTGCTCCTGTTATTCCCAGGCATGCACTTTATTCAGTTTGGTCCGAGCGGTGACCTGCTGAGTTTTTGGCCACCACACCAGGTAATATTACAGACCAGTGTGACCCCCTAAATATTTTTACTGTGCTCCGTGTAGGATGGGCGCTCTCATTTCTAGCTTCCTTCTTTTTGTAAACGGAACAAGAATGGTTTTCCAAGGATTTAGGGAAAGTTCCTCCCCTTCACTCCAATTCTTGATGATGTTTAGGGCATTTTGCATGCGGTTTGAAATTACGCCTTTTCTTTGCCCTTTGCTATTACTACTAGGTCGTCTGCGTAGCCTAGAACTATACATCCAGCTCTATTCAGAGTGGTAAGGATTTTGTCTACTACTAGTGTCCACAGTACGGGAGAGAGAACACGTCCTGAGGACACCCTTTCACCGTGCTGACGGTTGTTGACGCTCCGTTTATTTCTCCTGTTACGAAGCGGTGCTTTATCATTGTTTCTATCCATCTTATGATTGGGAACTCATCTTCCCACTCCTGAAGTGCTTTTCTGATGAACTGATGTGAGGTATTATCAAATTCTCCTTATATGTCAATGAATATATAATGACCTCAGCCTTCAGTATGCGTAGGCCATTCTTTTCTACAGGCGTATATTCCTTTGGCCGTTCATCTCCAAACAGTTCCTTTAAATAATTTTCCCAAATTTTATTTTCCTTTTCTGGATCTAATTCGATTTTCTCGTTGTTTCCTGTTATCATGGAGACACTGTTTGGTTTCCATAGACCTGCTCCTTCTTTTATCTTCTGGTGGAGTTATGTCTTTATGTTGACGCTGTAGGTCTTCTATTTCATCGCATCTCTGCTCTAGCCATTTTTCTTTAGCAGTTGTGATGAGATTGTCTATTTTTTATTGAGTTCCTTGAATCTTGCGGTATTCTTATTCTTTGATTTTCGTCTTTCATCCATTAGTTGTAGTATCTCATCAGTTATCCAGGGTTTTCGATTCTTTTTGCCTGTTTTACCCACTGTTTGTTCTGCTGCTTCTATCACTATATTTCTAAAGCTTGCCCATGTTCCCTCGATATCTTCATCTTTTGTGTTGTTATTTTGGTTTGGAATTTGGACAGTGCCATTTTATGTCTTAGTTTTAAGTCCACATTTTGTCTATACTGCTCTATGTTTGTTTGGTCAGCATTTATCCAGTCTATTCTAGGCTTCGGGTTTGGTTTCTGGATTTTTTTCAATTTAATTCTCAGGGTAGCCACAACTGGGTTGTGGTCCGAATCTATGCCGCAGCCAGGATATACTTTTGCACTGACTATGCCATTGATGGCGATGAAGTCTATTTGGTTTCTTACGTTGTTCTCATTATTGTCTTGGGGTGATTTCCATGTATCTCTTTGGTAGTCTAAACCATGTGTTGGTGACTACAAGATTGTTTTCTTGGCAGAATTGCATAATAGTGTAACTGATGCAAAACCCAAAATGGTGCGTCACACCTGTCACGCTATAAGACATTTTTTGGTCTAGCGACAGCAATCCACTTGATATTTTGTGATGTGGTTCTGGCAACAGAGGCCGAGAAATCGTAGAATGGAAGAGAAGGGCGACGATTATTGACATATTGTGAACGGTGTGGTCTGTCAATATCTTCGCTTTCCGACACCATCCTTTGGGATTAAGGTTCCAACGGTGTTACGTGTCAATCTAGTATGAAAACATGTTCACCAGATAGAGGTCAAGTAAAGTCAGTTGTTTCACCTTTAATCCTACATCTATTATGCTAGTCTGTCAAGCTAAATATAGTATTGCTTACTCGTTTAGATACCTGCATGGTTGTCGTATGGCCCTAGCCTTTTATCGAGCTGTTCTAGGGAAAATTGAGAGTTCTGTAGTCGTATACGTAACTTGATTTTCTCGGGCTGTTTGACAATATCGATCGGGCTTTATGAACATTTTCATCATTACAGCGTACTGTATTCTGGTCATCGCTATCGAGGAGACCTTCAAAAATGCAAGCATTTATAACAGTGCATTTCAAAACATTCAATAGTTCTCTTACCTTCCCGAATAATCACCTTCTCGATGATAATATAAACAGCAGTTTTTTAGTAGCTATAAGTGCATGCTTAAACTAGGTGATGTAGCCTACATAATGTAATTTTAAAGAGAAATATATATTGATTGATTGATAGTTTTTCAACTCAGGTACGCCGCGATGCTACGTTGTTTCTGGCCTTGAGGAGTTGGGTTAAACTGCCCAAATGAGGTATTTGTCCAAACTTGAGGTGCACGAAATATTCTACAAATATCTGTGTATACAAAAAGAGAAATTGGCCCAAAAGGAATTTGACCTTTGGCCAGCGGATGCACTTGCTAGAGCGCGGTGACGGGACCGATCTAGCAACGTGGAGTGTTAGCAGATCACTGACTTGATTAATTTCTTCTAGCGAGCTCCTGGCATCAAGCTAAAAGTCGGCTGAGAGTGGGGATTGGCGCGAAAGCAAGCGTGGGTTTCTTTCTTTCTTTGACACATGGCTTACTGGACACTGACAAAGACACGAATAAGTTAAATTGAAAACGCTTGGATTGAACCCAATTGAAATGGCAAAAAGACATTTTAGCTGTATAGGATGGAATCGACCATCCAGGTTTGGACTAAGGGGTATTGAAGAACTGATATATGCGAATTTAAATGCACAAATTGGGTTGTACTCGGAGTGAAATAAATCTATTTTGAGTTTAATTACGGTTCATTCATACTACAGACATACAGGGTGTTATCCCCAAACTATACGGTGAAAAACGGTAGTTTCTACACGTGTTGGGGTGTTTCCCCAACACTGACCAAAGATTCCGGAACAAAATACACCGTCTGCCCTCCTCAAGGGGTGCGTGTAGGAGAGAGCCTTGCTCCCATTCATCATCACCACCAAAACCCTACGTGACTAGGATTTTTATTTGAAGCCAGTTAAGTAGCTCTCCAGGCAGTCCGGTTGATGGTTTTTTTTTTGGTACCGACTACAGCCAAAGAGTTACGGGATGTCCAGGTGGGCACTACCTCAAATGCCACGGAGAGTGTATGGGTCCCAAGACGCCTAGCAGACTACGTTCAGAAGGCCGGGAGGTGATATCGACGGAGACCAGATAAGTGTAGTTTATGTTGGGTTGGGTGTGGTACTATGTACATAGAGCGCTTATGATTTGCCACATAATGTTATTTGCGTGTTTTAGTATGTTCAGCGTTGTAATAGATTGCGTGTTTTATTTTTTCCTGCGTTGTATTGATAAAAATATTTTTGGAACTATGTAAGCATAGCTTATCTATGCTAATTTAAATCAGTATACTTCTGGTAGGGATACTATTTACTAGTGTAGCTCGATTATTGCTCATAGTTTTTTTTCCATATTGTATTTCCCTATTCTTACAATTTAATATATTCGTGGTAATTTTGCATAATGGTATTTGATAAATTGATTTGCTAAGGTCTATTTATGTACAACTGCGGCCACGTATACCATGGTAAACGCGCACAAGGTTTAGTAGCAATAGGTATTTTACTGATCTTGTAATTCCTAGTATGATGGGACGATATAGACACCTCATGCATATTACGTTTATCATTCAATTGTTGTTGAAATTGATTTCGGATCTTTCGTAATCATTGTTATGTTATATCGTTACTTCCGATATGATCTAGTTCTATATTTGTGAGCATATATCAGGGTTTTATATTTATATCATTTTGTGTATTAAAAGAAACATGACAACGTCAAGCATAACGAGCATCCAATAAGGTTAAACCTGCACGTCTTTTATTTGCTCTGAGATACCTCAAACAAACAAGTGTAGGTTTTATTTTGAGCCGCCCTGAAAGATTCTTCAAGACCGAGCTAGTTTGGGTTTGCGGATTTAGTTATTTCAAACTAGTGGCGCACTAGTCAAAAGAAAATAATTGGTCCACACTTACGCCGACGAGCAGTCGGAGCATATGTTGCGCTGGCCGCATCCTTAAAGGTAGGTAACATCTTATTAATTTTATATTGTTAATCCATTTAAAAGGGTTTTACTGCTGTTCAGAGCTGCAGGATATGACTGCATCCTGCCTGAGCGTGTTGGAAACGGATTACAGAATTTGGCACAGGTAGTGGAAGCTTTTCCGTAGAAAACGTGTTCTAATCCTTCGGGGGGAGTCTGAAAAGTCGTGCCGGCTGGAAGGTGTAAGGGGTGGGTCGCGTAGTGGAGGGTGATTCCTACTAGGACTCCAGGTTTTATTTCTGTGCGTGGTAGCGTGGCCTGAGGGCGGTTGGAGGTATTTCCTACGGGGATTTGTACTTTGGAGTTTCTGACAGAAAATGGTTTTATCACTTATAATTGCAGTGGGCGGAGCCTCCTTGCATAAGAACTCAGTCGTGCAGTGCATTAGCTTATATTTTTGCAAAATCCGGGAGTCACCATGGGCACCAGGCCCGTCTTACTGGAGGTTCCCACCAAATAGTCCCCTCACACTGGAACAACGTGTAAATTATGCAGGAGGGTTGCCCTGCCTCTAAGCGCCGGAAGAGGGGCGTGCTGGCGAATTGCCTTGCAGCAAAGCCATCCGTCCCCCGGAAGGGGGGCATTAAAATTACAATAATACAATTCTCGAGTCATCGGAATAGCTCTCACATGGGAAGAGAAAGTGTAATAGGGATATATTGTATTCTTCAAATATGCGCATTAAAATCGAAAAGTTTCAATCCCTATTATTCTGCGGTTGAAAGTTGCTCCAAATCTCACCTAGGCGATTGTAAGGGCAGAAGCAGCGAAATGGCAATAGAAGGAGGATTGCGTCCTCTCCACACACACACGCACACGCACCACCGCGGTGTAACTAAAAATATTCTTTATTGGTAAAAATGAAATAATTTGCATGTAGTAACAGTAGCTCCCGGTCTATCGTTTTGATAAGATCGGCTGGTGGCCCTGACTTACTCAATGCAATGTTACACGCAGTGAAATGTGAGACCTCCATACGGATTTTCAAGTGCATACATACCATGCCGTCTCACTTCAATTTTTAAATAAGAACAAACACATTTTTGCGTTTTATCGTTAGATCTATCGACCGATAATATTTTTGAATAGCCTATATATGAAGATGATGACGTAATAATATTGAAATTTTCCAGCAGTTAAATTAATCCTAGTTATTCTCAAATTTTTCCAGGGCCAGGGGATATATCGTTACCACTGCTGCCAACTGAATAAAAGATTAATCATAATACCAAGCTGAAGTTGGCAAAGCTCCCTTTTCATTGTCACTAAGAAAATATGTCATTGTTGGTTGTTGACATATTCGATATTAGTCATTAGTCAAGTTGTATCAGGGGTGCGTTCAGAAAAGGTTACAGAGTACACATTTCACTTTCCATGCGTTTATAAGTGATATTTTGCTGATTCAAAGTGGTATTTCTTACCACTGCATAAAGCTTGGTAAAGCCATTTCATTGTTTATATAGGATGTAACTATTTATGAATTAATAAACTGATGGAATACTCGACACTACAGCGACAAAATAAATAAAATAAAAAATTATATTATATTCACAAACAGTGCTGTTGTACTGAGTATTTTAAATACTTGAAGTAACTTAAGTACAACAAGATCCTTAGGAACTAGTACAAACCTTGATACTTACAATACTCTGTACTTTAACACTTAAAATAGCTTTTTAAAATGTGTACTTACCATGTAACCAAACAAAAAATGAGGTTAGGATTGGATATTACGCATTTCTGCCTCCAAAGGGGGGAAATGATTTGTCCAAGAGTTTTTCTGAACGCACCCCTGTCATTGGCGACTCACGACATTTAAAGCAGAAGAATCACAACGGAAATACACACAGCCGCCCTAAATTTACAGTGTGTCAACCGAAACTGTCCAAGTATCTATGAACTCCTAAATTGAGATATTAGGATATAATTTTCTGTAGATTGGACCTTATCAATAAAGAAGCATCGTCACAAAAACTAATTAGCAACAATTGCATCACTATTTCACACTCTTTCGTAACAAATCCGCGCACACTAATGAGCTCACCGTCGAAAAAAGGGGAGCATCCGGAGCGGCCGCCCCCTCAGCTGAGCGCGATCGACCGCGAGGAAAATTACGCGATCGAAGGGGCGGCGCAGGCGCTCGATCGACCCATGACCTACCACATCGAGTGCCACCCTAGCGAATTTACTGCGTTAGAATTTAAAGGTCAAGGGGGGGGACCGAGGGGGGCGCAATTATACTTGAAAGGTTAACGGTATCAATGTTTTGCGGCGGTGAACAGATCATGCATTTTACAACGCAACGGTTGGTTGGATCGAAAAATCCGAGTGTTCGATGAGGAATTTTGGGAGAAAAACTCCTGAAAATGTCAGAAAAATTAACTTTTCAGGGAAAATGTGAAAACGTCGATTTCTAGGTCAGAAAAATTAAGATTTTTCTCGAAAAATATATATTTTTTAAAGACGATTACTTGACGAGGATCTACGCCAAAAACTGTAT
>MU182296.1:377327-410124 GCA_016904865.1 Pissodes strobi
TTTTTGAGCTTGAAAAATCTTCTTTAAAGGCATTGCTATTTTGAAGATATCAATCTCAGATTCGTCAATCTCGTGATATTTGAAACCTGCAGAAAATGGCAGAACATGTTCAATATTTGGGCAATATTACGAGCCTGCTTTTGATGCATTATTTCATACAAATTTGAAGGAATACGTTTTCTAATATTTTGACATGATACTTAGGTTAATATATGTAGACTTTGTACATGTAATTACTTCAAATATCATTGAAAACGGTTTGAAGCTAGAAAAATGGGTCAGGATCGAAAATTGTGGACATATTTTGGTGATTAGAGGCAGTTTCTGGTGGATTTTATAACGGAATTCGAGGTAAATTGTTAATATCGATGTGTATAATTTCTGTGGTAAGTAAGTAATAATTGCCTGAAATCTCATTGAAAATCGTTTGAAACTGGAAAAATGGGTCAGGATCGGAAAATATAGACTCTCTTCGGTGATTACGGGTGAATTGCATTACAGATTTTGACTTTAATATCAATTTACTTGAGCCTAGCAATAAAGGAGTTTTTTTTTTACTTGCTTTTGGCTTTTAAACTGATGCAAACTATTCATGAACCCACGAGAGTGACTAAGACCACCGCCACTCTTTTGGACAATTTTTTTTATTAATTTTCAACACGAAAGCAGCTCGGTTGTAATCTCTGCACTCTCTGATCATCATGCTCAGTTCCTTAGGTTTAAGGGTGGCATGAATCCAAACAAAAAGAAGGACCCACTAATTCCAAGGCGACCTGGAACAATATCGTCTCGAGCTTTCGAGTGAGTCGTGGAACTCTGTGCTGAGTTTAAATGAAGCAGACCGAGTGTATGAAGTTTTTATTAGTAGCATAAGAGCAGTCATGGATAGGGGAATACCAGAGCGGACGCAAACAAAATTCTGGCTCACAGCAAGCATACGAAATTCTTGTGCAAGAAAGCGGCAGCTTTTTAAGCAAAGGTTCAATAATGAGGTGAGTAACGAGTACCCTCTCTCCTCTCTTAACGAGGGTTATTAAACAAGCTAAAATTATACATAACATAAAGTTTATAGAGAAATCTGAGAACAAGAGCAAAGCAGCATGGACAGTGATTAATAAAATACTGAAAAAAGAGACAGTTAGGAAGACAGTGTTAGAGGGCATTAGGGCCAAAGTTAAGAATAAATCAGATAAAACAATATTAAATAGTGTAAATGACACATTTCTAAAGGCCTGCTCAGAGCTAAATGGGACCGAAGCAACAGATTATCGTTACATTACAACTAACAACAATTCAATTTTTTTAAGAGCAACAACAGGTCAGGAAATGCATAGGTGTATACAAAGACTTAAAAATAAGAAATCAGTGGGAGAAGACGAGTCACCGGTCTCTATTTTAAAGAAAGTTGGAGATTTAATTTCAGAACCATTTGAAACGCCATCTCTTGTTTACAACGTTTATCCACTGGTTCAATCAGTCTAGAAATCTAAAAGCCGCAGCATTTTACGATCCTTTACATAAATAGTGCACTATGTAAAAATCGACCTCTCCTATTGGTCGATCCATCTCGTATTACAATATGTCTTCGTGATGCAATCAATTCTGTCAAAAGCTCTCGTGATGTAGAGGTTTAGATAGCTGGGTCTCACCTGGACAAACCCCGTTGCTTTTTTTATATTTTTTTAAAGAATATGTTTCTAAACAGTTTTTTTCTTTATTTTGCCCATCTATTGGGTTAGTTTGGGTTAGCACCTGCTTAGTTTCCTTTTCTTGAGCCCCCGTGGCGAGCGAAGCGAGCGGAGGGCCATGCGGATCGACCAACAGGAGAGGCCGATTTTTATATAGTGCACTATTTGTGTAAAGAATCTTATAATGCAAGGCCGCACGGCCTCTAAACTCATTTGACGAATCACAGCGCTTCCTACAGAAAAGGCGCGATATTCGTAGCGTCATCTGTTAAAACAACGTTTACTCATCTGCAGCGGCACCCCGCCAATTAAGCAGTCCTGCATCCAGACGCATAATTCGTGCAAACCAATCACCTCAATGTATTTCAAACCCCAAGGCCGTATCAGCTACAGTATGTAGGAACACATTCGGACAATCACTGTCGCTTAACGGAGGTAATCAAGCTAGCTCCTAAATTTCCGATCTTTAACAATCGAATTTTATAAAAACTAGTTAACGTATTTCGACCAGATTTGTGTTAAATTCATAAGGTTAATTTAGACAATCGCTGTATTTACATTATTCGCCCTTTCTATTTCCGGAGGATGTATATCATCCCGCCAGAAGAGGCGGAGACAAAGGGGCGTTAACAACTTCTTCAAGTTGATCTAGTTCCCACGTTCCACGTTCTAGTATGAATTTGCATCTCGACCCTCAACCATGTCAGTCGCAATTCACGTTTTGAGACCCACTGATCTCTCTAGTTCTTTACTCAAGTGACATAGTGGTATCCTGTCATAGTCATAATCATATTGTCAACTAACATAAAATCATACAGTGGAGAGTTTGAACTTAACCTTGAATCGCAATTATAAATCGTTGTTAATTAAAGTATAAACTGTTATGATTAACCGTGTTGACAATTCAAAACAATACTCGAATTAGAGGTCAAAGTTTGGTATAAAAAACTGTGCAGCAGCCCATGCCGGCAGACTTTGATCTCCAGTGCGAACTACCGAAAGGGAAAAGCCACTCTGATCGGGCACGCCTTAAAAGTGAATCAGTGAAAATTACTTGCTATAAGGCAAAGTTCTGTTTAAATTAACTACATATAAAAAGTAAACTACGTAAACTAAAACTTTCATCCACCAAACAATCGATCCGCCCTTCTGGCGCCCTTTCTGTTTGCTATCCGTCAGTATATAAATGTGACAATATTAAGCCTACAAACAGGTATTTATCGGCACCCTGA
This sequence comes from Pissodes strobi, assembly GCA_016904865.1. Classification (NCBI taxonomy): domain Eukaryota; kingdom Metazoa; phylum Arthropoda; class Insecta; order Coleoptera; family Curculionidae; genus Pissodes; species Pissodes strobi. The sequence continues at coordinate 380,248 of MU182296.1, forward strand.
CTGCCATTAATCTCACAAGTATGACACTGTACCATCGTTGGCGCCCCCAATGGTTTTGCCCATTGGATTTCTACGAGCCTTGTCTCGTATCTCAAGTAAGTAAACACACCCGTTTACATTCACATTCTCTCAGACGCTGTAACATCGCTGTACAGTCGTCCCCAATGATTTTGCCCATGGGAATTCTACAATCGAGTCCTATCTCAAACCACAAGTAATAGAGTCTTATCTCGTAACCCGAGTAAGTAAACACACACGTTTACATTCACATTCTCTCAAATATAGAATTTCTTAATCTATTTTTAATATATTTTAAAATTGAGAAGCTCCGTTCACAAGACACTTGAGTCACTGGAAGAGTTAAAATGTATTGATATATAACATATAAACAAGGATATGCGTTTTGATACATGTTATATTTAACATTAACTTTAGAACTAGCCCTATGGTAATTATAATGCCTACGAGCACATCTCTGTATGTTAAAAAATCGACCAAGATCGAATCTGAAACAGTATCCACAAAATATGGAATAAAGTACCTTGATGTCAGGACTTTGCCACATATTGTTCTTCTGAAAATGATGAAAAAGTTTTTACTGGATTATCATTTTTACTGTTGAGAACCTTGAGTACTCCCTTCTTGTACTTCTTGGAGAACATATTACTCAGGTGCGTGTGATCGATATGTTGGTTTTGAGGCATTCCTAAATACTTGTATGTATCTTCGGGATGTAAGTTCTCGATATCCTGATATAGATCTTTTTGGATTTCCATGGCGCCCGTTTTGATGTTGATGAGGTCTTAACGGTGTTAACTAAAGAGTGCAATCCAGTCTGGTTCTCTGCAAAGAGCTTTAGGTCATCCATGTACAATAGATGGGATAACCTCCGCCCGTTCCTGATGTTAAGTCTGTATCCAATCTTCGTGTTTTCAGTACCGTAGAAACAGGGTTCAGAGCCAGGCAGAACCACACATGTGATAAAGAGTCTCCTTGAAAAATACCCCTGGATATTGTAATCTACTAAAAAGCATAAGCTACTAAACAAATATCACCCTGTCGCAAGTTTGAACTTGAACTTGGAGATTGTTATATAAACTTTAAAGGCAAACTATAAACAACGCGAGCAATCAACGGGAGCGACTTTGAACCTTATGCATGCAATGATCATCACTTTCTTTATATAAATACGCTACCGAACCCTCAGTTCGGCAGACTTAGTCTCACCTCTAGCTCCCAAGATTAGTCACTTGACGACTGCCTCCTGGGTTCTATCTGCTCCTAAAGTTAGTCATACGACTGCTTTAGGTTCCATTCCTTTCCTACCCAACCTGGTACCGGTTAGTCACTCGACGACTGCTAGGGCCAGGGGTTGCACATCCTCTATAGTAAAGTCTTGACGAGAAGTTTGTCGGAGTGTTGAGAAAGACAAGTGTCTAAATAGTCAGTTAAAAAGTTTAGTGAAATCTCTTAGTGCTCTTAAATAAAACCCAACTCTTAAGAAAAACTATAAATTATAAGACAGTAAACACAGACCTATAAACAGTACCTCAAATCGAGAAAATATGCGCACCGTAGTAATCGGGTATAATAGAATCTCATTTTTTCTGACCAATAATTATTGTTAAAGTTTTATCGTTAATACATTGTTATTGTTATAAACTAAACGTGCTTACTTTATCATCTCTTCTTACCCCACGTAACGCGATCCCGGTCTACCTCAGTTACCCCCCGGCACGCTAAACAAGGCGTGTCCTCACGAGTAGAACATCCAGTGATAGATTAAAGGAAGCATTGAGACCCCGTCATTGTACTAATCGCGACGAGGCTCTTCTCTGAGAAGTTATTCTTTAAATAAACGCGCTACCCCCTAAGCTACTCGTGACAATATTTTGACTTTACCAGCGTTGTTGTTGTTGACAAGGATATTGGTCCGCCGGGTACTCATGAGATGTTGGAGCACCGCTCTTACTTTCGGGCCAATCTCGTAAATCTCCAGTACCTTCATAAGCCAATCATGGTCGGTCCCCCATGATCGAAGGCCTTGCGGTAAACAATATAGCACACATTGAGATCTCTCTTCCTAGTCTCAACCTGTTTTATAACCACTGCATCTATGGAAAGTTGATGTTATTTGTCGCGCAGTGTTGGTATATTCGGTTGTTGAGAAGTGACGTGAAGAGTTTGTATACTACCGACAGGCACGTGATTGGTCTATGGTTGCTTGGTACAGCGGGGTCGCCCTTCTTGAACAGCATATAAGTGTTTCTCTCTGTAAGAAACTTGGGGAATTTTGAGGGATCGTCCAATGATTCCATAAAACATCGAGCAAGGCTTGGAAAATATGCAGGGAGATTTTTGATCCAAAAGTTACGCAGTTCATCTGGTCCCGGCGCTTTCCAATTGCTGGTCTTCCTAATAGCCTGGGGAATATCTTCTGCTGTTATATGAACCACAGACATTTCTTCAACTTCCGATACCCTTTGTTCAACATCTGCTATCCATTCGGACTCTCTGCTGTAGTGTACTGCTTCTGACCAGATGGAGTTCCAATAGTTGTGGAATTCCTCTGTGTTGGCTGGGGCTTGTGCATTGCTTGGGTTTTTTAGGCGTATTTTCAAATTTCTGAAAAATTTCTTTCTGTCTGCTGTGAGGTCTGTATTTTGTTGTTTTCTCTTGGAAAGCTCGTTGTACCTGCGAAGTCGAGCTTTTTTGGCCTTAGCTTGTTGTCCAAAGAGGTCTTTTAGTTCCACAAGTTGTTGGTGGTGCTGTGGATCTTCCAAGCAAATTTCTGCTGGGTTCGCTATTGCAGTGGTTTTCCTGATTATGTTCCTCGACCGGATGTTCTGCAGGTATGCACCTATGACATCAGCTTTTCTGCGGGATTGATCTATATCGTGTTCTAGGTGTCTTTTCCAGGCCGGGATCGCACTCTTCGTATTCTGCCGTGCAAACTTTGGTATGTATGTTTATTGGCCATTGAGTTCGATGACGATAAGAACAGCGCAGTAGACCGACAAGTGTACTTCATCTAGTGTGCGGAAAGAGGCAAGGTGTTCCCCCAGAACTGCATTGGCTAGGCTGATGTTCTGACTGGCCTCGAAGACGGACGGTTAAGAGGGTCAGAACACTCATAATAAGATAGAAGGCTATGGATTTTGTATGTTTGTAGGGTTCGTCTTGACGGTCCTGTAAGTGAGACGTCTCATCTAGATGGACTATCTGTTCTGCGCGATTTCGTGGCTCATTTGGAACAATTTGCTCTTGGTGGATCGTGTTGCCTACCTCTCGTCTGATGGCTTCCAACTCGTCACGCGTTAGCCATCCTCTCTTAATTATATTTTTCCAGTCAGCGATATTCTGTTCTGTCACTTGTAGTTCGGGGTGTCTTGGGGAGACTTCGGTGTGAAGGAAATGTCTCCTTCCTGGGAGTGGATTGTCGTCGCACTGGTTGACATAATAAAAGGCTCGCATTACATCAGAGTTTAACTCGCGACTCCACTTAATACGTCCAGTGTGTGCTCTCCTACGGGCAGTCCTCCTTACGGGGAGCGAGTCAGCAGGGAGAGGCGGATCTTGTTCTTCTGCCGATTGGTCTGATTCCACTTCTCGTTGGGTTGTTGCTTCTTGTGCGACAGGGGTCCGCCTCCTCAACATCCTGCCACCGGGCGGCGGTTCACATGCTGTCATGTCCAGCGCCAGCTCCAGACATGCCCTGGCGATCCCCAGACAGCGGCTTTTTCCAAGGCTTCGACGTGTTCTCTTTTGATTCAGGTTTCCCTAGGGGTGAGATCTGTCTACACCATTTTCCTTCTGCAATCTCCCGGTGCGAGAAGGGGGAATACTAGGGAAACCAACCAGGATCAATGAAGGAATAAGGTAACAAGGATGGCTGTATGGGACGTGAGTGATTCAGGGTGAAAAAGAAGTAGGGATTAGATCAGCGCCAGTCGCGACTTCGACTGGATAGGGCGACACTGGCTTACGTCGTACCAGTAGTTATTCCCAGCCCTGTCTGTCACACAGGACATAGGAATAGGCCAGACATTATTATTATTATTATATTAACAAATGTTCAAGGTAATGCTATAAGTGTGTGTTTTTATGAGGAAGAATTACAAAAAACTAAACAGTCTGATGTTTTTTTAATAGAACAAGCAGGGAAATAAGATGCTTGTGAAGTGGCTGGATTTCGACAAATATTACAACAGTTGGATTAGGAAATCCAAGGATGATGTTTGGTAAACAAAATTAATACAAACTTAGGGATATTGTTCCGATAAGTAAATATAAGCAGGTTTTTCGGAAAGGATATACCTCCAATTGGACTATGTAGTTGTTAAAATTATCTCAAGTAAAAATTACAAATGCAACAGGTTATATATTGGAAGATTTTCAAGGTAATCCTATAAGTGGACATTTTTATGAGGAAGAATTACAAACAACTAAACAGTCTGATGTTTTTAATAGAACAAACAGGGAAAGGCCCTAATGAAGACAATAGTAAAAGTCTTGGGTTGATCAATAACCGAATCACCAAACTTCAGCTATAAAACCAATCATCTAACCATCGAATGCATGTATGCAAAATCGATACATATAACTCGTAATTCTTACTAACCTAAACTAACCCTAATAAGCTTCCAGAAACTTTTACCTAAATTAATTTCATGCTGTATTCAATACGAGGGAGCCACTGTGTCGAACAAATTGACCTGGTATAAACCCCATTTGATAATAATTATCGTCGAAAATCGGCCGAGAGTCAATTTAGTAATACTCGTTTAATTACTTTGTCTGGGAAAACGTCTGTAGCCGAAGACACTCGTGTTGTATTAAATGAGTAAACGAACCGTTACAAGCCACTATTAAATTGCAAAAAGAATATATATTAATTAATTTATCTGGCAGACAAAAGAAATTCGCAATTAGCAGTCTTATTGTAAAAGAAAAGTATCAGCAGCGCACTTGTTTCATTTTATACATAAACTGATAATAAAGTAAATTAAATACAGGCAGTCAGTGTCACATTTAGTATTATCATATATGAAATTTACGAAGTTCTGGATGACACTGTAACGGAATATATGATAAATATATGTCTATTCCGCTCCATTAATTCTACCTATTTGCCAATGGTTTTCAATGTTTAGTATATTGATAGGCAGTTCAATGTTTAGTATATTGATAGGCAATGCTTGAATGCTTCCTTAGCTTGACGCCGTGTTTCTTACAACGGTTGTCACGTGTTTTGAAAGGGCCAATGAAAAAAAGCCGTTGAATTTAAATGGGTAGAATACACAGTTTTGAAAAATTTCGTCTCATCTTGTGTGAAGACGTCGGCTCGGTAAGCAATAATTATTTTTGATCTTAAAATATCTTATTCATTCTGCATATTTTTCAATAATCCTTTCATACTTTAAATATATAATTAAAAATTGTTTCCAATTCACTTCGTTATATTTGGCTTTTGTATTGCATTTTTAAGTAAATGCGATTTCAACAATTGTAAATTTTTTTGGTGACCTTAAGATTAAATACCGATTTTTTTGGTGAATAGTTGCGTTTCTTATTGGTCAAATTCGTGTAATTCGATAATGGTTTAATCCAAATTCATCGAGAACGGAATTATTTCGTCGTTTTAAACGGTCACACACATTATTCTAGATATTTTCATTTAGATTTGACGATATTGTTGGGAAGATTCGCGGAGTAGATTTTATCTTTTCCTGTAAAAGGTAGTAAATTGAATTTGTAGTAGAATTTCTCTGGGTTTTTCCTAGCAATATTGCTAGTTATAGTAAATATATCGCTTTTCAGACTTATTTCATTACTTTTTCAGTTTATTTGTAGCTTTAAACTATAATTATTATTGCGTATCGTGTCAACGTTTGATCCATGATGTATCTGTATTGATTTGTTTATTAAAGAGGTTAAGCACGTGTAAAATTACCTGGTTTATTTTTTCTTTATCTATAAACATAGTTTCTATCTCAAAGCGAGACAGTAATTATCTCATCTTTATCTTTGATTAATTGAGACGTAATTTACGTCCAATTATTGTTTATGTGCCAAGGGCCGCCGTCTTAATAAATTAAGTACCTATTTGGAGTCATTAGACTTGTTTAAGAGAGGTTATACCTCGTTCTTCCTTTTTTTTTATTAAAGTCTAGTGATTTTCTATTTGAAGTTGCCGAGAGCCACTGTTGGACAAGTTTCACAATTTTTTCATAATTTTCTTTTAAATTTCTAATTTCAATCATTATTTCCTTTGAATTTCATATCTCTAATTAAAGAAAAGAAATACCTTGAGTAGCAGTAACTATTCATAGTGTCATTTAATCATAAGTATCTATAATTTTTGCTGAACTTCTAGATAACGCGTTGGAAATGATGATGCCTTTTATACAGGGTGAGCACACTTTTTGCCAATTCGAGTTTGGCATCAGGACAAATTACTGGAAGACTGAATAATCTGGAGCAACCAAACTTTCGTGCATAAAGGAGGAGGGATATGAGCAGAACATATTAATAAATGGCATCGATCGGATTGAAAATGTCTGAACACTTTAGTGGAAAATGCAAAGTATGTTCTACCATTCATGTCAGTTCGCATAAAATAAAAATATTATTCCGTTTTGTGCGGATAGTTTCACTTCTGGTGTCCTGGTCCACAAAAACACGTATCTTTTTTTTGAGACGAAATAAAAATATTTCCCGATGGAATATACGAGGGTGAATCAAATATGAACCGGACTTTTCTGTTTAGTGCGCGATAGGTGATGGGAGTCGCACGATGTCTTGATACCTATATGTTAGGTAGGGATGTCAAAAGCAGGGGCGTCAGTCGGTTGGGCCCGCTGAAGTAGATGAGCTGTTAGCATCATCATGTCTGAACAAGAGGCGCACATGTCTGTTGCGCAACGGCGCGGGAGGACGTAAAACCTTCCGAAATTTTGCGTCGACTAACTGCCCAGTTCGGTAAGAAATACTTTCAAGGACTCAAGTCTACGACTACAACAAAAACTTTTTCGATGGCCGAGAGACAGTGGAAAACGGGAGCCGTGCTTCCATAGGCGTACGGCTGATTGGTTTTCTTCACGAAAGCCGTACAGTTAATGCTGGCTACTACTGCCAACTGCTTGCTCTATCGGCGAAAAACGCGAGACATGTCTATTCGAAGTTCAATTCTGCTCCGTGACAACGCTCGGGCATACACAACTGCATTGGCTCAAGAAAAATTACGTGAAATTTATTGGGAAACACTTGAGGATCCGCCTTACAGCTCCGATTTGTCACCGTGTGACTACCACATGTTTGTGACACCGAGAGAAGAATTGGGAGGTCAGGTGTGAAAACGTTCGTGCGCAATTGGTTAATGACACGACCAGCTTCATTCTTTGATGAAGGAATTAAAAACTTCCGACCCGGTGGGAAAAATGCGTAAATAAGAGAGATTCTGTATCAAAATAAGATGCATTCAAACCTTTATTTACTGCACCAATGGAACTTCTAAAACAAAAGTCCGGTTCATATTTGATTCACCCTCGTATTAATGCTAATTTTCTCGTTATAAAATGCACCTTTTCAAGTTCATAGAATGCCGAACTGCTTATTTTTTTATTTTCAGTTTGAGAAATCTACTGTAAAATGTAAAGTATAATAATAATAATAATAATAATAGTTTATTAACGGCAAGTACAATAATTCAATTTTTTCTTAAATATATTCATAAGAATCATAACAAAGAAGAGAAAAAATATATTATAGAATAAAACATACAGTTCAACACAAAAATGCAATCAGAAGATGTAACGCAAGATATGTGGTTGCCAGAAGAATCAATAATAATACTAAGTTAGACAAGACATAATAGCTAAAATTCTAGGAACAGAAAAATCAATACTAAAGTTCAATTACTGAGAAAATTCTAAAACATACAGTTCAATACAGAAATGCAGTCACAAGATGTAACGCAAGACATGTGATTGTCAAAAGAATCATTAATAATACTAAGTAAGACAAGACATAATAGCTAAAATTCTAGGAACAGAAAAATCACTAATAAAGTTCAGTTACTGAGAAAATTTTTAATTTGATTTTTAAATGAGTTCAATGACAGTTTAAACAAGTCGATGTTGACAGGCAGCAAATTCATTTCCCTACTCATTCTGGGTACCGGAGAATTAAATGCATAGTTGGTTCGATGGAAGGATTCATTAAAGAGACCATGAACACGAAGCACCCTCTGTGGTACAGAGAAACCTATAGCACTTAAGAACTCAGGAGCATCCACCAAAGAGCTTGAACAATTTTATAAAATAGAACCAAGTCCAGATAGGTACATACGTCTAGTGGACAGCAGCAACAAGTTCATGTGATCCTGTATTACGTCCAATGGGACATTCAGCTTAAAAGCCACAAACTTCAAAAAACGTGCTTGCACCCTTTCAATGTTATCCTTATAAACCTCATAGCTTGGAGACCAAACTGAAGACCCATATTCTAACACTGATAGAATGATGGAGCAATATATAGTCTTAAGGCATTGCATACCTCTGAAGACAACAAGTGTGCGCTTAACAAAACCAAGGAGCTTTAAACCACGGCCAGATACACTGTCAATGTGAAGGTCAAAACGTAGATTCTGGTCAAATATTATTCCAAGATCTTTCACATGATCTGATAGGGCAAGTATTGTGTCATTTATTGTATAACCATGAACAATGCTATTCATTTTCCTTGAAAAAGTAAATGATGAACACTTAGATAAGTTGAGCTGCATAAAATTACGATCACACCATTGAGTAAAATTATTTACATCATTCTACAAAGCCACACAGTCATCCATACTTTCGATAACCTTAAAAATCTTTAAGTCATCAGCATACAAAAGCAACCTGCTCGAGGCTATATATTCTTCAATGCCATGGATAAAACAAATAAAAAGAAGAGGGGCCAAGTGTGCTCCCCATGGGACACCAGATGCGACATGTAGGCCAGTAGACTCCATACCATCAATTTTCACTATTTGGGTACGATGAAGAAGATAACTACCAATCCAACTAAGAAAGCCCCCATGGCCGCCAAATCCACTCAGTTTGTTTAAAAGAATCTGATGGTTTACCTTGTCAAAGGCCTTAGAGAAGTCCGTGTGTATGGCATCCACCTGACACCGCCTCTCCAACGCTTCCAGCAAAACTTGTTCATACACCAACAGATTAGTGACAGTTGAAAGACCGGAGATAAAGCCAACATTTGTTCTCAACATTTGTTCTATCAGCACTCTTGTAGATAGGAGTAATGTAGGTAACCATCCAAGCATCAGGAAACACACCTGAAGACAAAGATATATTAAATATTTTGGATAATATTGTGGATAGAATACATTGACAGTTGTTTAGAAGACAGGGCGGAATACCATCTGGGCCCATTCCCAACCCGCTGCTACAGAACATATGACATTGAAAACATCTAGGGGTGTGACATGTAAAGTACCAAGATCGATTGACATTACATAGTTATGGGATTGAGTGGTGCAGGGATTGCTGGAGTAAAAAGATGAAAATTATAATTGGAAAAGTTCCACAATGTTCTGTGGACTATTGGTCCAAGAATCCCTATACGCCATAGAACTGGCAAAACAGCTCTTTCCATTTTTATTATTGACATAACTCCAGAATGTTTTACTATCCGAGCACATGGCTCCCTCAATGTCTGAAAGATATCCATAGTAGGTATGCTCATACAGTAGTCTGCATGATGCTCTCAACTCAGACTACCACATAGTCCCCAGAGAAATTTGACATTTAATAATTTAGTAATAGGGGAATTTGAGACACTCACTTTCACCCTTGGGCTACTACTAAACACTAGATCCAGCACGTTGCCCGATATATTGGGAAATAAATTCCGCTAATGTAAATTTAAGTACACCAGCAAGTCCAGTAAACTATCTGCATTTCGGTCTGCACAACTCGAGGGCACAGGAACAGTTCCACAATCAGCTTCTTTCTTCCAGGAGACACTAGGCAGGTTAAAGTCACCACACAGCAGGATGTCATCATGGGCATTATTGTCCAGAACACACTCTAGATTATTATATCTCAGGAGGGGAAGCAGGAGGAATATATACACATCCAACAATGAACCTATACCGCTTTAATGTAATCATGACAAATACCTGTTCAATGCCGGTACAGCCTAACTGAAGTTGATATGAGGGATGATCCCTGATGACAATCATTACTCCCCCTCCCCGAGTGCTGCCACTGGTACTGTTTGAGCGGTCACAACTGAATAAAGTAAAATTATGAAGCCCAATTTCTCCATCACCCACCTCACTCCTCAGCCAAGTTTCAGTAAAAAATAGCACATCAAATTCGTCAAGTACTGCTCATCAAGAAGTTTGTTGTTGATACTTCTTAAATTTTTATAGTAGGCATTAAGGATCTGAGATGGTCTGTTTACTTTTTCTGGTTTTGCTTCCGTGAATATTCTCCCACGGCTAACTCCACCAGCATGATAAGATGAAAAGCTTCAAAGTCACCCCCACAGGCCATAATTCTGTATATCCGGGGATAATATTATGATTGTGCTTCGTGACAAGTTTCTCCAGGCTTAAAGGAGCCAGTCCATTCGCCTCCAGGTCCAGCCTAACCACCTCCATGCTGCAATCAGGGTTGAGATTTCCGGCATATATCCACTTCCTCTCCGGAGCAGCAGACAGGGATGTGATGTTATTATTAGGGCCTCTAATATAGTTTGAGATTCTTGCCACAGTGGAGAAAGGATTCCTAACGCTAGTACCTGGTGGATGTTGTTTGTCTCCTTGGGGAGGAGTTTTTCCCTGATCTGCAAAGCCTCATGCCCGACTGTGGGAGCACTGCCAACATGATCCTTGTTTATTAACACTGAAGAGGCAGCCATAAATTGAGCTAACTCTTTGTTTGCTTCAATGATGGCATTAATTGTTTTATTAAACTTTTCAGAGATCAGTTCTGTCTGGTCTCTCAGTTGATCTGCTATAGCATCAGTCAGCGCCTTCTTATTAGGAAGAGGATCCTCAGCTTGCAATGGGTTAGCTGGAGCAACATTTATTACCTATTTTCCAACTTTCCTTCTTAGCTCAGACATCATGGAAAAACATTCCAAGCAGTCGGGGCAAAAATGACGCAGACACTTTTCTTTCATTATGAGAACTCTTCTCTCAGAACTTCTCACCCCTGAGCAACAAATTATTTGGCGACACATACCACAAGGGGATCCAAATAACTCATTTCAGGTTAGTTATAAACACTTTGAAAAATAAGGGTAAAAAATGGGCACACTCACATGCAATCCAGGGGCTGATCAGGTACAAGGTGAAATAGGATTGCCTTAAATAGTAGTTACTTGAATTAAAACTTAATTAATCTTAGAAAATTAACAAAAATACGTACGTATGTTCTACCATTCGTGTCAGTTTTCATAAAATACAAATATTATTCTGTTTTGTGCGGATAAAGCTTCATTTCCGGGGTGCTGGTCCATAAGCACACTATTATTTTTTTAAAGGAACAAGATTGAGACGGAATAAAAATATTTCCCGATGAAATATATTAATGCTAATTTTCTCATTATAAAATGCACCTTTCCAACTCCAGAGACTGCTGAATTGCTTATTTTTTTATTTTCAGTTTGAAAAATCTACTGCAAAATGTAGAATATGTTCTACATCTCGTGTTAGTTCGCATAGAATAAAAATATTATTCTATTTGGATCCACAAGAACACTATTTTTTTAAAGGAACAAGATTGAGATGAAATAACACTATTTCCCGACGGAATTTATTAGTGCTAATTTACTCATTATAAAATGCACCTTTCCAAGTCCATAGAATGCCGAATTGAGAATTTTTTGATGTTAAGTTTGAAAAATCTATTGTAAAATGTAAAGTATGTTCTATCATTCGTGTAAGTTTGCATAAAATGACATGGAATACAAACATTTCCCGTGATTTTTCTCTTTTCAGATTTGCCCCATTCAGAGAGGCGTAATGCCACTCAGACTCAGGCGTCCTATAGATTCAAACTGATGTCTCGAAAACAAATGATCCATTTACTACTAAAGTCTGAAAACTTTTTTTTATTTTTTTTCCTTAGATTTTCTCGTGGATTTTCCCCGAACACATTTTTCCGAAAAAAATACTTCGATTTCAATGAAAATTGGTCAGTTTTGGTTTTTGAGGGCGTAGATTTAAATTAAATTTTGAATGTTGTAAAGTAATCATCAGGTATACAAACATTATTAAATTATAAAAGCACATATCACATCTATTTAAGTATATTTTCTATATAATTATACTTAGATAAGATCAGGATTCCTATCCGAATTATTGATAATTTTATCGGTAGTTATGTCAGTACGACACGGAACTTGATTTGGATAACACTTCATAACGTAATCCTAATAATCAGATCAAATATAATCCATAAATGTTTACGTAGGTAAAAAACAGCAAAATTATGTGATAGTGATATAGTTATCTCGGATGATCTGCTTTTATATATTAATTCTGCTTAGGAGAGGTTGCTGCTAACTCCTTTTGTATACTTACACATTCGGGTACAAAATTAGGTAGTTATTTTGTATACCTGGTGATTGATGTAGGAGGCATAACGTATTTTGTATGATTAAATTCAAAGGGCGACGCCATTGTCGTTAACTTCCGATTTAGCCGGAAGTAATCAAAAACCTGCATTTCGGGTAAATCGAATATTGACGTCCAAAGAAGTCGAACTATTAGCCTCTAAAAATGCCTAAAATATAAATTTTCAGACGGCAATATGTGGAAAACAATGGTGCCATATACAAATGTTTTTTAAGGATTTTTCATAGAACTAATATGTCCAATAAAAACCAGGGTACTTCTCCCCTTTAAGCGAAAACGGAATTTCCCAGAATTGACCAAATATGCTGCAATAGAAGCAACTACGCACGCGTACACTCAGAGCCTGAAACGCTCAGCTCCTGATTGGTATCGGATATGGTCTTAGACCGTCAGCACCAATAAAATTGACGTATCGAGGCTCGCCATCCTCACTGTGATAAAATGAGCGAAACCCTTAACCCTGTTTAAATAAACTCGACATAAAAAAATCCCCGATACTCCTTACCTTACGTCCGGACTGCACACTGCAAGCATCGAGTACACCGTCATTACCGAGAAACCAAGGGATAGTCTGTAATTAATTACTAATCCCATTGTTTTAAAAATTGCCCGCGACCGATCGGATTCGTTGAGCGGCCGAAACAAAGAGTGCAACACCGTTGCCAAGGCGTTACCTCGAACTGTCAGTGGATTCATTCGTCCATACATGCAATGCGATGATTAATGGACCTTAATGGGCAATAAAGTAATAATGCCGAGTATCTTCTCTCTTGTAATCGTTAAGTTGAGTTATGTTTATGAACTAAAAGGCAATACTAAAGGGTTGAAAGTAAGTTTGCCTACACAGCCACACGTCGGTCGTAGATAGTCAAGTTAGATCCGCTTAGAATTCTATTGATATCGTTTGAATTGACCCCATGATTTCATGGTGAGAAAGATGCTTACTAAATACCATCACCAGCATTAGCAAGTCTAAATGCTTGAATCAATAACAATTACTTAGACGTTTTCCTATCGAACCTGCGGTGGCTAGCAATTGCCAGCAAATTGAAAATGACAATTTCTTGAAGGAGGAGCTGCTGTACAAGAATGCAATAATAACTATTAACCACCAATCATAGAAAAACTAATTATTATTCACTTTTCTCTGTATTTGTATCTCCGAAGCGGTAAAATAAAGAAAGCTTTTGACAATTCTATTAGTAATTTAATGACGCTTCTAACTAGTTCTGATTTTGAAATATTTTAAAAAAATTGAAATGTTGCAATTTAAAACTTTTTGAAGAGAAAGCTTTTTTGATCGCATTCAGCTCACTTTTTTTGGGTTAAATTTGGTACGCTGATATAAAGTTGGAAAAAGCAAGTTTCTCTAATGGTATTTTTATGTATTTTCCCAAAAAGCTGGTTTTGTTAAATACTTTTTAGAAAAAAATGTTGAGGTAACCCGCCTATTTAAAATATTATTTCATTAGACCTTATACATTCGGTTTTGGGACACCCCATATATGTAAAGAAAAAAACAAGTCATAAATTGAAGTCGGGTTTTGCGAAAGATCGGAAAGCGGATCGTTCGAGAAGGGAGACAGAGAATCGAAGACCAGCGCAGTGTACGATTTATTTTGGTGAATTGTTTTGCTTCTGTGTTGCAGCATCATTACAGGTCTGTAAAATGAAATTTAGAATATTATTATTAACATAATTGGTACAAGTATTTCTTTTATTCTCATGGATAATTCATATTTGATGGCATAACATGTGTCCATATTTAATTAAATCGTTTTATGCTGTGAACAACACTGCTTTAAATGAAAACAGAAAATATATGATTTGCTGTCTTTTCGTGCTAGGATTTTAATTTTAGTATGACTGAGAGTGTACGCAAGGGCCTTGATGAATCTACTAACCATTTCCTACCCTGACGGGAGAATATCCTAATTAAAAATGTAATTATCATTCTAGAGATATTGGCCCAATTTGCAACTAAATATCCGTATTCCAGGACCTCAGTACCCGCCAGCGGCATCTGGCTAACTAACAACAACCCCTCCAGTTTTAAATGTATTGTTACGAGTGTGGAACTACGACTTGTGGCATGATAGACAGTAATTTAATTAATCATTATACTAATAAAGGTTATAACAGCATAATTCGGTTTAGAAATTTAGATCGAGGGTTTCTCTGCCGTACTCTTTCCGGCTCCGGAGTCCGGCTCGTTTATCTCTAATAAGTTGGCAAGTTTTCTTTAATAAATTAGGCGTATTAGGAATCTGTGTTTCAATTTACATGACGCACCTTTCCCTCAAATTTCCCTAATTGTGTTTCGTCTAGCGCATGCGGGGTAAATAAAGCTGTGCAAGATATAATAATAACACAACCAACGTAGGGATTGGTTTTCTTTTTAATCTATTTTGACGGTCATTGGCAAAATAAAGACAAAACACAACTTTATTTATCTCATTCAAATATGTTGAACACTACAACTCAGCTTATACTACAACTCAGAGGATTGTGTAAGGAACTAACTCGCTATAGAGGATATGTAGATACTACTGAGCAATCTTTATTTTCCAATCTAAAAAGCAATTCTGGTCTTTCGTTAATAGTAAACGTCAAAATAATCATTACCCTAGTGAGTTCTCCTGTGAAAACAGGAAGAGCTGCTCAGGTCAAAATGCGTTAAATATGTTTGCTGACTACATACTTTGGCATAGTGTACGGTGGGGACCCTGAGTATCTCCCCTCTGATGGGCTTTCTACCACTGATATTAACTTTTCTGAACATAACATTTTAATATCTCAAATTTTTCCTTGGACACCAACAAGGGTCCTGGGCCAGATGGTATACCGCCATTTTTCCTAAAACATTGCAGTTTTAATTTATCTAGGCCACTGTTCCATACCTGTGTCTCTTTAGTGGGAATTTTCCGGGTTTCTGGAGAGTGAATTTTGTAACTCCCATATTCAAAACGGGAGTTCGGTCATCAGTCACACATTATAGACCAATAAGCATTCTGAGTGTCATCCCAATGTTGTTTGAGAGCCTGGTGTGTGATTTTTTCACTCCCATACTTGATCCACTTCTTATAAATCAACAATTTGGCTTTGGTCCTCTAAGATCTACTGAATTAAATCTTCTTACTCACGTTGACGGTTTGTAATATGCTTTGGAAATGGGTATCAGGTTGATACTGTCTACGCTGACTTTTCCAAGGCATTTGACAGAGTGCCTCATGATATACTAATACACAAGCTCAGAGTGTTGGGTCCTGACGGTCCACTTCTCTCATGGCTTGTGAGCTATTTGTCCAAGCGAAGGCAAATTTTTAGAATAGGCTCATATGAAATTAAAATTCCTTGTGGAGTGCCACAAGGTTCCCATTTGGGTCCCTTGTCGTTTAATGTGTTTATAAATGACATTGAAAGCATAAAACACAGTGAATTTCAATTGTGTGCTGATGACCTAAATTTATCCTGTCAGATCCTGGTGACTGAGAGATTCCAGCATGATCTGGATGGCTTGGTGGAATGATGTCAAAGGAACAGAATGTGATTCAATCCTTTCAAATGTAAAGTCATGATATTTTACCGGTGTAGAGATCCAGTTACTTTTAACTACGCTACTCACGAGAACTGGATAAATATCAGGGAACCACTCTTGGAACACACAACAAGATTATTAACAAGTTCAACAAAGAGAGATACAAAAAATAAGTGGATGACAGAACAAATCCTCAACATGATGGATGATCGACGAAAATATAAGAATAAAAACAACAAAAAATGCAAAGAGATAAACAGAAAACTTAGAAGAAAAATAAAAGAAGCAAAAAATCTTGGTTAGAGCAATCGTGTAAGGAGAATCATGACACTCTCAACCTTCACAAGAAACTTAAATCTACGGCAGGAATCTATAAACCCAGACACGTCAACTCGCTAAAAGATGAACATGGAAATATTTTAACCAACACTGAACAACGTTGTAATTAGTGGGAAAACTGCATCTCAAACCTTTTTGCAGATGCGACGAGACCGGAACCTACACAATTCTATGATAATCATAATGAAGAAAATGAAAAACTTCCGATCCTTAAATCTGAGGTCGTGAGAGCAATAAAGCAATCAAAATCGAATAAAGCACCCGGACCAGACCAAATCCTGAGTAAATTACTAAAGCTACTAGACAACGACAGCATTACCCATCTAACGAGGTTCTTTAATCATTTAAATTTTTACCAATTGAACGTGGTGTGCGCCAGGGGTGTGTTTATACTTTAATACTTATTCAGAGAAGATATTCAAAGAATCGATAATGGATAGAAAGGAGGGTGTAAAGATTGGAGGAGAAATAATCATCAACATAAGATACGCCGATGACACTGGCATATTGGCTGAAAACCTGGAAGATCTACAGACATTGATCAACTCAGTGCACGAGGCGAGCAAAACTAGGGGCCTCACGATAAATGTTGGTAAGGCCATATGGATGGTCGCAGGAAAAATAGATGTGGGGCAAGGTCAGCTTTTACTAGATGGTAGACCTCTCGAAAGAGTTAGCCATTTCAAATACTTAGGTAGCTGGATTAACGAAACTGGAAGCTCTGACGAGGAAATACTTACACGCATTGCACTAGCTCGACGAGCATTTACATTCTGGAAACCTGTACTACGGAACAGAAATCTCTCCATGCACCTTCGGAAACGAGTCCTCAAATGTTATGTCGGGTCGGTGCTATCGCCGGATGTTGAAGATCTCCTGGACTACCCACGCTAACAACGAGGAAGTACTTTTTATGATTCACAATAGTACCTGCACCTGAGCTTTTAAATAAAATTGGCCCTTGTGCACGATCAACTTTTCGTTTTTCTGTTCCTAATCACAGAACTTATTACGGGTACAACTCTTTTATCTCCAGAACATCCAGACTTGTTTAAAAGATTCTAACACATAAAGAAATAGAAGTTTCAAAGTGTCAATTTCTTACCCCACTTGACCCTACATAAAATTTTGAAGTGGCCTAACTCAATGCCCGTAAACTTCACTGGATATTCATTTCTGGCTTAACATGGAATTTGTTTTTGCTCACGATATCATAGAGTTTTTGAAAAACCAGCAACTAAACGGTAATTTTGTCTGTGAGAAGATGTTGACTAAATCCAATCAGGCTAGTTCCTTTAAGCTTGGGGTTCCAGAGGAGGTCGTAGAGAGAGTCATGGATCCTGAACTGTGGCCAGAAGGTGTCAGAATAAACCGTTTTCGACCAACGAGAGCTCTCTTCCAAAAGGTAGAGCTCGGTGAACCGGGTACCGAAAAGAAAGAACGTCAATATCCAGAGTATTCGCAACAAAATTATAGAAATTGAGGTATTCCTTAGAGAATTTTTTTTAACTGTTTATGTTTTAATAAGCATTGGTTAAGTGCAGATGAATTCTCAGTATTAAAAATAGAAGGGTATAGGGCCGCTTCTGGTTATTGCAGGTCTGTTAATGGTCAGGGGGGTGTTACCATTTATTTAAAGGATGATGTTGACTATTATGAATTGAAAATGTCTAGCTTTTCGGAGGAATTAAGCTGTGAGGTAACAGGAGTATTTTTAAAACAATCTGCAATCCACCTGGTTACAGTTTATAGATCTCCCAATGGAGATTTTTATAGGTTCTTAGAACTTTTATCGAATATTCTTAACAGTCTGAATCGCTCACTAAACATTATTATAACTGGTGACTACAATGGTCACTTTTTGGGTCAGGATCGTAGAGCACTAGAACTCTGCAATTTCTTTGAGGAGTACGGGTTGTTTAAAACGAATAATTTTACCACTCGAGGACTTGCATGGCTCGATACCAATTTTACAAATATTGATAACACTAATTCAGCACTGAACCTTTTGATCTTCACCATCTATCTGACCACACTGGTATCATTTTTAACTACAATTTACTTAATACCCATACACCACACAAAACTAGAATTAATTATAGGCCTGTTACAGACGAGGGGCTGTTTCTCTTGTATAGCATGATTGAGGAGATTGAATGCGATTTTCTGAATAATCACATCATACCTATAGATGACAGATTTCAACTGAGGCAGCAGGAAACTGCTTCCCACTTAAATCTCAAATGATAATGGATCAGGGGCAAAAATCTGTGAAGGTCAACTGGTTCACAAATGAGTTAAGGGAAATGAGGGAGAGGCTTCACACACTTTACTCTTTAATTATTCAAAATCCTACTTTAGTTAGCAAAGAAGACTTTCTAAAATATAAAAAAGAATATAGGGTTAAAATATGTAATGCTAAAAAAAGGCATATGATGACTACATTAAAAACTCTGGTAATCCCCAGGTGGGGGAATAGTAAAAAAACCTACACCTTACTCTCACGTGTCTGGCCATTAACACCGCCCCTACCAAAACTGATAAATTGTTGTATTGACGCTGGAACTTTTCCTTTAGCTTTAAAGGATGCAAAGGTTTTTCCGATATTTAAAAACAAGGGATCTTCAAATGACTTCACGAATTATCGTCCCATTTCTTTACTACCCACTTTTTCCAAAATCTTTGAATCGATCATTAAGGATCAAATTGTACACTTCTTTGAAATACATAACTTATTTTTTCAGGGACCATTTGGCTTTCGGAACAAAAAATCGACAACACTGGCGATAAACAGCCTTATAGACTATATAACTGAAACCATGGAAAAGGCTCTGGACACCTAAGCTTCCTTTTACGACTTAACAAAGGCTTTTGATTGCGTATCACATGACATCTTGCTTCAGAAATTGCATCACTACAACTATGATCACAAATATATTTTATTGATCAAATCCTATCTCTCTGAACGCTCTCAGTATGTTTTGTACAATCATAATAAGTCACAGAGAATACAATTAAAGCATGGGGTACACCACAGGGGTCGGTTCTGGGGCCCTTACTGTTTCTCATATATATGAACGACTTGTCAAAATTTCAGGATACTTCAATACTAATACTATTTGCCGATGATACTACCAACATCCGACCCCTTGGGAGAAATAATTGGTGCCATTCATGCAGGCAAATTTAATGCTGGTTTTTGGCAAATCGGCTAAGTCTGAATAGATCTAAAACCCAGAATTTGAATTTTACTCTTCAGCAGAACGCCATTGATGTGCCCGCCCTGTGATGCTCATGTGAAGTTTTTGGGGATTACCCTTGATCCTAAACTTACCTGGAAGGAGCATGTCATACAGCTGTGTGGTAGATTATCTAAAATAATTTATTTAATAAGGGTGTTGTCGCGGTGTGTATATGTCAGCCTATCACGGATACTTCTCATCGCTTATGTCGTATGCGGTTCTTAACTGGAGGCACTGTGCCCATTCAAGTAAAGTTTTCAGACTTAAAGGTGCATACGTATTATTGCGGGGCTTGGGTGCCGTGATTGCTGTCGTCGGTGTTTTGGGGCACTCACAATCTTGACATTTCCCTCGGTATACATATTAAGATGCCTTGAATATGTCAGGTCTAACCTATCACTTTTTTCCACACATGGTGATATTCATGACCATTCAACTCGCAATCGCGATAACATACTCCCTGATTTTCGCAGACTTTCAAGGACCAGAAGGGGAACTGACTACCATGGTATATAATTTTTTAATGTTGTAACAATCATCTGGATATGCTCGTTCCAATGTCAGTGAATTCGAATTTTCTGTATCAGTTCTCGGTTAAATATCCAAAAACAATTAATTTATTTTCTTGCATCCATAAACTTCAATATAGTATAGCACACCATTGGACTTATTTTTAATGAAATTAATTTGCTACGCTACTGGGAGGCCGGCATATAGTAATGGCGCGGCGTCTTGAATTTAATATGAAAAGTGGGCGATGTAGATAGGCAACCAGCAGTAATTTTCTTTATATAACGTTGTTTTTTTGAGGTTTGGACATACTAGCTGCTTTGTTTTGTCAGGTACGTGTTTTTGAATGTTTCGTAAAGGAGTTTTGATCGAGATATTGTGCAATTTTCTAATTAAGAAGTGAGTTCATGTTTACATAGTCGGCGGTATTTGAATTGATGTCGTGCCGAATCGGATATTGTAATCTGACTTCGTGTGTTTCGTCGGGAACCAGTTTTTTACGAGTACGAGTGCATAAAACGGATGGGAACGAAATCACGAACCTCTTTGGTGAGTTCGAGACTAGACTTTCAGCAAGGCTAGGTAATAGTGTCGGTAAAATTTTCATTATGGTCTAATTCCTTTGGAATTGGAAGCAGCTAGTCTGGATTTTATAATAATGTTCGACTCTGTCGCGTTCTAGGATGGATTAGCCAAAACCTGAAGGAGAATGAGCCCTAACAACAGGCTTTTACTTGTATCTCACTTGTATTTTACTGGTATCTCATTCTGATCTCAGTGTGAACTCTTAGGAATTTCGCTTTTAATTATTCCTAAGGCCAAGTACTAATCATTCTCGAACTGGAGCTTAATACCACTTTTGGGGAATTACTTAATCTGGATTCTAGGACAATGCTCCATTCTTAAATCGTTGCTGATTTGAGAAGTGGAAACTATATGGTCGGGTGGACTCCGTGGTTGTGAAACCACTCTGCTGTGAAGCGCTTGGAGGCCCTGAGCATTCTCGTTGTCTGGAAATCCATAAAGATAAGTGATTTTTTTTAGAAATGTTTAAATACCCCACATGATTTCTTAACAACAAAAAAACCAACTTTTCAAAATTTAATTTCATATTTATATCTTGTAAATTTAGCTTATGGTACATTTACGTACTGTATTGTACATTCCGGATTATATTTCAAAATTATCTTACCTATCTCTAATTAAGTATACTTTTGTCTTATCGTATCTCACGATTACCTGATTGTACATTTATCTTATTGTACAGTTATCTTGCCTTATGGCCAAATTGTGTTACCTATCTTTAACTTTAAGTAACTTTGTACATGGATAATTACTGTACATATTTCCTTTACCATAATAATATCTCAAAATTAGATTGTCTATTTTGAACCCTAATTGTATTTAGCTGATTGTACATTTAATTGACTAAATTGCAATAGTATCTTATGGCTTTTAACTAACTTGGATTTTGACCTGATCAGTCAAAATAATTATCTTTATCACCTCTATATGACATGGTGCTTTAATATTCTGCCATATTAGTGGGTACTCGATATTATTAAGAGTAAATACTCTGTATATATTTGGAATTAATTTTTGGAAGTTTAAAACCAAAATTAAGGCTATAAACTTTAGTAATCATTAATTCAGTAATTATCTTTTCTTCACTTATTGCTTAATAAGTTTTATTATTATCCTGGCTAGAGCTACCTTTCTCACATGAGAAGTTTTTAATATATACTGAAATATATAACTTGGATTTCTTTCAGAGACGTCTGTTAGATTTCACAATTATTTCATAAAAACAATTTTTTGTCGAAAGTCAATATTTTAATGTCAATTTGATTTTACTCAATTCTGGGAATCCTAGTAATTTGGTTAATTTTGTAGCGAAGTTTCTTGACTTATTAGTGGACTGATTGTAACTTAAGGGCAATTAACTTATCAGGATCATTAATTTTAATTAGGGTCATAAAGACAATTTCGTCTGCAAGAACCGAGATTTGCAGTTGCACTGTTTGCAAATAGGTATTATCCAAGTTAGCGATTTAATTATAGGATTTTCTCGAATCAATTCAGATTGATATATGTTGAATTTGTTTTTTACCTCTACAGGGTATTAAATGCTTCACAGTGGTTTGAAGGAAATGTGATTATTGAGTCGAAGGTTATTATTAAAAATAATCAGGAAATTGTATCTTTTATTTCTTGCGCTTACTTGCCTCATATAGATAATATAGCTAATACTAGTGGTCGATTTAACTTATCTTTTCCTATATTTTGGTCAATTTAACTTACCTTTTCTTATCTTTCGATCAACTTAACTTATCTTTTCTTATCTTTTGGTCTACTCTGGACCTGGCGCCCATAAATCTAAATTTTCAAAATCCGAACTCACACCCGTAGGGCCACCGCAATAAGAAGTATCTGAGCAGCGACAGGGTAACTCAAGGAACATTTAACTTTTACTTATACAAATAATTTCAATTAAAATCGAAATAAAAAGGGAAAAGGGGGAAATGTTATAATGTACTTCCATTAGATATTAGAGAAGCTGATGTCAAACAGTTTTCTATAAAAATTAAGGGCTATTTTTTCCAAAGGTCTTTTATTCAGTAGAGGAATACCTTAATAATAGCTTTAATGACCTACTGTGAATTTTACTGTTTGATGTAGCAACTTGTCTATGTTATATTTTAATTTTATTTTACAACTAACTACATCTGTGAATTATGTATATTATTATGTTTGAACAATTCATTTTGAACCATTTTAAATGTAATGTTAAATATCTTATTTTAATTCACAACTTTCTGTGTTTTTTAATGTGCATAAGCAACTGTTTGACCCTCGATTTTACCTTAAACTTAAAAACACTCGTGTACTATTACTAATAAATTACACTACTAATTATCTACACAGGTTTAATTACACCCCAAAGCTAGTATTTTCACTGCAGAAATGTTTGCTATATTACATTCCCTTGAATATATTATTCAGAATAAAGAGTCAACAAAATATATAATTTTATCTGATTCAAGATCCTGTTTGCAGGCCATAGACAATAGAACTAAAAACATATATCAAAATCCTCTAGTTTTCGAAATATGCCGTAGATTATGTAACATACTACAACAAAATATGCAAGTTTTATTCGTTTGGTGCCGGGGTCATATTGGGATTAGTGGCAATGAAAAGGTGGATGAATATGCTAAAGAAGCCATTTGCAGTGACAATTGTATATCTGATTGGCAGTTCTATGATGTCTTTCCAATCATCAAAGATGATTTGTGTAATATATGG
The DNA here is from genome assembly GCA_016904865.1 of Pissodes strobi. Lineage (NCBI taxonomy): Eukaryota > Metazoa > Arthropoda > Insecta > Coleoptera > Curculionidae > Pissodes > Pissodes strobi. Next base: position 403,835 of record MU182296.1, read on the forward strand.
AAACAGAGTTATACGGAGTATGCAATGAATAACAATAACAGGTACACACGCACATATCCAAATCTTGTACTCATCAAACCATCTATCCAATTTAAGAATTTAAATAGAAGTGCTTACGTAACCCTTTTTAGGGCAATCACTGGACATGGTAATATTAATTACCTTCTTCATAAAATGAAGCTTTCAAACACTAATACATGTGATTGTAATAATTTCAGCATTGATGATTTGGAACATTGGTGTTTTGAATGTGGGCACAATAGGAATGCTTCAGATTATTTAATGGTTGAATTGGCTAAATTACGTTTAATGCCTATTAATTTTAGTTCGTTAATATACATAATTAGACATGATAAAAACACTTATAACTTATTTATTAATTTTGTGAAAATGTGTGTGAGAAAGCTTTAGGGATTTGTAGCCCTTTGGTACTGATCCTTATATGTTATTCCTTTTTCCAGGTCGATTATCATTGTTTGTGTAATCAAAGTCGCCTAGATAGACCCTATGGCGTGAAGCGAGTGACCTTGTCTCATATGTTTTGTTCGGTTTCTTTGAATATCTACATGAATTGTTGAGCTTTATTAAAGTGTTAGATTGTGCAATGCATAATCATATTGTGTATTGCATTAATATTACAATATTACAGTTAAATGTAGTGGCTGTATGCGCTATGCGCAAAGCCATCCAAACAAAAAAAGATAAAAAAAAATAAAAAAAAAAAATCTCTATCTATCTATCTATCAAAATGATTCTTAACCAAATTTCGATCGGACGCTTAATAAGGGAGATAAACTAGAAAATTTGGTTTGTTGACTTTTTTGCTCCGAAATAGAAAGTTGTTAATTAATTGCGGTAGTTTACACTTAAACCCAGTCATTACTTCCATCGTCAAACTTTTAAACTCATAATAAAAATGTCTAGAGCAATTTGCAGCTGTTCTTTCTTGCGCTGACAGATATCACCATGGTTACGCTAAAATTTATCATTAGAAGAACGGGTGTCTGTGAACTGGCTCAGTATTCGCTTATGATGAAATAATATTCACCACAAAGATTTTAAGGGCGTATTTTTGAAGTCAAAATAAGACCTTTATTCCTATAAACCTTTGTCCTAAAATGCATCCTCTCGGAGCTACAGTCATCGAAGCTGCGTGAAAAAAATCAATTATTTTGAACTGTGACTATAGTTATGCGTAGAATTTCCTTCAGTTTCAAATATGTAATTTTGCTTATATTTTTGTATGATCGAGAAATCGGTGACAATCCTGACTAATCCACTGGAAGATAGAATATCCCGCCTTGAGTCTCAAAACAAAGACATGACCTCAGTGATTTCAACAACAACACTTCTCGAAGACCGAATTTCTCGTTTGGAATCCCGCAACTTGAATAAGTCAAATAGCTTGGACAGTCAGGGTGAATCAAATAACTCAGCACAGCCCGCACCTGGAATGGATGTTTTGGGAGAACTGCATGACCGCCAGGCTAGAGGTAACAATTTATTGGTTTTTAACCTTCCTGCAGCTGATGATGACTCCACTCAAGTACAGTCCCTCCTACAAATGCTGTCAAATACCCCTTTCACCCTTTGTCAAATATCTCGTTTTGGAAAACCAAACTCCAAAAACAACCAACCTGTCAAAGCTATATTAGGATCAGCATATGAGGTACCCAAACTAACCCAAACTAAAAAACAAGCAGATCTATATTAAAGCTGATTTAACCCCTGCACAAAGGGAACTTGAGAAAGCAGCAATCGAAGATCTCAAGCGGCGCCGAGACCTGGGTGAGCAAAATATCCAAATTAAATTAGTGAGGGGTGTTCCACAAGTAGTGTCAAAAAAAACTTGCCCAGGGGTCAAGATCCATCAATCCCAAAATCAAACAAGGAGGTAAGATGTTTACTACCAGAATGTCCGGGGTCTGAGGACCAAATTAGACACTCTTAGGTTAAATTTAGCTGTAACAAGATATCACATAATTGTTTTTACCGAAACTGGCTTGAACGATAGTTTCTATACTTCAGAGCTGGGTCTTGATGCATACAATGTATTTCGATGTGATCGTTCACCCTCCACTAGCACTGCTGAACGATTTGGAGGGGTCTTAATTGCTGTCCACCAGTCAATACCATCTCATCTCATTGAATCGAATGGAGATATTGAACAGATTTATGTCATGATTGTTGGTGGCAGTAACCGGATGATTTTGGGCTGTGTCTACCTGCCACCTAATTCTCCCTTAGTTAAGTATGAAAGTTTTAGCTCTAACATTGAAGAAATTACACAGAAGCTCAACTATCCTGAACTATGCATCATGGGAGACTTTAACCTCCCCAAGGCTACCTGGAACATGGAAGACATCTGCTCCAGTGCTCACCATCTTGAGGAGAACTACTTACCTTTTTCTGAAATTAGTAAAATACAAATACACATATCTGAAGTATGCTCATATCACAACCTATTCCAGCTGAATCATGTTTGCAATGTCAACAGTGTCATCCTTGATCTAATTCTCTGCCACGCCAGAATGTCAATAACCCAGCCTGATGTCGAAGAATATCTTTCGGCAGTAGACAACAACCATCCGCCTCTACAGTTCCAAGTGTCATTACAACAAAATAGGAAAAATCCAAGTCCTCAAGGAGATGGGTATTATTACGATTTCAAATCTGCAAACTTTAATGATATAAATAACTACCTAGGCCTAATACTCTGGAAGGACCTTTTCTCGAAAAAGACATTGGATGAGATGGTTTGCCTTCTCTATGATGTGTTGTGTAATACTTTTGATTTGTTTGTACCTGTTAAAAAAATTGCCAGCCGAAAGTTCCCCAGATGGTTCACACGGGACCTAAAAGCACTTACTCATTGCAAATAAAAAATACAAAAAAAAAACTAGACTACCACTTGACTATCAGACTTTTTCAGATTTACGTTTTCAATGCAACATGCTTGCTAGAGAGAATTTTCAGGGATACATGAGGGGCACTGAGGCAGCTCTTAAACAAAACCCTAAAGAATTTTGGTCCTATGCTGGCTCACTCCAGGGCTCTGGTAGATTCCCATCCAATTTTCATTTAAATGACAAATCCGCACCTATGGGTCCCCAAGCAGCTGAATTCTTTGCTAAATACTTCGGCTCTGTCTATAGTGGTCAATATCTGGATTTCCCTGATGAGTCCTCTCTTACTCCACATAACATATTTGATTGTAATATCTCTATTTCTAGCATTTATACAGAATTATAAAAATATAAATCCACACCTGATAAAATTCACCCACTCTTTCTAAAAAACTGCTGCTTTGTGCTGTCAAGTCCCTTACACATAATTTTCAATAAATCCTTGCAAACAGGTGTTTTTCCAGAGCTCTGGAAATCCAGCTACGTGGTACCAATTCACAATCAGGCGACTCATCAAATATAAAAAACTATCGTCCCATTTGTATCCTCAACGCCATCCCTAAGATTTTTGAAAACATAGTAACAAAACTCCTTACATCCTGCCTTGAAGCAGAAATTATTTCAGAACAATTTGGGTTCAAGAAAAAATCATTCACAGAAATGAATCTTCTTGCATAACAGGGGTTTGTTGACGGATGCCTTGGAGGGGGGGTGCAGAAGTACACTCTATATACACCGACTTTTCCAAGGCATTCCACAGAGTCAACCATGGTGATTTAATCAAGAAACTTAAAAAAATTGGAATTTCGGGCACCCTACTTCACCGGCTACAGAGTTACCTTACTGATAGGACACAGATTGTCCATATCAATAATTTTATTTCTTCCAAAATCAATGTGTTATCAGGAGTGCCGCAAGGTTCACACCTCGGCCCATTACTCTTTAACTTATTTATTAACGATATTATTCACTGCTTCAAAAACAGTCTCTCCTTGTTATTTGCTGATGACTTAAAACTGTTTACTCTCTCGCACTTCAGGAGGATCTTAACAGGCTAACTCATTGGTGCCAATTTAATGGCATGGAACTTAATGTACTAAAGTGTAAGGCCATAAAATTCCACAAGTCTAGAACACCTAGCAACTACATCTAGCATATTGATGGCAATCCGTTGGAGTGCGTGGGACAGATCAGAGACCTTGGTGTCTTGCTGGTCCCAAATCTAGATTTTCCTCAACATATTGATACCATAATCAACAGGGCACTTCGGATGCTTGGTTTTGTTAAGCGCAGTACAAAAAAATTTGTTGATATCAATGCTATCAAAGTACTATATTTCTCCTATGTCCGCACTCATCTGGAATATGCTGCATCTGGGTGGAGTCCGAACTATGCCTGCCATGTACACAGACTCGAAGGTGTTCAGCGCAAATTTTGTAGATACCTTAACTACAGATTCTTTGACAATCAGGAATTTCATTATTTAAACTTCTGCCAAGAGCTCAACATTTCGTCACTATCTTCTAGGAGAAAACAGAGAGACCTCAAACTTTTCCACAAAATTTTAAATTCCTCAGTAGATTGTTCTCATTTATTATCCAAAATTCAATTACATGTTCCTTCACGCTGCACTCGCTCAATTTCTACATTTCACCTGCAATTTCACAGAACCAATTACTTTTACCACACATTTATCCCTCGTACACTTAGACTCTGCAACGAATTAATTAATGCGGATTTCTTTGGGCCTTATGAACCATTTGTGGGAGCAGTCAATGGCCTTATATTATAGTGATGTATGATGCATATACACTCATGGACAAAATTATCGAATATTTTTTGTAATCACTATAACTATAAAATAATTTTAAATTATCGCCGTAAACTTACGTGTGCTGGTGCTAGTCATCTAGTAGGCTGATTATTCACTTATTCTAACGTATTTTGACGTTTAATTGACGATTATTATTGTCTGTCGTGCATTTCATCATAAAAAAATCATTACATATTTGAAGAATTGTAGTGAATTAGGTTATTTAAAGTGTAATTAACCAAGTGATAGTGGATAGTGTTTGTGTTTTGCGCTATTTAAAACAACACTGTTGGGGAAACACCCCAACACGTGTAGAAACTATCGTTTTTCACCGTATAGTTTGGTGATAACACCCTGTATGTATGTAGAATGAATGAGCCATAATAAATCCATGAATATATTTATTTCACCCCGGGTACAACCCAATTTGTACATTTAAATCAGCAAATGTCACGTTCTTCAAAACCCCTTAGTCCAAACCTAGACGGACGACCCCTTAATGCGATCCTGTACACTAGCTCTGTCGGTATAATAGATTGCAATATAGCCAACTTTCACTCGGAAAGGAAATCGTTCTTAATCGTATTCAATTCAATATATTTTTGTCTCAAATCAGCAGTGTGAAAATAGTCTGTCAAAGAAAGAAAGAAGATGTTTTCCCCCTCTCAGATAAAAACCGACGCCGAGTTTTCCCGCGTTATGGTCGCTCCCGAAAGATCATATTTCAGTTCAGTTAAGACGTTCGCTTAAATAGCAGTAAAACGTGCTGTTCTCCGGCCAAAGGTCAAATTCCTTTTTGGGCCAATTTCTCTTGTATGCACAAATATTAGAGAATATTTCGTGCACCTCAGTTATCTTTGTCCAAGGTTGGACAAAGACCTCCTTTTGAGCTTTTTTAAAGAAATTCTTCGAAGTTAGAACCCGTTCCCGTTGGAAATTGGAACATAAAATGGCGGAAGGCAGACTGACATTCCTGGTCGAATTCCTGTAAAGCAAGGCAGGTAAAGCAGTCGAAGTGAAAAGGTATGCTGTGTGAAAGTTGCTAAGTTGGAGAACAAAGTATAAAAATAAGAAAGAAAAAAAACTAATTTTTAAATCAAACAACCAAGACTCTTCAGTAGACATTTCTAATTTTAAGAAACCTTTTGTAATTTTAGTTTTATACTTGAACGAATGATGAGTGATTGAAAGTTTTAGTCTAAGAATTGTACATATATATTTTCTATTTAACATCGAAAACACTGTTTATTTATCTTCATTATATTTAAATGCAATTTACACCTGCATTATTAAATTATATCAATACCGAATACATGTTTCAATTTCTCTCACCACCCTATGTTATACTGTCCATTAAAAGTGGTTAATTAGAATACCACACCCTTCTTTATGGTTTTAAGCAATAATAAAAGAATTTGTTTATCCCGACCAAACACTATGCCACCTGTTAGATGCTGCAATGAAGCTAAAGCGGCACAAATTGTAACTCTATATAACGAAGAATATAGACAAAAAGATATCGCACGACGTCTCAGGAGAGGTCAATCTACAGTCTCGAATATTTTAAAAAG
>MU182296.1:410134-427920 GCA_016904865.1 Pissodes strobi
TGCTCATATCCCCACTTATTAATGTACGAAAGTCTGATTCCCAGAGTCTCTTCTAATACAGTTTTTGGCGTAGATCCTCGTCAAGTAATCGTCTTTAAAAAAATATATTTTTCTTGAAAAATCTTAATTTGTCTGACCTAGAAATCGACGTTTTCACATTTTCCCTGAAAAGTTAATTTTTCTGACATTTTCAGGAGTTTTTCTCCCAAAATTCCTCATCGAACACTCGGATTTTTCGATCCAACCAACCGTTGCGTTGTAAAATGCATGATCTGTTCACCGCCACAAAACATTGATACCGTTAACCTTTCAAGTATAATTGCGCCCCCCTCGGTCCCCCCTTGACCTTTAAATTCTAACGCAGTAAATTCGCTAGGGTGGCACTCGATGTGGTAGGTCATGGGTCGATCGAGCGCCTGCGCCGCCCCTTCGATCGCGTAATTTTCCTCGCGGTCGATCGCGCTCAGCTGAGGGGGCGGCCGCTCCGGATGCTCCCCTTTTTTCAACGGCGAGCTCGTTAGTGTGTGCGGATTTGTTACGAAAGAGTGTGAAATAGTGATGCAATTGTTGCTAATTAGTTTTTGTGACGATGCTTCTTTATTGATAAGGTCCAATCTACAGAAAATTTTATCCTAATATCTCAATTTAGGAACAGTACTTCTGGGTTCATAGATACTTGGACAGTTTCGGTTGTAACACTGTACATTTAGGGCGGCTGTGTGTATTTCCGTTGTGATTCTTCTGCTTTAAATGTCGTGAGTCGCCAATGACAGGGGTGCGTTCAGAAAACTCTTGGACAAATCATTTCCCCCCTTTGGAGGCAGAAATGCGTAATATCCAATCCTAACCTCATTTTTTGTTTGGTTACAAGGTAAGTACACATTTTTGAAAGCTATTTTAAGTGTTAAAGTACAGAGTATTGTAAGTATCAACGTTTGTACTAGTTCCTAAGTATCTTGTTGTACTTAAGTTACTTCAAGTATTTAAAATACTCAGTACAACAGTGTGAATAGAATATAATTTTTCAGTTTATTTATTTTGTCTTTGTAGTGTCGAGTATTCCATCAGTTTATTGATTCATAAATACATTACAGCCTACATAAACAATTAACGAATAAACAATGGCTTCACGTGAAAATGGACCCAGTCAAAAGGGCTTTACCGAGCTTTATGCAGTGGTAAGAAATGTCACTTTAAATCAGCAAACGCATTGAAAGTGAAATGTGTACTCTGTAACCTTTTCTGAACGCACCCCTGATACGACTTGAGTAATGAATATGTCAACAACCAACAATGACATATTTTCTTAGTGACAATGAAAAGGGAGCTTTGCCCAGCTTCAGCTTGGTATTATGATTAATCTTTTATTCAGTTGGCAGCAGTGGTAAGCATTATAAGATCCTTTACACAAAGAGTGCACTATATAAAAATCGGCCTTTCTCATTGGTCGATCCGCATGGCCCTCCGCTCGCTTCGCTCGCTACGTGGGCTCAAGAAAAGGAAACTAACCAGGTGCTAACCCAATCTAACCCAAGACATACCCAAAATCATGAAAAAAAGCTGTTTAGAAACAAAATCTTTAAAAAAAAAAATAAAAAAATGTAACGGGGGTTCGAACCCGCGTTTTCTGAGTGAGACCCAACGATCTAAACCTCTACACCACAAGAGCTATTGATAGGAATCGATTGCATCACGCAGACATATCGTAATACGAAATGGATCGACCAATAGGAGAGGTCGATTTTTACATAGTGCACTATTTGTGTAAAGGATCTTTAAATGCCAGTGGTAAAGATATATCCCCTGGCACTGGCAAAATTTGAGAATAATTAGGATTAATTTAATTGCTGGAAAATGTCAATATTATTACGTCATCATCTTCATATATAAGCTATTCAAAAACATTACCCGTTGATGGATGTAACGATAAAACGCAAAATGCGTTTGTTCTTATTTAAATATTGAAGTGCAACGGCATGGTATGTATGCACTTGAAAATCCGTATGGAGGTCTCACATTTCATTGCGTGTAACATTGCATTGAGTAAGTCAGGGCCACCAGCCGATCTTATCAAAACGATAGACCGGGAGCTACTGTTACTACATGCAAATTATTTAATTTTTACCAATAAAGAATATTTTTAGTTACACCGCGGTGTGTGTGTGTGTGGGGGGGCCATTTCTCTGCCGCTGCCCTTACAATAATCGCCTAGGTGTGATTTGGAGCAACTCTCATCCGCAGAATAATAGGGATTGAAACTTCGATTTTAATGCGCATATTTGAAGAATACAATATATCCCTATTACACTTTCTCTTCCCATGTGAGAGCTATTCCGATGACTCGAGAATTGTGTGATTGTAATTTTAATGCCCCCCTTCCGGGGGACGGATGGCTTTGCTGCAAGGCAATTCGCCAGCACGCCCCTCTTCCTGCGCTTAGTTAGAGGCAGGGCAACCCTCCTGCATAATTTACACGTTGTTCCAGTGTGAGGGGACTACTTGGTGGGAACCTCCAGTAAGACGGGCCTGGTGCCCATGGTGACTCCCGAATTTTGCAAAAATATAAGCTAATGCACTGCACGACTGAGTTCTTATGCAAGGAGGCTTCGCGCACTGCGATTATAAGTGATATAACCATTTTCTGTCAGAAACTCCAAAGTACAAATCCCCGTAAGAAATACCTCCAACCGCCCTCAGGCCACGCTCCCACGCACAGAAATAAAACCTGGAGCCCTAGTAGGAATCACCCTCTACGCGACCCAACCCCTTACCCTTCCAGCCGGCACGACTTTTCAGACTCCCCCCGAAGGATTAGAACACGTTTTCTAAGGAAAAGCTTCTACTGTGCCAAATTCTGTAATCCGTTTCCAACACGCTCAGGCAGGATGCAGTCATATCCTGCAGCTCTGAACAGCAGTAAAACCCTTTTAAATGAATTAACAATATAAAATTAATAAGATGTTACCTACCCTTAAGGATGCGGCCAGCGCAACATATGCTCCGACTGCTCGTCGGCGCAAGTGTGGACCAATTATTTTGTTTTGACCAGTGCGCCACTAGTTTGAAATAACTAAATCCGCAAACCCAAACTAGAATGTCCTCGGTCTTGAGAATCTTTCAGGGCGGCTCAAAATAAAACCTACACTTGTTTGGTTGAGGTATCTCAGAGCAAATAAAAGACGTGCAGGTTTAACCTTATTGGATGCTCGTTATGCTTGACTTTGTCATGTTTCTTTTAACAAACAAAATGATATAAATAGAAAACCCTGATATATGCTCACAAATATAGAACTAGATCATATCGGAAGTAACGATATAACATAACAAATGATTATCAATTTCAACAAATTAATGATAAACGCAATATGATAAGGTATCTATATCGTCACATCATACTAGGAATTACGAGTTATCAATAATACCTATTGCTACTAAACCTTGTGCGCGTCTACCATGGTATACGTGGCCGCAGTTGTACATAAATAGACCTTAGCAAATCAATTTATCATATACCATTATGCAAAATTACCACGAATATATTAAATTGTAAGAATAGGGAAATATAATATGGAAAAAAACTATGAGCAATAATCGATCCACACTAGTAAATAGTATCCCTACCAGAAGTATACTGATTTAAATTAGCATAGATAAGCTATGCTTACATAGTTCCAAAAATATTTTTATCAATACAACGCAGGAAAAAATAAAACACGCAATCTATTACAACGCTGAAAAAACTAAAACACGCAAATAACATTATGTGGCAAATCATAAGCGCTTTATGTACATAGTACCACACCCAACCCAACATAAACTACACTTATCTGGTCTCCGCCAATATCACCTCCCGGCCTTCTGAACGTAGTCTGCTAGGCGTCTTGGGACCCATAAACTCTCCGTGGCATTTGAGGTAGTGCCCACCTGGACATCCCGTAACTCTTTGGCTGTAGTCGGTACCAAAAAAAAACCATCAGCCTGGTGACCTACTTAACTGGCTTCAAATAAAAACCCTAGTCACGTAGGGTTTTGGTGGTGATGATGAATGGGAGCAAGGCTCTCTCCTACAGGCACCCCTTGAGGAGGGCAGACGGTGTATTTTGTTCCGGAATCTTTGGTCAGTGTTGTGGAAACACCCCAACACGTGTAGAAACTACCGTTTTTCACCGTATAGTTTGGGGATAACACCCTGTATGTTTGTAGTATGAATGAACCGTAATTAAACTCAAAATAGATTTATTTCACCTCGAGTACAACCCAATTTGTGGATTTAAATTCGCATATGTCAGTTCTTCAATACCCCTGGATGGTTCCATATTCCATCCTATACAGCTAGATGTCATTTTGCCATTTCAATTGGGTTCAATCCAAGCGTTTTCAATTTAACTTATTCGTGTCTTTGGCAGTAAGCCATGTGTCAAAGAAAGAAAGAAAACCCACGCTTGCTTTCGCGCCAATCCTCACTCTCAGCCGACTTTTAGCTTGATGCCAGGAGCTCGCTAGAAGAAATTAATCAAGTCAGTGATCTGCTAACACTCCACGTTGCTAGATCGGTCCCGTCACCGCGCTCTAGCAAGTGCATCCGCTGGCCAAAGGTCAAATTCCTTTTGGGCCAATTTCTCTTTTTGTATGCACAGATATTTGTAGAATATTTCGTGCACCTCAGTTATCTTTGTCCAAGTTTGGACAAAGACCTCATTTGGACAGTTTAACCCCAACTCCTCAAGGCCAGAAAGAAGGTAGCATCTCGGCGTACTTGAGTTGAAAAAACTATCAATCAATCAATATATATTTCTCTTTAAAATTACATTATGTAGGCTACATCACCTAGTTTAAGCATGCACTTATAGCTACTAAAGAACTGCTGTTTCGCTAGGCGATGTTGAATCAGCGCCAGTGGCCAGCAGTTTGGTGCACCCATAGGGGGTTGATCTTAACCTAACTTAACCTACTAGATAATGTGGTTCTGCTGTATGATACTGTGCTTTATTTGGGTAACCCCTTCAAAGCCCTCGCGAGTAGATTTGCAAAAAAGCTAATGATTATGTATGCATGTTGAAGATGTTATTAGTACACCAGTGATCTACTGCAGCGAAAACTTAGTGAAAAACCCTGCTTAGATGCTCTCATAGAGCAGGATATGAAATAAAAAGGGGACATTTACACTATACAACATAGAATCTTAAAACAAAAGGGATACTAAGGTAAACGATAGAAACTCAACTCTGTAAGTCTGTTCAAGTAAGCTGTAATGGCATTAGGGTACGCCGGACGAGCCGCGGTACCAGCTGCGGAGACATGGATGCTTCGGTGGCTTGAAATCATATGCGTTAGGTTCAGATGGTTTGCGCATTTATAGGCGGACCAGCTCCCTTAACAAGCCCCGCCCACCGTGTCCGAACACAGTTGATTGGCTGGGCCAAAGCATCTCTACCCATGAGGGGCATGTGTTTCTGCGCTCCTGATATTGAAAGTATGAATTTTTTGAAATTATGCTTTTAAAAGTTGGTTTAGAAAGTAGCTATATGGCGAAATGGTTAGATTATTGCATTTTTAAGGAGTATAAGTTAAGGGGGCCTAAGTGTAGTATAACGATATTACTCTGTAGATAGTGCCATAGGTGGTAGGGTTTTCCGGATTATACCGGGAATTGCCAAGATTCGCTGTAAGCGGCGATCCCTCACTTGTTTCTCGTAGAATCTGCATGCGAGGCCATGGATGTACTCCTCGATGTATTCCATCTTTGTCCACGCATGCAGATCCTCGATTCTAACTCTGTCGAGTCCGGTGACGGAGAACGCTCCCCTTAAGTAATTATTCTGAAGAACTGTTAAATGGCGTCTGCAAATTTGCAGTAGAGAAAATCCATTCAAACGCATGAAAACGCGGCACAATAATTCACGCCTAAACGTAACTTTAACCAAGAGCCTGCGTCTCTGTTGGAACCAGCTGCGAAACAACCAGGCGGTGTTGCCAAATTTAGGGAACACAACGCAACTACTAATTCATCTTGCCTGCTTACATCAAGCGAAAGCTGAGACAGTCGTTTAACTTCATACTGATGGTAGCACATCAATAAATTATGTGGTTTCTTGTTGGCTTGGTCCGCAAACACCTCAAAATTGCATGAGGATCGCTAGAGAAACATGTACACGTGACAACATTCCAAGGGTACTCTTCAAAGTTAGACAATCAACAATTATTGTCAAAGTTAGTTCATCTCATCATTGACATTGACTGAATGTTTATTTTTTTCTATTAAATATTGAAACAAATCCAGGAAAATAACCCACAAAACTCCGAAACCAATATTTCTGACATCCATGAGACTGTTTTAATATATGTTATCATCCAGAAGGTGATTATTTGGGAAGGTAAGAGAACTATTGAATGTTTTGAAATGCGCTGCTATAAATGCTTGTAACTTTGTGATGTGATGACCAGAATACAGTACGCTTTATTGATGAAAATGTTCATAAAGCCCGATCGATACTGTCAAACAACCCGAGAAAATCAAGTTACGTATACGACTACAGAACTCTCGATTTTCCCTGGAACAGCTCGATAAAAGGCTAGGGCCATACGACAGAGAATCTTTAAGAGCGACTCAAAATCAATCGACCATAAACTACTCTTGTTTGGTTGAAGTATCTCAGAGCAAATAAAAGACGTGCAGGTTTAAGCTTATTGGGTGCTCGTTATGCGTGACTTTGTCATGTTTCTTTTAATAAACAAAATGATATAAATATAAAACCCTGATATATGCTCACAAATATAGAACTAGATCATATCGGAAGTAGCAATATAACATAACAAATGATTACGAAAGATCCAAAATCAATTTCAACTAATTAATGATACACGTAATATGCATAAGGTATCTATATCGTCACATCATACTAGGAATTACTAGTTATCAATATAATATCTATTGCTACTAAACCTTGTGCGCGTCTGTCATGGTATACGTGCCCGCAGCTGTACATAAATAGACCTTAGCGAATCAGTTTATGAAATACCATTATCCATAAATATTATAACCAGATAGTTAATCAGTCGGAACGACAATGTTTGTAATTTACCACGATATACAGGGTGTCTTAAATAGCGTGTCCCACTATTGCTATCTCTGAAATAATAAATCTTACAAGATCGATTAAATTAGAGAAAAAACAAAAACAAGGTAAAGTACCTCGGCCTAACCTTCGACAGCAAATTAAACTTCAGTAAGCACATTGAAGCTGTCGTAGGGAAGAACGAGGGTATAAAGAAGGGACTGGGACTCCTGATAGCAGGAAGATCATATTTAAGCCCTGCAAAAAAGCTTATACTATATCGTGCAGTCATAAGACCAGCCCTGATGTATGGTGCCCCGGTGTGGTGTTCGGTGGCAAAGTGCCATAAAAAGAAATTGCAAGTACTTCAAAATAGTTACTTAAGGGCAGCTTTCTCTCTAACCTTACGGGATCGAGTCAGAAACGAAGACCTGCTTGCGTGGGCTAGAATCGAAACCGTCGATGAATATATCGATAACCACGCATGTAGGTTTTTCGAAAGACAGATCCGAGGATCGGCATTAATAGCGCACATTACCGACACCAGATACAACCCTGAACGCCGTACACCTTACGGCACCATATATCGGGAAATCACGTTATTCTATAAGCAACTTATGCCGCCATGACTCTAGTCCCTTCAGGAATAGAGCCACTACTTCAAACCACCCTGATTTGTGCTCCTTTTAACTTTCAAAAGCAGTCTCCTGAAAATTAAAAAGTCCGATGTACTAGGAGCACAGAATCCGACCAGCGGGAAACCGCGGCCCACCAGCCAGCTACCCGTGTTCGAACATGGGGGCGTGGCTTGCTTGACGACTTTTTCGGCCTGTAAATGCGCAACCACCGCCGCATTTAGCTCACTTGAGTTCTGCCTACGGAAGCGTCCATGTCTCCGCAGTCGACACCGCGGGGGCTCGAACAGCGCGCCTTGATACCACTGCATCCTTACAGGAATCGACTTAACTAAGTCTTCACTTGTAAATAGTCTATGTTAGCTTTAATTATTGTTGTACAGTGTGATGTCTTTTTAACTATGAACCCCTGCTCTCGAAGAGCATTTAAGCAGGTTTTTGAAGTGAAAACTTCTTTAGGCGCGTTTTGCGTTATTTTTTTTTGCGGGGGTTGAATGAGACCAAGCCGTCACGCATCACGCGTCATGCTTGGATATGTAACGTAACGCTCCTTCTACTGGCTTGTTCCCGTATAGGTAGAGGGCTGACATTTTCAGGGGATATAGCCGGGGTAAAAAGAAGATCCTGGACGAAAACGGGACCCCGTACCTCCCCCCGTTTGGCTAGGAGAGAGGGGAGAAGGAAAAAACTTAAATAATGAATTTCGGGAGAACGGGAAGAGGTACGGGGTCGAAATTTTAATGGTAGGTGCACCCTATGGGGGGTCACCTTAGGCCATACGGGGGGGACCGGGGCTCTAATTTAAGGGGGAATTTTGGGGGGGGGGGTTCGCCCGTATCCCTGCAACGAAGGCTGGGATCGAAATTCTGACAAACGATGACCCTGCTTATTGAAGTTTTAACTTCTGTCGTGCAGTCTTAAGCACACACCAAATTTTTTTTTATCAATTTTCCCTGCATTTTCGCCAGGTAATAATATTACTTACAGAAGACTGTACAGCTTCTCTCTTAGCTTTCGCTAATCACTTTATCGGTAACGACTTTGACGGGGTAACCCAAGTAAAGATAACAATAAAGCAGTACCACGAACCCTAGACCTAAGTGGGTATTAAAATCAGCCCCCCTACGGGTGCCGATCTGTTGGCCATGGTGCTGAAGTAACAGCTCCAGGCGAAACAACAGTTATAGTTTTAATATTAGGGTACTTTACTGGCATACTTATTCTAGGTTTAGTAGTTTCATGATGTTAATATTGAAATAAATAAATGATGATGGCTAGTAAATAATATCCCTACCAGAGGTATACTGATTTAAATTAGCATCGGTAAGCTATGCTTACACCTAAGCAGTTTCAAAGATGTTTATATCAATACAATGCAGACATCCCATAACTCTTTGGCTGCAGTCGGTGGCAAAAGAAAACAATCAACCGGACTGACTGGTTAGCTACTTAACCTGCTCCAAATAAAAACCCTAGCCACGTAGGGTTTTGGTGGTGATGACGATTGGGAGCAAGGCTCTCTCCTACAGGCACCCCTTGAGGAAGGCAGACGGCGTATTTTGTTCCCGAGTCTTCCCCACATGACCACACTGAAAAAAGCATGTTGCTATATTACAATAAATCTACTGCTTCTAGTGTGACCATTATATTTATTGTAAAATCGCTAAAAATGTGTAATCAGATATTATTTACATTTATTTTGTAAAATTAGTCTACATATCTTATGTCGGTTTTTACCTTCAGTTTACATTTTTCTTGCATAATTCACTAGTATTTTTACAAATGTTTTGTGAAATTTATAAATAAAATTCATTTTATCTTTTTAAATTACATATTAATAGTACATTTTCTAAGTAATAGAACTTTGTAATATTACAAAATGTTTGTGATATAACATTGTAAAATTCAGGGTATTTGTGTGAAAATACGCTATATTTTTTATTGTATTTTTACCTTTTTTGCGTTTTTACATTAAATAAAACAACTTTTTACAAAAAGAAACATTTATTTCCAAAAAAATAAAAAGTCCTCGAACGCCAAGGTTCCAGGTTTAAAGGTCAGAAAAAATTCGACAAATAGGCCAGCTTTACATTGTCGTACGACAACACGTAAAAGTCAACAAGATGGTTGCCACCAAATTTAATAACCTCTTCAATACGCAATAAAATGTACCTAAGGCTGTATGATCTTATGTAATGCTGGCAGGATAAAGATAACCGACGATAAAACCCTTATCCACAATGACTAATCAAAGAGAAGCTTCCTCATTCCGGCTCACGGCCATTTTAAACTCCTGACATCAAAAACGCTAAACGCATTCACGCCTAGACGTACCTTTAACCAAGAGCCTGCGTCTCTGTTGGAACCAGCTGCGAAACAACCGGGCGGTGTTGCCACATTTAGGGAACACAACGCAACCACTAAATCATCTTGCCTGCTTACATCAAGCGAAAGCTCAGACAGTCGTTTAACATCATACTGATGGTAGCACATCAATAAATTATGTGGTGTCTTGTTGGCTTGGTCCGCAACCACATCAAAATTGCATGAGGATCGCTAGAGAAACATGTACACGTGGCAACATTCCAAGGGTACTCTTCAGAGTTAGGCAACCAATAATGATTTTCAAAGTCACCTGTCTCATCTCGTCTGAAGGTTATCATATCAGAAAAAAAACATTGACTGAATTTTTAACTTTTCCTATTAAATATTGAAACAAATCCAGGAAAATAACCGACACACTCCGAAACTAATATTTCTGACATCCATGTGACTGTTTTAACATATATTATCATCCAGAAGGTGATTATTTGGGAAGGTAAGATAACTATTGACTGTTTTGAAATGCAATGCTAAACTGCTTGTAACTTTGAAGGTTTCCTCGATAGCGATGACCAGAATACAGTACGCTTTAATGATGAAAATGTTCATAAAGCCCGATCGATACTATCAAACAGCCCGAGAAAATCAAGTTACGTATACGACTACAGAACTCTCAATTTTCCCTGGAACAGCTCGATAAAAGGCTAGGACCATACGACAACCATGCAGGTATCTAAACGAGTAAGCAATACTATATTTAGCTTGACAGACTAGCATAATAGATGTAGGATTAAAGGTGAAACAACTGACTTTACTTGACCTCTATCTAGTGAACATGTTTTCATACTAAATTGACACGTAACACCGTTGGAACCTTAATCCCAAAGGATGGTGTCGGAAAGCGAAGATATTGACAGATCACACCGTTCGAAATATGTAAACGTATCGTCTCTCTTCTCTTCCATTCTCCGATTTCTCGGCCTCAGTTGCCAGAACCACATCACAAAATATCAAGTGGATTGCTGTCGCTAAACCAAAAAATGTCTAAAGAACTTCTGTTGTCTTTATATTTTATAGCGTGACAGCCGTGTCTAACTAATAGAAGACCGACAGCGTCAACATAAAGACAGATAACTCTACCAGAAGATAAAAGATGGAGCAGGTCTATGGAAACCAAACAGTATCTCCATGATAACAGGAAACAACGAGAAAATCGAATTAGATCCAGAAAAGGAAAATAAAATTTGGGAAAATTATTTAAAGGAACTGTTTGGAGATGAACGGCCAAAGGAATATACGCCTGTAGAAAAGAATGGCCTACCCATACTGAAGGCTGAGGTCATTATATATATATTCATTGACACATAAGGAGAATTTGATAATACCTCACATCAGTTCATCAGAAAAGCACTTCAAGAGTGGGAAGTTGAGCTCCCAATCATAAGATGGATAGAAACAATGATAAAGCACCGCTTCGTAACAGGAGAAATAAACGGAGCGTCAACAACCGTCAGCACACTGAAAGGGTGTCCTCAAGGACGTGTTTCTCTCCCCTACTGTGGACACTAGTAGTAGACAAAATCCTTACCGCTCTAAGTAGAGCTGGATTTATAGTTCTAGGCTACCCAGACGACCTAGTAGTAATAGCAAAGGGCAAAGATGAAGGCGTAATTTCACACCGCATGCAAAATGCCCTAAACATTAACAAGAATTGGTATGAAGGGGAGGGGGTCTCCCTAAATCCTAGGAAAACCATTCTTGTCCCGTTTACAAAACGAAAGAAGCTAGAAATGAGAGCGCCCGTCCTACACGGAGCACAGTAAAAATATTTAGGGGGTCACACTGGACTGTAAACTTACCTGGTATGGTGGCCAAAAACCCAGCAGGTCACCGCTCGGATCAAACTGAATAAAGTGCATGCCTGGGAATAACAGGAGCAATGTCAACGTACCCTACCGCTGCCTTAGAGGTAATGCTGAACATGCCTTCTCTTCATCTGAGTGTGAAAAGGGAGGCGATTATCAGTGCTCATAGGCTATTCCAAATTGGTAAATCCAAGCCTGGAAATATGACTGGTCACCTGCGCATCTTTGAAGAAATAAAACTGGAAAATGCCAGCAAACCAAGTGGCCAAATGACGGTCGCGTTCGACCTAGATGTCCCATTCGCAGTGGTTATTGATGACCGCCAATCATGGGAGAGTAACAATCTACCTCAGGCCGACAACGAATCGCTGTGGTACACAAATGGTTCAAAATTAGCGAAAAGGAGCAGGATTGGCATTTCAGGTCCAAACCGTTAGGCAAATATATGATCATCTTCCAAGCGGAAGTGTTTGCCATAAACATATGTGCAGAAGAGTGCCTCACACAAGGACTTCCCAGAAAGCAAATCTGCATATTCTTAGACAGCCAGGCGGCTCTAAAAGCTTTCAAGTGCGTGTCAAAGCTAGTCCGTGGATGTAAGCAAACCCTTAGCAACAAGCAACCAGGTAACTTTAATGTGGGTTCCTGGCTATAGATGCATAGAGGGCAACGAAAAAGCAGGCTGCCTTTCAAAAGAAGGAGCTGGAACACCACATTATGGTCCAGAGCCCTAGTGTTGCCTTATGAAGAGCCACATCACCAAAGAATTAAACAAATGGGAAAAAGACCAACTGTAGCCCTACTGGAGAAACACTTCAGGGCTAAGACAGGCGAAAAGGTTTAGCACCATCTCTGCGAAAAGAGCAGAACAGCTCTGTCGCCGGACTCCTGACTGGACACTGCCCGGTAAAATACCACCTAAAAGCAATAGGCAAAGCAGAGGACGACCAATGCAGATTTTGCAATAATGCTACTGAAATCGCAGAACGTCTACTCTGCCAATGTCCAACCCACTCTGTAAAATGCTCAAGTACTTTGAAGGAGTACAGATATCACCTCAAGAAGTGAGTCAACAACCTCCCAAGAAAATAGCTTCGTTTGGAAGAAGCCTACGTCTCTTGGACACAAATTGAGTTGTAGAGTCATGCACATAACATCTGTAAAGGTACTCAGATTGTTCAGATTTGCTTACCGTATCAACAAATGGTGTTAATTTTTGCAGTCTTATACGTTTAATATTTGTCTTGAAGACCTTGGACTTTCATTAATTTCTGTATGTGGCTTCTTGCTTTTGTTGGGGAATATTGCCTCATCTTCATCTTCGGAGGATTCATCCAAATTGGTATTTGCCTTGTCGAACTGAAAACCAATAAAAAGTAAAGATGATAAAAGAAATATGGGTAAAGCCTTTACCTGAAACTTCCCTCCCCAAGAAATATACAATTTGGGATATGTGGTGCCACCACCAGCCGTGAGGAACTTTGGCAACTCGAGGTTGATGACATTAAGAATCTCCAAGATTCTCTTTGGTATCCATAAACGCATCCAAAACCAAGGTAGATCGTATGTTCATGCCAGTAGATGGAAGTTAATATTTTTTGTCCAGTTTTAGTGCTTTACAAGAATGATGAGTGCTCTACACGCAAGTTGTAAGGGAAAACGCATTTGGAGAAATGCCTTTAAAAATTGCCAAATTTTTGAACTTATTTGATGCGAAACAGTTTATCGGCCATTGCTTTCGTCGAACATCTGCCACCATCTTTGCCCAAGCGGAGAAACTATCACAAATATAGAACTTCATGCTGGATGGAAGTCAAATCGAAAAGTCCGAATTGGTACTTTTTTAGAAGACGTGTCAGATTACTTTTTGAAATTTGATGGTACCTAAGCATGCAATTAATTGAAAGTGTAGTACAGTACATTTTGCTTTGCGGAAACTCATACTCGTACTTCCCTGTCAAACAAATAAATTAGAGTTTTAAGTTTGCAAAACGCTAAAATTTATGACAGTATCAATTCAGTTGGGTTAGTTTGGGTTAGTTCTGTATGGTTGCGCCCCTGGAGCGAGCGAAGCTAGCGGAGGGCCATGCGCGAAGTGAAATATTAGTAGAATGATAAAAAATTAATCAATTGCAATGGAACAGTGGACCTCTTTTCCTTAACCTTGTTACGCCACTGGAATATTTATAAAAGTAACACATTTTTAACAAAATTCGTCTTTGCAAACCGAATATTTGCGATTTTTATACAGATTTTTTATCCTACCGCGCACCGCTATTCACTCCATTGTCGCGCAAGACTGAAACAAATAAAAAGTAAAGATGTTAGGTTTCCGCAAATAAAAAACGTCTAAAACAACATAAAAATACTCAATTTATGTGTTTCTGAGGAAAAAAACGGCAAAATCGGTCTGACACGTTCGTATTAAGCGCCCGGACTACATCGTCAACCGCTCGCATCAGCTCTGGCCAGGAAACAGGGGGGCATCATCACCAAGGGCATGGTCGCCGCAAGAAGCCGTCCAAGGTCAGCGGGGGTATGTTTCAAGGGCACTGTTACAAAGGCTGCCCGCTGTGTAGTTAGTGTGCGTTTTCCTTTTCACTTTGGCCTTTTATACACGCAGGCAGATTACATTAAAGGATTAGGGGAATGCGAAGCTAAGACTTGTGCAATATTTAGGCCTATAGGCTGTTTCTAAAGATAGCCCGTTTGCTTTTGAGAAAATAATTAATTTTACGTGAGTTCTAACTAAACAGTTTAGGTTTCAAACATTTAAACTGACCCAAGTTAGTGGGTTGGCGACACTGTTGTGGCGTGGCAGGCAGTTTTAGATTGGTCATATATGAAAGGTAGCCAATTCAATATTTGATGGTTATAAAGTTAAAGTCACTGCTATTAAAAGCTTTTCATATGCAACACCCTGCGTTCTAGTTTAAAAATAGCCACACCAGCATAAATATAGTTGTTGGCAACACTGTTATTTATATCAATTTAGAGATGGTACGTAACCCATGCGAGATGATGATGATATAATTTATTTCGATTATTTATATAGGACAACTGCAAAGCTTAGTATAAGCATGTCTAGATACTATATTATACTATACTATCTACTACTACTGGTTGTTACGCCTGACGTTGTTCTTTCAACGTCGTGGCCAACCTGTATGACACCCGTAGGGGGCTGTTCTTTTAGCCTACTTAAAAAAAAAAAAAACTAAGAGTAGCAGTACTGCTGGCAGCTTGATCGTTACATGGGAGTATACCCTTCAACGTTGCTTATTTCTTTAGTTGGCCGGAGCTGGAGTTTCGTAGTACTTTATTAGGTGTATAATATATTGTCGGGCTGTTTATGTAAGGAAAAGTTACTTAAAAAAACCTTACTTGAATTGCCCTCAGGGAACAGAAGGTCATGATTCTAAAAGACAGCACACTATATATAACATATACATTATATACAAGAACTGTGTACAAAATGTTAATGGCTTGTATTATACAAGTCAACTCCAGTATGCTATCATAACATCAAGGTACATGGTTTGAATCCCGCGGATCAGGCTGCGGAATTACGGATGCTTCGGTGGTTATAAGTCAAGTGATACAGCAAGTGCTGGTTGCTGGTGCATATTTATAAGAGGAGTGGAACCTCTAGCAAGCCCCCTCCCCCATGTCCTAACAGCAGGGGTGCTCATTGCCCGCGAAGACAATGAGCGTCTGCTCTCCTGATGCTTACTGATTTTCAGAGTAATGTAAAATTGGGCTAAAAGGCTGTAAAAGTTATGAGAAGGGTGAAATTTAAGTGTTAATGTTGGGATTTAGGGAATAATGAGTATTACTGATCTAAGGCGGTCTTAGTTGCCTGTAATATAAGGAAATCTCCTTATATATTGGGCCGTGGGTGGTGTGTTGTTCGGGGTCGTACCTCATGTCGGCAATATGGGCCGTCAGCGGCGATCCCTTAATATGATGCGAGAAGAATCTGCATGCGAGGTCGTTGATGTGATCCTCAACGTAGTCAACTCTAGCCCACGCATGCAGATCCGTAGTTCTAACGCGATCACGCAGAGTAAGGGAGAACGCCGCTCTCAGGTATCTATTTTGTATTACTTGTAGTTTTGGCAAATGAGTCCTGGCCACCGAACACCACACCGGGGCACCATACAGGAGCGCAGGCCTTATTACTGACTTATATAACGTCAACTTGTTTGTAGGGCTTAGGTAGGACTTGCCTGCCACTAGCAAGTTCAGACCCATTTTAATCCCTTCATTTTTATTTATAATTGCGGAGACATGCTTACTGAAATTGAGTTTATTGTCTAGGGTTAGTCCCAGGTATTTTACCTGGGTCTTAGGTATGACTGGCGTGTTCCCTATTATAAGAGGCGTAACATCAATATCCCTCTTCTTACGAGTGATCACGACGAGTTCAGTTTTGCTCGTATTGAGGGTGAACTTCCACCTCTCATAATAAGGAACAAGCACGTTCATGTGATTACCTAGTCTTGACTTTGCCACCTCGGCTATGGGATCTCGGGAATAAATCGCCGTGTCGCACAGTATATCGACTCTATGAGTTTTGTCGGAAAAAAGTCACGGTAAAAATTCATGACAAATATCTTCTCAACATCAAGAGACCCATGTAAACATCTGATTTTCCATATGTTTGTATCGGTCAGTTGCCCTGGATATAGTACAAATGTCATCTAATAAGTTAATCTTTAGATTTTATAGCATTTTGATTCAGTAGTACTGTAGTACATATTAAAGAGCAAGTTGTTTTTTAAAATAGTTGTGCGTCTCAAACTGGACATGGATATTTCCCTAGAAGGTATTTATTAATAATACGGCTGACTTAAATTTTACTTATATGTTTTTTTAATCTAAAAATATGATTAAAAAGTGGGTATTTTAAAAAGACGATAAAAAAACGTCTGAGTATCGGTTTATAAAGCCTTGATTTTATAAGCATTATTTAGATAATTTAATGACAAATTAATTATTTTTTTCCGTTTTTGGCGCAAACCCTAGCAAATATAAAAAAAAAATTCTTTAGATGCATTTTGCGTAATTTCTCGAATTGAATTCTTTGAAACCTGGCAACAATTTTCAAAAATAGAGAGAAATGAAAATATCTATAAATCTCTAGTTATTAAATATGGCCTAGAAAATATACCTGAAAGTGGCATTCGAGAATTTAAAAATAATATTAGATTGTGGTCCTTTAAAATTTTGAATAAATGGACTAGAGTGGGTAAAAAAGTAGATAGGTTTATATCTACATATAAAGATTGGCTTAATGGTGGCGATATTGTTCTGTTGATCGGCAATGAAGAAGACGTCTACCATCCTGCTGGTCTAGGCTTCAATATTTCTCAACGAAATAACGGCCGCCCTGCAAAACCCTTCCGCGATTGTTGTACAAAATCTAAAATAAGCAAAATAAAAGGAATAATAGATAATTATACGTTGGAAGAGATTTTGTTTCCTGCTGAACATTCTCTAAGACTTGTGCGAAATCAACATACTGCAAACGTTATAAAAGATTTAAGCGATGACCTTGAGAGCGCTAAAGAAATAAGACACTCGCAGAAGATTACTTCAAGCCAGAGATGCCTCAGTGGTGACGAGGCATTAGGCCTTTATCTTGATGCAAAATTGACGACCATCAAACTTACTATTATTGATATTATTCATTATTGATTCAAAAATGTGTTCTACATAAAATAAGGTTTACTTTAGGTCTATATTGCGTTATTTTTCGTTTTATTTTTGACATTTTTGTTTAGGTACACGAATTTACAAAACTATTGTTAATTACCAGAATACCTAATACGACATATAAAACGATTATGTTTTTAAATGTTTTTTTTTTCAACCCTATTTCTACAAGTTATCACCATTAGACAGTT
>MU182296.1:432920-443620 GCA_016904865.1 Pissodes strobi
ACGGGTTTGCCGGAGCGCCTTGCTTCCCACGAAATACGGACATGCATAAAGTCTTGATTTCGTTATTTAATCGTCGTACGGTATAGTCGGTTCCAAGTATGACAAGGTACATAGGCTGCCTTGTCTTCTTCATTTCATATATATTTTTCGGCTTTACGTTGTGCTGATCGCTGAGCGCTTCAGTTATTTCTTGAGGCTTGATGTCGCCATCAAGCCCCCGAAGTACAAATGCCCTCGTCTTCTCTTGGGTCTCTGCGTATGAGTGATACTCAGTACGCTCTATAACAAGGGTCCTTTTCAGTGTGTGTAAATCATTTGCGTTCTCACAGTATACAATTACGCTATTATTTGTGTATTTAAGTTGGTAGCGGCTTATTCGCATTGCTTGCAGATCTTCCCTTAGCTGCCTGTGGTCGGCCGGACGGCCTTTGATGACAACCGGGGGTGGGGGTTGAATTTTCGGTTTGGGGGCGGTTTTAGCCTGCTTCTTTGTGGTTGCTTTACGCTTAACCCCAGTGGAAACAGTGGTGGACGCGACACTCACCGTGTCTTCATCTTCTGTATCAATATCGGTAAGGGGTTGAAATTGTCGGGTACGGGGCATCTTTTTCCTCCAGGATCTTCTTTTCACCCTGGCTATATCTTCTGAAAATTTCAGCCCCCTACCTGTAGGGAACATGGCAGTAGATGGAGCGTTACGTTACATATCCGAACATGACGCGTGGCGGCTCGGTCTCATTCAACCCCCACAAAAAAGAAAACGCAAAACGCGCCTGAAGAAGTTTTCACTTCAAAAATTTGTTATCTAAAAGATTGATGTATATTTTAGTATCTTTTGTCGCTGCTATCCTTCGACCAGTGGCTTGACACTCACATTGCCGTTGCCAGACTAAAATTAGTAATATTAAATATCGGGGAATCGACTACGACCAAAATGTTCAACTTTTCCAAGGTACTAGTGAACTTTTCCAACGTTTCGATAAACTTTTCCAACTTTTCGAGCGAACTTTTCTTTGGTTGCAACACTACGTATGCCTCATTTTAAGACTTGACCAAAGCATTTGATTGTGTCTCCTTTGAGATACCTTTAAATAAACTTTCTTACTGCAATTTTCATCCGAGTAGTATTGCCTTTGTTGAGTCTTACTTGCGTGGGCGTCAACAGTATGTATTCCTGTAACCTGAAGAATACTTCAGGTAATCTTCCCCTCAGGCATGGAGTTCTGCAGGGCTCAGTATTGGGCCCTCCACTATTTCTGATTTACATTAAGCCTTGCTTTGCTGCTGCTTTTCCTCAGCGCAAGTTGATACTTTTTGCCAATGACACTATCAACCTGCAACATTACCACCCCTCTGAACCCTTGGAAACCTTAACACTTGATATGGTTTATAGCTAACCAGCTTAGTGCAAATGCAGCTAAAACACAAATTTTTCGCTTAGAAGAAGGTTGCCTAGTGAAGAGTCGTCAAATTTCTGGGAATTTTTCTAGATCCTGGCTTAACCTGGGAGACTCAGAGTTGAATATCCTTACTTTTCCATCCATCTGGCCTGCCTCATCTATATTAGGGAAAATATTTCACAAATACACCACTCATCACGAGGTACACATGCTACAAGTAGTAACTCGGAACATAGTGCCTGACTTCCACAGGCTTGCAAGGAGTCGTAGGGGCACTGACCACTTTGGAGTTGCTTTTTAATGTCCTGCCTGTGCATGTGGGAGAGCTCAGTGAGATTTCCTTTAGATCTAAAATATCTCATCAAAAAAGCATTTAACTCAACGGAGGAGTACCTCAAAAATAATTTTAATCATATACTGACTGTATATTTGTAAGGTTTGTTCTCTCTTTTTTTTTAAGTTTATTTAATCTACATGTGACTATTGTGTTATCATCTTTCCTGGCTCGCTGTTGTGTAATTATTGCCAATAAAATATATCTCTAATACAATTAAAAATCCATCGCCATTATTATATCAAACTGTCTTCTAGCATTTGGTTGGCAACATTGCTAAAAAGCTAGACATTTGATGCGGGAAGAGTCAGTCCACTGGCTAATAAGGGTTCCGCCGATACTCTTACATCTGATGCAATTACGAATAAGAAAAAAAAAGTCCCAACGTTGTTCGAATAATTTAAAATCCACAATATCGAAACTAACTCGTGTACCGCTAATAATTATGAAAATGGCAACATAATAATTATATACGCGGCGACCTTGAACTTGAATTATAAATAATGTCTTTGTGACGTCGACACCGGCGATACACTTGCATATTTGTTTGGTAACAAACATGCAACTATTTTAAAATTTATATATTGCTCATGAATGTGTGTGTGTGTGTGTGTCATATTATTGGCCTGCAGTATTGCCGATAAATAAACATGTTTCGTTGAAATTGTAGGTACTACCATTTGATTATTTGATAATAATATAAGATAATATAAGATTTTATTTGCATGTAATGAATGATGGCCTAAGATTCGCGTTTGCGAAGGAGATAGTATTATCTTCTTGCCAAAGAGGCAGTCAAAAAAACTGAGCCTAAGGATGTTATAGTTTGCCAAGAGGATACTTTTCGGACTTAACTTTCTTAATAGAATATTTATCCTCTGATCCTGCGAAAAAAAAACTGTTATCTCGACAATATGGTGAATGTGCTTTAGACGTATATGTGGTTTGCGCCAAACTGATTTCTAATCTATTTCAAGTGATAATAAAATTATATAAATATTTTCACGCTATTTTTTCTTCCAGGTGACAAATTTCGTTTGGTGCTTGCTACTACTTTAAGGGAAGATGGCTATCCGGACAGTGGAGATTGGAACCCCCAAGGTGGGGGATTGGACACCGAAGGATCTAGGGCAGACAGCTTCGAATATGTAATGTCTGGCAAAGTCTACAGGATAGAGGGAGATGAAGCGTCTTTGGAACCTTCTAGCAGATTGTAAGTATAAAAACGACCTTAAAAAATTTGTCTATTTCTATACTTCAAGGAGATTCATTAAGATACAGGTTGATAATCAATAAAACTGCAGCATTGATTACCATGACGAATTAAATGTATCAATTTTGGCAGTTTATAATGAGTACTGGTAGTACGCAACGCCAATTTGATGGCTATTAAGATGCTCTCGTACATTATGACACCAGCCATCTCCTGTCTTAAGAGCTATCATTAAATGCTCACTGCGTAGCATACTATCGGAGAATTGTTTCATCTTGCTGTACATGCAATGGGCCAGACTACAAAAAAATAGTAACAGCATATTAAATAGGTCCATATTGATATTTATGTGACAGTATGTACTTAATTTCATAAATGAGATGTTTTCATGAAAACGCTCAGTCCTATCGAGTTTTCAAGTTTCAGTTATCGAAGCGCAACTCCATATGGAATTGTGTTTAAATATTTTTTGAACAACCCCTTGGAACTACACCCATAACGAGTAGTTAATTTTGTTCCAGTTTCTTAACTATATGAAAATCAATGGATCTCAGCATTTTTACGAAAACATTTTCTAATAGTTCATATTTGTAGAAAGTTAGGTTAGATATGCTAAGGCATTTAAAAGTTTGCTGCACAATGGGTTGGTTATTCTTGATGGGACGGGATTGGGGACCACCCTGTGTTTACTGAATGTTTGCAACCGTGAACACAGCTGGTGGTATCTCAGTCTTTTTTCATTACCACATCTTCAGTGCAACATATCATCGTGGTCCAGTGAAGGCATCACATACCGTCATACTATGTAAGTTCCATGTTCGTTACATTCTAAGGACCATATTGTGGATTGTTTAGGTATATTTTAGTTTTAACTGAGTAGGTATATTGTTGCAATTTAGAATTGTGTGTTTCGATCCAAATATCTAACATCACTATCTCAGCAAGAAGTATAATAAAATGCCATAAGATACAGAGGATGAGGTAGCATAATGTCAAATTGAGAATATATGCACTATGCGTATAGCTACGAAAAGCTTCATTAACACTAAAATTTTACCTGAGCTTCTAAACTCTGCACAGACATAGCTCGACTTGATCTAGTAGTATTTAATAGTAGTTTTACAAACAGTAGGTAGGTACTGAGAATGACGATTTTATGAAAGTATAATCTAATATTTTATAAATTGCAACTGAGCAACTATCATCTATTTTAGAGTGTAGAATGTAAGTGCCTCTAAATGGAAATCTTGTTGAAGTTCTGTTATGATTCTTTCGATAGTTTACTTTATTTTCTGCGTTCTCGCCAGAAGATTACAGCAACTTTTATTGAGCATTGTGCCTTGTGATTGGATAAGAGTAGAACATAATGATGGGACTCAAAAGCATTGGTTTCACGTTCACCCTTTGAATATAAAATTCGAAGGTTTCACCAATAGCTATGGGATGTGGGATGACACTTGTTTCCAAATAAGGCTAGTCACTGATTACTGATTATGTGAAGTTCTTGATTCTGTCATATCAACATGATTTGAAGTGTCAATACAACTATTTTTAACTTTTCTCTGATATAAAAAGTCCAGTAATTAAAAAGTAAAAGGTAAATAATCTAAAAATTGTTGACAGCTGTAAACTAATTGAATTTTTGACGCATCGGTTCTTCTTATTCTTTTAAACTTGACGGCTTCTGGCTTCAGCTGCCAGGATTAGTCGGCCATTAAATTTGGTTGGTGTACCGTTGTATTAGAAAAAACTAAGATAATGAGGTAGTGAATAGTGAATCACGAGATAACTAGTGAAATTTTTGACCAGTTAAAGTTTCAAGACTACGGTAGCCCGCGATTTCGGTGAAACGAGCTTAATTTCGCCTGGTGAAAATGTTCATCAGATTTTAAGAATTGGGCTCCAGGGACCAACCGTCCCACAACACAAGTCTGGGTGAGCCCTCTATAATCTCTGGTGACGTACGAAAAGTATGATGACTGAAAATATATTAAAATTTTAAAGAACATGCATTTAGAAAATCACACACATTTAACAAGAAAAGGATCTGCATGTGTAATAATATATAAATTTAAAGGAGGCAAGTTCAAGATTGATGTAATAGAAAAATAAAAAAGACACTAATTCTGGAGAAAAATTTGAAGATTTGAATAAACGTTGGGTATCTGTCGATAGCCTGAAAAACATGTGCGTGTCTTTTAGGGTAATAATATACGCAGGATATGCAACGATGTGTTCGAACTAATTAATCTGAAGAAAAATGATTCAAGGAAAAGAAAATCTATATGAGGTTGCAAAATCATTTTTTGAAAATGATGCCGTTTCAAATTGAACCTCGGTCCAGAATGTTTATTTCATAAATTATGAAAGTGACTTGAATATTGCGTTCAATCCTCTTCGTAGATAAAATCCTTTTTGAATCCAGTTTTTAGTTTTAAAAAGCGTCTAGCGCTCCTACTGCATTTTCGATGCGAAAGCTGTGTATGCGCAATGGCGAAACAAGAATAAGTATTATTATTATTATGGCTTTGCATGGCCCTCCGCTCGCTACGGAGGCGCAACCAACAAGAACTACCCAAAACTAACCCAAAATCAAGAAAAAAAAGTAAAGTAATAAAAACAAACATAATCTTAAGAAAAATAAACAAAACCTGTCGCGACCGACGGGAATCGAACCTGCAGCGCAGAAAGACAAGCAGAACGTCTAACTACTATATCACCGAGCCGATGAAGGAATTTCGCTAGACTGTAAAGACATGGATAATTCCCAAGAATTCCCACAGTTTACGATTCTTTGAGAATTCCGATACATTCGGCCATTACGCATTCACGGTTTTTGAATTGAAAATTTAGTAGGAGCGCTAGACTTGTCAGTTTTTGCGTTTGCATAAATTATGTTAGTTTATATAAAAAAAGAAAAACCTCTAGGGATAGGGCTAAATTTTCTATGCGATACCGTGCATGCGTAATATGGCCGAAATATTGGAATTATCCATGTTTTTACGTTCTAGCGAAATTCCCTCAACACCTCGGTGGTGTAGTAGGTAGAGGTTTTGCCTGTCATTTCTGCGCTGCGGATTCGATTCCCGTCGGTCGCGACAAATGTTTTGTTTACCTATTTTTAAGGTTATGTTTGTTTTTTTTTTGCTTTCTTTTTCTTAATTTTGGGTTAGTTTTGGTTAGTTCCGAAACTAGCCCTCCGCTAGCGAAACTAGCGGAGGGCCATGCAAAGCCACAATAATACCTATTCTTGTTTCGCCATTGCGCATGTACGGTATCGCATCGGAAATTTAGCCCTAACCCTAGATTCTTGTTTAGTTTATGTTATGGAACTAACTTCACGCCGACGCTAACCTCAATTTTGACAATTTTGGACTTCCGTTTTGGAGTTGGTGTTGTTCGGACGTGGGAAGGGAGTCTGGTTTTCTAACCTAATTTCGCACGGGAGGTGCACGTGATTCACGGTAAAAAGCGTGGGGGGCCCCGTCGGTTCGAAAGGGGAAGTCGTGGCCGGTTAGGACAGTGTTTAGGGTGGGTCACTTAAAGTAGGGTCGATTGCTACGAAGCTTCTTCCAGATTCTTGCACGTGATTACGTAATCTGAATGAGATCGGGGCGTAGGCCCTGCGGAGATGGGAAGTTTCTCTGACAGCAACTGGTTATATCTGCATTGTATGAAGCCCCTTTGCATAAGACTCTAGCCGTGTATGTACAAGATTTAAATGTGTATGCATGTCCAGCCGGTGGTGTTCGAACCTTAAAACAAGCCGTGCATGTACAAGTCTGATCCCCAAGGAGTATATACTCCACATACTGGAGGCTCTAAAAATATCTCTATCCACCAGGTGTAACTTATCTGGGATGGGTCGCCCCAGCTCTAACTAAACCGGATAGAGGTCTTTTCTAGCTGAATTTGCTCAAGCAAAAGGCCAATAGAGAGATTACTACTACTACTACTGCTACTACTAACCTCAATTTAAAATATTCTTTCAGTCGTAGAAATCATGTACATGACGTAAAAATATAGATCATCATATATTGATGCTTATTCTCACAACATATTGATATACATTTTCTAAATAATAAAACGGTAAAAAATATTAAGCCCTTAAAGGCATAAATCAGCTGACGATGTCATTTCTTATTGCTGTGAAGTTAGACATGATTAGCATTATAAGATTCTTCACAGAAATAGTGCACTATATAAAAATCGGCCTGTCCTATTGGTCGATCCGCATGGCCCTCCGCTCGCTTCGCTCGCTACGGGGCCTCAAGAAAAGGAAACTAACCAGGTGCTAACCCAAGATATACCCAAAATCAAGAAAACAACTGTTTAGAAACATAATCTTTAAAAAAATGCAACGGGGTTTGAACCCGGGCCGTCCAGGTGAGACCCAGCTATCTAAACCTCTACACCACGAGAGCTCTTGACCGAAATTGATTGCATCACGAAGACATATTGTAATACGAGATGGATCGACCAATAGGAGAGGTCGGTTTTTACATAGTGTACCATTTGTGTAAAGGATCTTAAAAGACACATGATTATATCCTTGTTTAGTTACGAAGAAAATCTGGCATTAGTGGCAATGATGTAAACATTTTAAGGCTTAATTTCATTTTGAACCATATTTCCGATCGCCTATATTCAATTGACTTAAATTTGCAGTGGTTTCATTCATATAAAGACACTGTACTTAAATTCTGTACAGTGGCTCCTATACAAGAGCCACTGTAAAATTGTGAATTGTGCAGCTAATCGCGACATCTACTGACCAACTCGCCAGTTGGCAAATAAAATTTAACATCATCTGGCTCAAGAAACCTTTCCTCCAATCACAGCGCACCATGCGAGGGGCTTGATTTGTATTAATAAAAGCAAATTATCACCAAGGATTGTCTTTGTTATCACGAAGCACCGAAGAATATAAGCCTGCCGCTTGGCTATAACCGCGAACAAATTACGGCGACTATTTTATCATAGGAATTTTTTTAGTTTCTCCTAAATTTATTACGAAATCACCTGCGGTTGTGTGTTGTGTTATATAAATAACACTGGGAAACGTGATAAATATTAATATTATAGACGACTGTTATACGAAGAGATATTTTTATTTGCGGTTTTATGCAAAACCGAAATTAGACTTAGCTTAGTTATGACGTCACAGTGTTGGGCTTTGGCATCTAATATAATTCCTTTGGCTTTTTTTTGTTAATTTCTTGTCGTCCATGCTTGCCAAATTTTTATAGTTTACTCGCCGAATCATACACTCGTTCAGCCAAAACGATTATTAAGGCGTTACGCAAATTACGCGCATAAAACATGTCAAAAACCCCATAAATCAATGTCACCTACACTCAAAGAAAATTATTAACTACGGCAACACCGGCCAGGAGGGCGAACCACTTCTCGTGTTTTACCGGTTGCCTGTATTAGGCGACTTGCAAAAGTCAAGTCCCGAATTCGAATTTAGTATAGAATCCAAAATTTGTTTGATGCCTTTTTATTTATTGAATCTGTTAACCAGTCAGGGTTAGAGCGAAGTCGCGATTATTTTTCGACTTAAATTTTATAGTAATACACGTCAAAGTCTACCTATGCCTACAAAACGCCATTTGAAAGTTATTATGACGAAACGCGACGTTGCCATGCTCGTATGTTTTAAAAGCATACAAAAATTAAAAATATGGATTTAAATGGCTGTCTTGTGTTAGCATTAGGTTAGTTGTGACTCGCAAAAAAATGTTGAATAAACAAACCAAGGTGGTCGCTTACGGATGTCTATGTATTTAACAGTCCTTTATGACGAAACACTGGTCAGGTTGGTAGCCCTGGATCCAGAGATGCGTTAGTGTAGATGGAGGAAATTCTATGACATTTATTCCCGTGGTGACAACCACAATATATAACTAGTAACTTCCGTAATAATAGCGGTATATTTGACTAAAGTGATTTAGTAGAAACAAATTTTAAGTACCTACATTTGGCAGTGTGACTGGAGCTTTTAAATAAATTAGCAACACAGGTGCGGTTGTTGAGCGCAACCTATTCCGATGCATGGACTGATAAATCATTTAAAATGTTGGTGTTAATATTTTGATAACGAGAATTGGCGTTAATTCACGACATACCTCGAATTACGTAAGCCCAAGTGGCCGATCCAAATAATTTCTAATTATAAGAGTACCGTCGGCCGCACAAAAGTGCATGTTAACATGTGATTCGCTTTGGCAACGCATCTTGATGCATCGTAATGGGCCAGAACACGTGCCGCAATATGCAGCGTTGCCAATGGATTCAAGTTTTCCGTGTGTTTTATTAGGCCCCGGGTTAAAAAAAAAAGGGTGAGCGTTTTGGTTGTTATGCCGGGTCCAGACCAAGCAGATAAAAAATGGACATGATTTTAAGACAAAACGACAAAATTGCGACAAAAAATAAGGTATTCAGACAAGACAATATTGAGACAAACTGTCCATAGCACAAGGAGAAAAGAGCCACAAAGTTGAGTTGTGGCAAATTAACCATGTGGCGTTTTCACCAGCAAAAAGATGAAGATTTATTGCTAGTAGCCAGTAGTTTATGTTTCTCTCCTCGTCATCCAATGTTGATGCAACAAAAATTGTAGTTTGCAACATCATTAGGATCACCCTTCTTAAAAATTGGCGTAATTAATGCCTTCTTGAAAACTTTAGGAAAGATACACTGTTTTATACATAAGTTTATAAGTTTAGTTAGAGGATATATTAATATATTTTAACAGACTTTAATAATCGCACAGGGAGGTTATATATATCATTAGTTTTTTTGTTTTTTAAGTTGTTACCAACTGTGTCGTATTGTTCACAAACTTCTTTCAAGAAAGATAGATGATTCCTCACATCCCTCAATGAGTCCGAGAACCATGGAACTCTGTGCGGTTGGTTGTTTTTTGCATGGTATGTCTTCTCTGGGAAAGAATGCAGATAGGCCTCCCTGACAGGATCAACAAACTTCTCAGCTAAATCTTCCACAGTATCTTGGTCATCAAGGAAAGACCAGGACATGTATTATAAAAATTAAGAAGACCATACTGAGTAATTGGTCTAAAAGTTATAGGTTCGGACTTACCCTGACAAGTAGAGTTAGAACTTGTCTCAAAATATAAGATCTGTCCCAAATGATGAAAGGCAAAGGTCAACAACCCCAGAATGAATGGAATCTAATGAAAAATTTATGAAAACATTGTCTAAGCAAGCAGCACCTCTAGTGTTGCTCAAAATTGATGCCTTAAATCCCAGACTAGCCAACAGATCACAGAGATCATAAGCTTCTCTCTGATCAGTCCCAAAAGAGACATTAAAATCTCCCGTTAAAACAAATTTCTTATTTTGTCCAAGTTTTTCTATGATGTTTTCCACTGCCTCCAGAAAAATGTCAAAGTTACCAGATGGTGATTTATAAAAAACAATAATTACATAAAACTCTAATGAATTTAAATATATACAACAAAATTCAATGTGTTTTTCTTGGTAAAATTCAGAGAGTGTATTTACTTCAACAAAATTAAAACTATTATTAACTAAAATTAATGTACCTGCTCCCTTGCAAAAGAGCTTTCCTGAGGTGTCTGTTTTGGATATTTTTGTTCTTTTAAGCACCAGCGTGGCCTTAGTTTAGAGAAATGAAAGCCCACTGAGAAATGACATGGAAAGCTCAATATCGTATTTAAAAAAAAAGGAAGTTGACGATAGGGCCCAAAGCCGAAACGCCATAT
>MU182296.1:444020-489638 GCA_016904865.1 Pissodes strobi
GATCATCCTGGCTATAATGACCTTGTTTACGGCTGCTCTGAATAATTCAGTAGTTATTTTGGAAAACCATGTTCTTAAGTTCTTCAGCCATGATATCCTACGCCTTCCGGGTCCTCTCCGGCCATAGACCTTTCTCTGGAGAATTTCTTTAAGGAGCTGGTATTTGTTTTCGTTTCGCATTATATGGCCCAGATATTCAAGTTTTCTTCTTTGTATAGTGTTTATCACTTCCCTTCCTTTGTTCATTATTTCCAGTACTGATTCATTAGACACCATGCTCAGAATTCTCCTGTATATCCACATTTCAAATGCTTCAAGTCTTTTTTGGGTCGCCTCTCTCCATGTCCATGACTCTACTCCGTAGAAGAGTGTCGAGAAAACGTAACATCGAAGGATTTTGACTTTGATGTTTAGGTCCAAATTGTGGCTTTTAGAAAGTTTTGACATTTTCATAAAGGTTTGTCTTGCTTTTTCTATTCTGCATTTAATCTTTTGAGAGTGGTCCCATTGCTCATTAATTATTGTTCCCAAATAAGCGAATTTGGACACTTTTTCTACTGGACTCTCTCTGATAAACAGTTGACAGTTTCGGATGTCCTGCTTACCTATTATTATGAACTTGTTCATTTTTAGACCATATTGTTCACTGGCATCGTTTATCCTGTTCATCATCTCTTGCAAGCCAATTAGATTGTCGGCATATAATGCAGTGTCGTCTGCGTATCGAATGTTATTGATACGTTCTCCGTTCAGCAGGATTCCATGGTCGGTGTTTTCCAAAGCTTCGATAAATATTTCCTCCGAGTATAAGATGAAGATCAGAGGAGAGAGAATACAGCCCTGTCTAACTCCACGTTGTATAGTAATGACATTACCCTGTTCCTCTATATTGAGCTTTATGGTAGCTGTTTCATTCCAGTATAAGTTCCTTATGATTCTAATATCCTTGTCATCTGATCCACAGTGTTCCTCAGCACTTGCATCATCTTTTCGTGCTGTACCTTATCGAACGCTTTCTCGTAATCAATAAAGCAAGCGAAAACGTCACAACTCACGTCGCGGCATCGAGGACTTGCAAACTAAACAGAGCATTGTATACCAACTCCCTTCATGAAGCCAAACTGTGTATCCGCTACTTTCTCCTCACATATTATGTAGATTCTTCGGTGAATTTCCTTCAACAAGTGGCTCATTAAGCTGATTAATCTATAGTCCCCACATGTTTTGGCTCCCCGTTTCTTCGGTAACGTTATGAATTTGGAGACAAGCCATTCTTTTGGGATATTTCCCGTATTGTAAATATCGTTGAAAATGTCAGTTTGTCATCAAGGAGTTTAAGAAATTCTGATTGTATCCCATCTGGCCCTGGAGCTTTTCCTTCTTCTTGTCATTATCACTTTTAAGCAGTTCCTTTCTGACACTTTCCACGGTTTTGTTTAAGGCCTGAATTTGCTGATCCGTGCTGTCACACTCTTCCCTTATCTGTGTGCACTTCTCATTAAGAATTTGTGTTGCTTGATTTCGTATGGTATTATCTTTGAGTGTTTTGATATTGTATTTTAGAGGGCATCGGGTTTGTAATCTCTTCTACTTAGTTCTATAGTCCCCTATCACTGGTTTGTGATCAGATTGTATATTGACGCCGGGAAATGTTTTCACGCTTGTAAAATTGTTTCTGTATCTATGATTTACCAGAATATAATCGATCTGGTTTCTTATGATGATGTCCTTCCCATTATCTCTGGGTGACTTCCACGTATCCAAATGTCTCAGTGGTTGTCTGCAGAAAGTATTTAGTATGCCTAGGTTGTGTTTCTAAAAGAGTTTCTCCTCTATCGTTCCTATCTCCAAGTCCATAGGGCCCAATGTCTCCGCCTTTCCTTCCTCTACTTACTTTGGCGTTAAACTATCCCATTATTATGAGGGGTTCATGTTTCGGCAACTTTCTTATCAGGTCGTGGATCTGGGCGTAACATACCTGCACTTCTATATCATCGTAGTCTGTGGTGGGTGCATAAACTTGAATTATGTTAGAGTTCACTGGCGAAGTACTTACTTGAAGAAGCTTAATCCTTTCATCCACAGATATGAAGTTAACAACGTGCTTAGCCACACTCTTTTGTATGATTATCCCATCCCATTTCTCATTCTACTGTTCAAACCTGCTCTCCCCGGAGATCCGATTGGGGAGCTTGAAACTCCGGACTGATTTGATCTGAACATAGCCCACCCATATATAGAGGAGATAAAAAAATATGATTCAAATGTGGTTAAGTTTAGCAAGTGGTTAACTCTTTGTTTGACACGCCGTAAAATGTTACTATATTATAACGTTGATTGACTAAAATTAATCAATTAACGATTATCGCCCACTTGCGATTGATTTTTTCTCTAGAGAAGTTTATATGTTCAAATGGAAGTTCATAAAAATTTCTCTTCAGACAGTATTTAAAAACTTTTTTTTATCACGCTTTAGGTCGTCAAATAGATGGTGGAATTCCCCTCTTTTTATCTATACCGTGGACCCCACAAGTCATTTTTTTCTCTTGCTCTTCTGTAGCATTTAGCGATGTAGAGAAAACGCAAAAATCTTCTTCGTCGGCTAACTTGCTTGACACAAGAGTCTGATTACACCGGAATGGATTTCATTATTCATTGACTTATTGCGACACTTTACGCATTTATATCATATGAAATGTTGGCTATTATTTCACTTCACGCATGGCCCTCCGCTCGCTTTGGTCGCTCTGGGGCGCAACCAAACAAAACTAACCCAAATTTAAAAAAGGAACAAGAATAACCTTTAAAAAAAAATGAAAACATCTGTCGGCACTGACGGGAATCGAACCCGCGTCGTCGCGCTTCGTATCACAAGATTCCCAAGCACAGGCATCTAACCACTAGACCATGCACCAGGCTTTGAGAGCAATTGACCGAAAATTGAAAGACTTGCGTGCCAAAAACTCTACACGCATGCCCATGCGTAAAGTGTCGCAATATGTCAATAAATCATGAAATTCATTCCGGTGCACCCAGACGCTTATCTGCTTGATATCATACTATGTCGTTAGTACCTAATACCTTTTGTACCAGACAGAAACGCCTCATGCTGCACCGCACCGCGTCGCGCCTCCTAAGGCTCGTTTCACACTTATGAGGTTTTACGAGGCGCGGCTCGAATGCGGCACCCGCCTCGCAAACCCCAGTCCCGTTCACACCTAGAGGTTTACATTCGGTAAAGTTGTAGAATAGGTGTAGTCTTTCATAAATGGATAGAAGACGTGCGATTGCAATGCTAGTCCTTTATAGACGGATAAAAAAAAGAAAAAAACGTAGAATTGATTGGTTGACTAAAAACCTCTTTCCACGCTTGGAAACTTTTATTTCTGTCTTTATATTTTTCTTCTGTCTTATCCCATAAAACTGGTCTCTCCTGGACCAGCATAATCAAACAATCAATATCTACATCAATGCAACTCATTTCGACGAAATTTATTAATAATTATACACGGTTTATCCCAAAACAAATGAGGGAGGATACAAAAATAACGAAAGTAAATCTCGAAAGTGTGAACGGCTAAATAAGCTTGTTAACCAATTGACCCGCGTTGGAGCCTCGTTGAAACCTGTTCGCGCCGACGCGGCTCGGGGGATAAGCGGTGGGCACTCGGCGTCTCTTCGGTTATCACGCGGGAGAGGTTTCGCGAGGATTCTCCATTCCCACATGTCTGGCGGCCGCCTCACATAAACCGAATTTGAACCGCGCCTCGTACCACCTCATAAGTGTGAAACGAGCCTAACGCCAAGTCCTAGGTGAGCGATTAGTCGACGCGAACGCGAAGCGCTGGCGATGCCGTACGAAAAGTTAATATAGTCGCACGGTATCGCCACTGATTCGCGTTCGCGTTCGCTACAAATCGCTCACGTAGGACCGGGCGTAAGTGAGCGGGTAAAAAACAACAATGAAACTAACAAAAATACCTAAAACGACGAGTAAATGCTAATAGCCAACAATATAATAGTATATTACGTACCGAGTGTTGAAAGTACTTATAGTATTCAAACGAGAAGCTTTTTAGCAACGCGCGTATGATAGATATAAGGCGCTTTTTAGCCACGTTAATTATGCGTTTTTCCCTATATCCATAATAATCAATCAAAATAAACGCAGACGAATAATAATCAAGAAGAAAAAGTATGTGCCTCACCTTTATAAGCACACAACTGAAGTAAAACTTCTGAAAGAGATATAAGGAATTGAGTTTTCAATTTTTTTTCTCAACTTCTGCTCTCATTTTCGACACATTTTTAAATTTTTTCATCTTTTTTTTACCCGAAAATCGAGTTTCTCTTAACTTTTTCTTTTTTATTAATTTTTTTTTATTTCGTTTTATAATACTCTTCGTTCCGAAAAATGTTTTCTTATTTTTTATTTAGTTGGTTTTATAATACTTTTATTAACTTTCCGAATATTTTTTTACGTTTTTTTTTCAATTTTTTCAAAAAAATAATTTTTTTTTTCATAATACATTTTTTTCTTCCAATTTTTGCCATCCCCGACCTCGTAACTGAACATCCTTTTTTCGCCGAAAACCGCATTTCTCTAACTTTTTTTTATTATTTTTTATTATTGTTTTTTATTTCGTTTTATTGACTTTCCGAACAATTATTTACGTTTTTTTCAATTTCCCATTTTTGCGTAAATGTTTGGGTATCTGGTGAGGTGGCGGGATGGTGTGTATAAATACCCCCCCCCCCCCCAGTGAGGACCCCATTTGTCCTCCGATCCGAGGCTCCGTTGGAGAGATATCGGCAAAAGGTCTAACCCAAAATCCCCCTTTAAATTAGAGCCCGGGGGGGGGGGGGGGGGGGGGGCATATGGTGAAAGGTAGTCCCCTATAACGCCATACAAATTTCGAGCCCGTAGCTCTTCCCGTTCTCCCGAAATTAATTATTTTATTTTTTTCTTCTCCCCCTCTCCTGACCGGGGGAGGGGGTAGGCACGGCCAACCCTGAATTTAACCTCGGTCGTGACAGATGTTTTGTTTATTGTTTTTTATTTACCTTTTTTTCTTAATTTTCGGTTAGCCTTGGGTTAGCACTTGGTTAGTTCTTATTGATTGAGCCCCCGCCCCGTAGCGAGGGGAGGACCATGCAATGCAAAGCCATAATAATACCCCGGCTGACGGATCGCATGTGGCTAGATTCAGGGTCATAATGTTTTAATACGTACGGGGATCCAGTTATCATCCAGGATCCTCATTTTACCTCGGCTACATGTCCTAGAAATTTCAACCCTCTATAGCTATACTGGAACATGCTTAATTAAAGGGACGTTTCACTTTGATAAGGGTTTCACTTCGATAAGCAATTTTGCTGACTTTACCCTCGCTAAAGAAGTTTCACTTCAAAAAAACAGAATTTTAGGGGACGAAATAAATTAAAATTAATTAGTGCTGTTTTACGTGTTTCATTATAGTTTAGGTCTTTATTACCTTACTTGCAAGTTGGAATAATTTTACCAGAGTTTCTATAAGTTTTTTTTTTTGAATCTTCTGAGCTTACGCCAACGACTTTGTATCATTATACCATTCAGCGCTCGATTGCTTTGTTATCAGCGGTATATTTTTAAATAAGCGTCAATACTAATAATATTAAAATACTT
This sequence comes from Pissodes strobi, assembly GCA_016904865.1. NCBI lineage: Eukaryota > Metazoa > Arthropoda > Insecta > Coleoptera > Curculionidae > Pissodes > Pissodes strobi. Next base: position 449,686 of record MU182296.1, read on the forward strand.
GGCAACATCGAAATCCACATAGAATCAAAACTTGGCACAGCCGGCTATTCTTTTGCATAATACCCGTGTGCGAGGCGCAGCTAACCGCGATAATTTTAGGACAGCCCAAGCTCAGCGCCGATGCTCAGCTGTTCCGTCATGTCCGCCCAGCCACTTCGATTTCTGCGCCCAGTGAGTCAGTCCTGCTCTGGCCTACTGTTAGGGCCTCTTTTATTTTAAATTAACGAGCACAAGTAGCCAGGGGGTAGGAAAACAAAAAAGGGACATTTTAGTGTTGTTTTTTTAGTTGCTTTTAACCATGTAGTGTACTTTGTGAAGCTGGAAAGTGTGTAGTTAGTGCTGTGTTTTTGTGCAGTTTGGTAGTATTATAGGTTCTTTTTAACCCGGTTTTAAAGCTCCGAATCACCTAAGCCGCATGTGTTATGTAAAACCGGTTCACGCGATTGTCGCTGAAAATATTTCAAAATAAGACTACGCATTCTTTGGTTGGAACGAGATCAAATCGTTGCCAATGTCGTATTTTTAGTTGTTTGTGCGGCTTAAAAAACACATAATTAGGGTCAGTTTACACATTAATATTGTCAGTCATTTTTCTATTGATACTTACGTAATGCATTTTTAAGGTTAGATTTCAAAATAATGTTAATTAATTAATTGATAAATCGAGCGTTGGAGTATACGAGTTTTGGCTTCTTAATTTTCTTAATAAATCTGTAGAATAAAAAATGTATTCTCTGTTATAACAATCAGCTAAGTAATTTCAATTGGGTATTCTGGATTGAAATCCAATATGGCCAATTTGCGTCATTTCTGACAGCACACCGCTTGATCCTCTGTGCCCTTGTAGAAGCTGTATCGATGATTACGTAATTGCAGGAGGGCCAGAGCGATATTTTGGTAATTGTCAGATATATATTGTGTTGATCCTGGTTATAGTTTAATTAATTCAGGAAACATTTTTTTAGTAGCATTTATCATAATTATAAGTGTTAAATACGATCGAGTCATTACATAAATATTTACGGATATTTTTCCGACAAACCGCAACGAAAAGCATCTAGTACGACACCTAGTTAAAAATAGTGTACACAGACGTAATTTTAGAACCGAATGACATGCATCGGGATTCGGGACAGAGGGGGATAGATATTGATCTGAAAAACCTTCAGGGGAGTGCAAGCAGGTGCATTATCTAATATGCGAAAATAGATTATCTGCATACCTATAATTTTCCTATTGCATTTGAAACAGGTAATCGTGCTTAAGGTGAATCGGAAAGCTTTTAAGAATTGCATGATAGTTATATAGTTTGTGGAATGGTTGGTGTGCTAAATGCTTATCCTGAATTATTCATCTCAAGGCCATCGAATAAATAGTCTTGGTCGCTCTAAATGCGATAGGGGCTCTGATCAAATACAAAAGTGTCGCTAAGATGACTGATGAATCTGATGATGAATAATTCAGGTTTATTTTTCAACAGAAGAGTGTTGTTTTTCTAGCACGTTCAATTAGTTGCTTTTTTATGCTCATTTACTCTGAGTTAACTATCATCTAGCGATTTAGACCTGAAATATATTTGAAAAAATTAACGCCTTGTCGGCGTTCGTAGCATATTAATAGCTTAGTACGTGAGTACCAAATAAGGCCTTTTCAGTGTGTAAGATGGGGTAGAAGTTATTTTTGAATATGTTGTTTATGGATAAACCCTGATCAAAATTCCAAATTTTCGACCTTGAGGAGGTACAGCGCATCTTAGTTTTTTAATGTTATCTGCGTAATGGTTCATTTTTCGACAACATATGAAATTAACAAAGTGAAAGAGAATAAAATTTCCCACATTTTATGCTTTTATATATTTTTTGTACGACTAGCAGGTGAAGAGTTATACGGGCGCAAAGATGAAGTTTAGAAAAAAATACGTCAAAGTCCAAATTTTTCTCATTTTCAAAAGGAGTATATAATTTTATTACGCAAAAAGCTAACTAATTTCATACCACCAAAAATAAAGGTAAATTGACATAAAATATGGCATATATAGTCTTAAGACAACCGTAAGCGTACTGTGAAATTAACATATTTGTAGTAAATAAAATTCAATAGAAAAATATAATAATTTTTATGCCCAGCTGTCCACCAACGATGATGTTTGTTTTAGCAAACCTGGGAAAGGCAAACCTCCTGAGAGGCTGTAGTCTGCAAAGAGTTTAAAACAAAAAGAAGCAGCTCAGAACGTTCTCTTTCTTCATGCATTTAGTGCGTGCGACACAAGATCGTTGTTCTTTAATCAAAGAAAACGGTTCTTATCGGTTCTTCAGAAACACATAAAACTCAACAGCATTATTGAGGTCTGCTTTAAACAACATTGAAGCATTGAAGAAACCTGAGCACAGTTTCTTGTTGCTTTGTATGGCAGTGACTTCGAAAGGGAAACCTTAGAAGAAGTCCAATAATTTTTTTTTTAATTTAATCTTGCCTCTTTGCCTCCAACTAGGAACGCCCCACCGTATCACTCATTCCTACTGCATACCATCAGGTTCAGCAGTGGTATGGAATCAAAAAGAAAACAGAAGATGGGGATGGAAATGTGTTGCAAATGGTCTTCCTTCTGTAGCCACGACAGAAAAACAAGCCCTCGAAATTGTATTAAAAATAGTTTCATGCAATTGTAAAAAAGGGTGCGGCGGAGCATGTAGCTGCTGCTGTAATGGTCAGAAATGCGACAATGCTCCAGAGGTTCGCATCGAGAGCGATGACGACGATGAGGACCTGTTCTCAATTGAGGATCTTCTTCTTCTTTAGCCACTTATCGTCCAACTTAGGACATAGGCCTCTCTCAGTTTCCGCCAGTCTCCACCTGTTCTCTTTAGATCATCCCCCAGCGCATCTGTGATCGTCCTCTTGTTCGATGCCCTAGCTGCCAACCTAATTCCTAGCATGGTTATTTCCATGGACCTTTGTGTTTTTACGATTTTATCTATGTTCACTTTGGTTAAAGTCCATGTTTGACAGCCATAGGTGAGTATTGGCAGTATACACTGGTTGTACACCTTGCTCTTTAGATACTGAGGTATCTTGGGGTTCGTTCGCCAACTTCCCGAAACCCGCCCATGCCAGTCGAATTCGTCGGGTTATTTCAGAGCCATTTGATTCTCTTTACTTAACTTGAATATTTGTCCCTAATGTATGTATTCATTCATATTTTCCAGAACACAGTCGTCGACCTCAATATTCCTGTCCTCTTGCGTGTTTGTTATGACTTTAGTTTTCTGTAGGTTAATTTTTAGGCCAACTTTCCATGATGATTCCGCTAGATCTTTGACCATAGTTGAAGCTCTTCAAAAGATGATGCGAACCTAAGGTGAGTAATTTTTTTTCCCGTTGATGTTTATTCCATATTCTGTCCACTGTAGAGATAAATACATCTTCCATGGCAAGTGTAAATAGTTTTGGGGATATTACGTCGCGTCGCCCCGTCTGACGCCCCTTCCTATTGTTATTTTTCGAGTTTTTTGTTCCAGTTGTATCGCTATGGTTGCTTTTTCGTATATATTATGGATGAGTTGTTTATAACGAGAATCTATACTACAGCTATTCGTAGTCTGCTCCACTGCCCATAGCTCTATGATATCAAAGGGTTTTTCATAGTCCACAAATGCAACGAACAAGGGTAAGTGGTATTTATTTACCTTTTCTATTAGAGATCTCACTGTAAGAAGGATCTGACGTGATGAATCCTTTCCTAAATCCCGCTTGTTCGACTGGTTGGTACGCATCCATCTTTGATGTTAGTCGATTATTGATGATTTTATTTTATTTATTTATTTATTTGTAAATAAAACAGAAAGCGGTAAAACCGATGAGCCTGTTTACAATAAGACAATAGTCAAAATTCAGTTCAAGTTTGTCGAACATGATGCATAATGTACCAACACACCACCATTTTTAAGTCAAGACGGTTTTTAAAAGTGTTGATGTTCGGTGCACTCACTATTTCTTCAGTCAGGAAGTTCCACTTATACACTATCCTGTTACTTAAGAAATTTTTTTAGGTAGTTTGTTTGCCCTTTGTTTATTACGTTTTTTGGAGTGATCTCGAAGATTCTGAAGATGGTTTAAGGAGAAAATTTTATGGATGTTCCCGTTGTAGTGGTTATTCAATATTTTGAATGTTTCAATTAGGTCTCCTCTCGTTCTTCTCTCTTCCAATGATGTTAACCCTAATTGCTTCATCCCGGCTTCATATCCGGTGTTGTGGAATTCCTTTGGAATCTTAGTAAATCTTCTTTGTACCCCTTCCAACCAGTTTATGTCTTTGATAAAATATGGATTCCAAACTGTGTATGCATACTCAATCTTTGATCTTATGTATGTCTTATACAGCTGAAGAACCATTTGTGGACTAGTATTATTGAATGCTACTCTAGCCAAATACGCGAAAGAATTGGCCTTTTTCACAATAGAAGCAATGTGTTTGTCCCATTTCAGGTCATTTGATATTATAATGCCTAGATCCTTATATGACTGGACATGTTGCAACACACAACCATCCAGAATTAGTGATGTAAAATGCTCGAGCAAGTATTTTAAGAGAACATTCTCCGAGCACGGTCGAGAATAAACAAGCATAAATGAGCGTAAACGAGCAGGACCCAGTAAGTTATGCTTTTTCTATAAAGTCCAACAAAATAGTACAGTTTTTTAAATAAATTCTGATTTTTATCAAAATTCACAAATTTCTCCAAAGTTCTAGTTATTCTGAAAATTCTTAAATTTCTCTTTAACTGCGCTAAAAATTCTCAAACTTTTTAGCAAAATCCCCAAAATTAGGTAATTTTATCTTATTACCTACAATCCTACCCTACATCCATAATTAATTTATGTTAGATTCTACAATTTGATATCAAATACTGGAAACTGGAATTTTCGCATACATCCGGTGAAATTAGGAGGCATTTTATGAGAGACCACATCGCACAAATTATGGGTTTAGACGAATATTTGATCGACTTGTGAAGGTCTATAATGATGATATTAATGATTGTGATTTGTTTGGCTGTTCATTCTTGAGCTTTAAAAAGAAGATCTTATCTAGATAGTTATTGTTATTTTAAAATTTTATGTACATTTTCAGCAAAGTGGATATCTTTATAATGATTATGTTGTGTACCATTTGGAATATTTTGTAATTCTGTAGTGTACTTGCCAAATAAATAAATAAATAAATAAACCATAGAAGTAAAATATTTATTATTCATATGAATAAAAAAGATATTAACTGAAATAACAGTTCATGTACAACGTACAACAACCCAGTACAAATGAGTCAAATAAATCCTTGTTGCTCAAATCATAATATAACAATAAAATAAGCAAAACAAAGAACAAAAACTTCGATAGTTCTAATTGGGTTGAGGCCCTGAATGACTCCCTCGGTTTGACTCTTGACAGCTACTAATTAAAAATTAATTCATGATTTTTATTTTCGTGGAAAAAATTGTCAATCAACGAGAGAACCATTCTGCGAAAAAAACTTGGAAAAAACTAAAAATATTGTTGTAGTACTCTAGTACTAAGTATTGAAGTACTTACAACTGCTGATGCTCCAAATTCTCAGGCAGGCCAGGCTCCATGTAGTCTCCTGCATTATATTCGTGTTCCATAATAGTTTCGAATCCGTCATCATTAAAATCTTCTTCGCCGATGCTGGAGTTGGTATCATGTACACTGTATTCAGAATCATCATCATCATCTGAATTTTCAGACCCCGTGTCCCTGAATTCCAAATTCACACGGGCTATATTATCAGGTCTTGATATCATTGATTCGCGAGTTGGTTCTATAGTATTACTAGTTTTAGATGTTAGTTGGGTTGATTACATGCTACATAAGTTAACATACCAGGAATGGTATTGGCTGGGAACATGCTGAAAATGCTTCGTTCATGCTCAATCTGCAAAGTAACTGAGCACGAAGCACGAACGATTTTTTCGTGCGCGAACGTTCGCGAATATTCGTTACGGCACAATTAGAACGTTCCCTTGTTCACATCACTATCCAGAATATATTGGTTTCCTAGACCTTCTGGACTTATGGATAACACTACACATTTGTCAGCATTTAGCTTCATCTGCCAATTTTTGGACCATGTCTCAATTGTTGCTAGATCGTCTTTCATGTCAGAATATTGGCTCGATGCATCGCAATATAACTCTGTGTCATCTGCAAAGAATGATATATTGGTCTTAATTTCTTTACCCAGGTCACCAACATACAGCAAGAATAAGAGTAGTCCCAGCAGAGATCCCTGTGGTACTCCACTAATCACGTCCCGAAAGGAAGAGCATTCTCCATTTACTCTCACCGTAAAGGTTCTGCCTCGTATAAAGTTGCCTATCCATTTGTGCAGACAACCCGTTATTCCAAAGTGCTCCAATTTGTTCAGGAGCCTTTTAAAAGGTACCTTGTCAAAGGCTTTCTCGTAGTCTAGGTAGACTACATCTGTTGGTATATTTTTATCATAGTTTGCAGTCCAATCATTCAAACATCGAGGCATATTAGTTATTGTTGATTTCTTTTTCTGGAAGCCATCCTGGTTGTCCGGCAAGATTTCATTTATAATTGTAAACTCTGCCAGTTCCTTCACTATAATTTTTTCCATCAGTTTACTGACTGAACTTGTTAAGCTTACTGGCCTGTAGTTTTCAGGTTTAAATCTGTCCCCCTTTTTATAGATTGGTATAATAATGGCTTTCTTCCAACTGGTTGGTATAGTTCCAAGGGTAATTGATTCATTCATTGCAAGACTTAAAGGTGTATTTAGACTCTCTGCACACTTGTTTAAAAATATGGATGGAATTTCATCAGGTCCAGGACTTAAGTCGGTTTTAAGGTCTGATATTGCTTCTTTGACGTTCTCTGGAGTGAAGTTTATAGTATATAGTGAGCTTATGTTCCTGTAGCTGTTGGGAAGAATAGGAATCTGATTGTTTTCTTTGGTGTACATTGGTCTGCAAACATTTCTGCAGTGTCCAAATTATTTTCTACTATGAAGTTAGTTTTATTATCCTTTAGGGTAATTTTTGTAACTTTGGAATTTAGACTTTTGCGTACATACTTATAGAATTTTTTGTTTGATTTTGATTGAACTATGTTTTGTTCGTGACATATTCTTGCATTAGAAATTGTGTTTTTTAGTTTGTTGTTCTGGAGTCTATATGCCTGATAGTTCTCGTCTGTAGTGTTATGTCTATATATATCCCAAAGCCTGCGTTTTTTGTCTATATCCTTGAAGATGGTTGCAGTTATCCATGGTTTATGCGGTTTTTTCCTTATGGATTGGAGTGGGATAAAGGTGTCGATGGTTTTCTTGATGATTTTCTCACACAATTCATATTTTGTGAGGTTGGTATTTGTGTTATCGAAGTTTTGCTCGCTTATGTAGCTGTTGATGGCATTATAATCTGCCTTCCAAAAGTTTCGTGTTTTATTATTAAATGTTTCCTTGTCTTTTGCCTTTATTTGAGATGTACCAGTAATCACCACGTGGTCGCTGTGTCCAATTGGAGAAGAACTTTTTAAGTCATAAATTAAGTTTTTTTCACTTACAAGTAGGAGATCAAGTAGAGACTGTTGAGTTCCTCTTATTATTGTGTTAAAATTTACCATTTGATAGGTATTTGTTTCTTTAAACCCATCTAGGAACTCTTCTGCTTGTGCGTCCTGTTTAGCTGTTTGAAGACTATCCCAGTTTATCTCGCGATAGTTAAAGTCATCAAAAATTATGGTTTTATTTTTATTAGAAAAGACAGTTTTAATTATTTTGACCAATTCTGAGTTTATTTCTGCTTTGACATAATCAGTTCTATATATGCAACCAAGAAGTATTTTTGCACCACCTACGTTAACACCCACAAAGACTCCACAGGAGCAGGAATATCATACTTATTTTCAGTTGATGAGTGAATTTGGATATTGTTTTCTATTTCTTTGATGTATATCAGTATACCTCCTCCTTCTTTGGCTTTTCTATCTTTACGGAATATACGATATCCAGGCAAATTGATTAAACCATCAGGAATGTTTTCATTGAGCCAAGTTTCAGTTATGCAGATTATTGCAGATAAAAATGGGGTTACTTCTTTGTATATTTGCTTTCCATTCATCAATTTTATTTTTTATAGAACACAGGTTTGAATACCAATAGGTAGGGTTGCCAACTGTCCCGGATTTTCCGGGACGTCCCGGATTTGGTGTTGTTTACCACCCGTCCCTCAGGCATCACTTGCGGGACGCTAATTGTCCCGGAAATAACAAAAGATAGAATTCAAAATAAAAATAAATACGTAAAAGTATTATTAATCACGCGAAACGGGAATTCTCAATATGTTTTCAATGCACTTATTATCTTATGAATTATGATGTACCAATAAGTTTGCAAGCAAGGTTGAGGTTATGTTCCTCAGAAACACATAAATTGAGTGTTTTTACGTCATTTTTAGACGTTTTTTATTTGCGGAAACCAACTGTCTTGCGGGACAGCGTAGCGGATAGGGGTGCTGGATGGGTTTAAAAAGTGTATAAATATAGAAAATATTCAATTTCTACTTATATTCCACTCGCTTCGCTCATTCCGGAGACGCAACTAAGCAAAACTAACCCAAACTAACCCAAGGCATGCCCAAAATTATTAAAAAAACTGAATTGATACTGTCAGAAATTCAAAAGTTACCCTATAATCTTATCGAGGGGTGTGCAAAAGACTAAAATTTCTGTTAGTATCAAATGGGTTAGTTTGAGTTAGTTTTCTTTGGTTGCGCCCCCGGAGCGAGCAAAGCGAACGGAATGTCATGTGCGAAGTGAAATGTTAGAAGGAATTGAATATTTTCTAATTTTTTAACCCTTCCACTATATCGCAAGACAGTTGATTACTTTTAAGTTTCCGCAAATAAAAAAATTACGTAAAAACCGCCAAAATTGGTCTGACACGTCATCTAAAAATGTATCAAAAAAAATTACCATCTCAACCTGAGATCGTAATTCGTAACATCGTAATGCAATTCCGTGCTGAAAGTGCTTTAGTTGTAAACAAAATCCTTACGTTGAAAAAAATGGTCCGACTACGGGGCCTTTTCAATAAATAACTACGTCCCGGAATAGCGCTAGGCTGTCCCGGATTTTCAAGCCCCAAAACCCGCAAATGGCTTTTTAAAAGTTGGCACCCTACCAATAGGTTACTTCAACTGTAGTGGGTGAAATGTTTAGTTTTTTGAATTTGGTTTAATAGAAACAATCCTAGGCGTTCCACGAACATATTTTATTTTCAGATGCTGTTCTCCTTGATTTGTTCGCGTTTCCAGTTCTTGTATCAACTCTTTCATATACTTTCTTTGGGCTTCAGTTTGAGCCCCTTTAATATAAGTTGTGTTTGTCAATGCTGACAGTTTGCTCTTTTGCTTTAATATATTTAATGCTTCTTCTTTATTTGGCAATATTATTTTAACGGGTCTCACTTTGTGTTCTTCATATTTTTCTATTCTCATTATCTTTAGATTATTTATATTTATATTTGAATTTACTTCCTTTAAGATTTGATGAATCTTATTTTTATCCTTCTCTATTCTATCCTCCCTGGTAGAGTATTCTGAAACTTCCAGAAGCACATTTTGTGCCCTTATTCCTCGTTTTTGCAGTTCATACAGTGTTGGTGCAAGGTTCGAATTGCTCCCAATTGGTTTAGCTATGACTTTATTTTCCAGGTTGTTGATGTCCTGTTTGAGGGCATCCAATCTGTAGTTTGCTGATTGGATTTTTCTTTTAACTTGTTTTCCAGTTCCTTGAATTCTTGGGTAAGTGATTGTGTCTTTTGGTCGAAAGTTTTGGCCACATCTGCATAACTAGGTACTGCCGCTTTCATGGCATCCTTCAATTCCAAAATTCTCCTTAATATCCTCCATATCATGTTTTAAAGTTGGTACTTGCTTAATGGAATCTTTACAATCTTCACAGAAGAAGAGTAATGTCCTTGTTCTCATTATGAGGGCCCTTATTTCTGTAGCACTGGTATTGGAGCAATTTTTGCAAATGATTTTTCTGCAGCAGTCACAAGGATATCGAAATATATCAGTTTTTGATTCCTTCATAACACAGTTCACTTTATACTTGAAGCAAACATTTGCCATATTTGCTGATTTATTTGCTGTATCTTTTGTAAATAATTAAATCGTCAGGAAAAACCGGCCGATAGAAGTGGCAACAATGTTTCCTCATGAATACTTTGTATATTTGTGATAGTAGTGAGATGGGTCCGTAGTTTGCTATGCTGTCATACCAATCATCGAAAATAATTGCTTTATGTAGGCACTCGTTAAACAGAATATTTAAAGTGTTGATTATTTCGTCTTTTCCTTCTTTTAACATTTCTGCCATTACATTATCTGGACCAGCAGCTTTGTTATTTTTGAGCTCTTTTATAGCGTATTCTATCTCATAGTTCTCCGTTCTTCGGCCATTCCTCTGAGTTGACATTTCAGATTGTTTTGTTTATATTCTCTTGTACGATGTGTAAAGATCTTTATAGAATTATGTTCTCTATTTTGTGTTTTTCCCTTGGCTCTGTTTCATTGCTGGTTAATATCCTGGTTCTGCCCAATGTCGGTCTTAGGCATTTCATTCCTCTGTCTGTTTCTATTATTTTTGCTATTTTGGCTTCATTATATTTTTTAAATACCTGTGCTTATGGTCTTATTTAGTTGTTTGTATTCATTCGATTGTCTCTTTCCTTTGCTGATTACCTCTCTTCTCTGACTCATTAGATGTCTTGTTTCGTCGCTTATTTTATTTTCTCCTTCTCTTCTTCGTATGGCCACTTTGGTTCCTGCTTTTACTAGGTAATTCGTTAGATTGTTGTTGATTATATTGATATCTCTTTCTTCTTCTTATTCTTCTACTTTCCTGTAAAATTGTTCTAAAAGAAGTATTTTCTGTTATTTTGTGGGCATTTATTTTCGTTACATTCTTAAAAACCCGTTTTCTCGTTACTTATTTGTTAATTCTAATTATTGCCCTTAACAAGCGATGGTCACTACCTATGTTGAACTGATTTATGGCTGTAACATCTTCAAACATTAGTCTTTCTGAGGAAATAAAGGAGTCGATTTCATTTCTAACGTCTCCATTTGGTGATATGCAAGTCCATTTTCCTCTTGATTTCTTTTTAAAGAAAGCGCGTATAGATTATATTCTATTTTACTCGTCAAATAACTGCTTTAATTGGGGTGTGAACATATGAGGAATGACCATGTACAAGCCGTTCTCCTCTATCGTTCCTGGATTCATAGCCGAAATTTCCTATCTTTGTTTCAGTTTTTTCATTCCCATCTTGGCATTAAAGTCGCCCATAATTACGGTTGACTTCAATTTATTTTCTTCTATGGCTATGGTAATTTCATCTAAAAATATCTCATAATCTTCTCTGTCATAGCTAAATGTTGGAGCATAAGCTTGAATGTTATCAGTTTTCCTTTTACTAGAAATCCAGATCTGATTATTCAAAACACCGATAATGACTTAGAAGACGAAATTCGGGATGAAGACATAAATCAACCCGGATCATCTAAAAGAAAGAAAAAGTAAATGAGGTAATATTAAAAGCAATAAGTAGTGGATTTGGGCTATTGGGAACACCACGTAAAATCGCACCAATTAGCTTCACCTCATAGTGGGATGGAAATAAGCTTAAATGTATGTTACAAAGGGTACTATGTATTATAGCTATCAATTTAATGAGACACATTTATAAACGATAGTTGAAAAATAGCTCATTTTCTTCAAAGGAGTTTAACGTATTTTTTTTAACTTGATCTTTGCGCCCGTATAACTCTTCACCTGTTAGACGTACAAAAAAAATGTAAAAATATAAAATGTAGGAAATTTTATTTCCTTTAACTTTGTTAACTTCATATTTTGTCAAAAAGTGAACCATTACGGAGATAAGCTTAAAAAACTATTTTCTTGTACCTATCTATAATCAAAGATGGCGGCGTAACGCTCCAATTTGGATTTTTGATCATAATCAACATATTAAAAAATTATTTCTACCCCACCTTTTGCACTCAAAAAAAATCCTATGTCCTGGCCTCTAACCATTCAAGTGTGAGTCGCATGTGCATGAAAATCTGAATGTTTCACTTTGCAGTTTGTGAATGTTTATTTAAACTTAAGGCAAATGTCGTTGAAAAAAGAACGTTTTAGTTGCGTTGCTACAGAATATTTTCTATTTTGCGTTTAAAATGATTTTATTTGGACACCCAGTTTTTTCAAGGATTGATTGCACTGATAGTAACAAAATATTTTTTTTCCAGTAAAAAAACTTTTAAATTAATATAAAGACACATTTTTAAATAGTATATTAAGATGCTAATTTTAAACAAGGCTGGTAGAGGATAGATTGCCCGATAACTTGGGTGCGACAGACGGAAGGGGAGAGCCGTGACCTCAGTTGTTGAAATGGATCGGAAGTCCAGTGGCTTCTCCAGGGACACCTTAACCAATATTGTTGTAAAAAATACGTCACTGACTTACAATTTTTATATTTTTTCAGATTAAGCAACTATAGGTAAATGCAATTTTTCGTCGTTTGATTTTTTTCGTATCTTGCTTCGTTTTCAAAAAAAATCCCATTTGATTGTATTGCCTTGGATAATATAAAAAAACATACAAACTACCAAAAACGGAGTCGTACCTGTTCTTTTTTTTGCAATTTAATAGTTTATTTTGATTATAAAAATTGCTATAATTCAAGCGATTAAAACAAATATTTTTTTCAGTGGTTTTTATTTTTTTTTGTCGGAAACGAAGCAAGATACGAAAAAAATTAAGCGATAAAAAAAAGTGTAGTTTTTTTACTTAATTTGAAAAAAAATACAAAAAGTCAGTGGCACATGTTTTCTTTAAATATTGACTAAGGTGCTCCCAGAGACGCCACTGGATTAAATAATTTTAGCCTAATTGGATCTAAATTAGTCCCTTATTACTACAAAGAAAACTACAAATTTTCATTAAAATCGTCTAAAGAATATTTGGGATATTTATAAAAAAACTGTTTTTTTAACCCTGTATATTAAAAACTATGCATTTTAATTGTTTTGTTAATTTTAGTTTAATTATTGTTCAAACATTTGTCTTTTATCTGCCATAATTTTAATACCAATGAAATAAAACACAGTGCCTTTATTTAATATTATTTTTATTATTTATTTTTATTTAAGGAGATTTAATCTAATCACCCCCTAAAGTGCTTATGTCAATGGAACACTCTGTATATTATTAGGTATTTGAAAAGATCTTTTCTTCCTGGTCATAAATATTCCCGAGTTTATATCTCTATCTTGAAAAATAGCCTAGCGAAACGACAAAAACCATGCCATTCCTATGTTGGCTTTCAACAGATGACGTCACGCATCGATCGGAGAAGTTATCCGGCAACCTATCATTTTCCTCTACCAACCTTGAGTTTTAAAAGACCATACATTTTCGCACGAGCACGAAGTTAAGGAACGACCCGCTTGCGGGGAGTTTTCTAGCTTACGAGGGCGTTAAATGACTTTTAAAACGTGTATTTTATACTATTTTTCTATTTTGCAGGTATTTTAATGAAAAAGATTAATTTATTCTAGTCCGGATCAGCAGTTGCACGGCCATCTTGGTATTCTGACGTCTTTATTACTAGATATCCCATTGAAAGCGGTATCGCAATTTTTGCTAGTGGGCCTTGACATTGAACAATTTTGTTAATATCATAGCAACCAGTCAACAAAAGTACTGTCGAAGAGAGGCTCTTTTTGTGTATCAAAATGGAATCATTTTGAACGCAAAATAGAAAAAGTTTATTTTATCCTATCATACTCTGATACTATTTTGTATTTTGACAGTTGGACGGCCATCTTGTGATTTTTGACATCGCTGTCGTCGTTACTACTAAATTTATTTCAAGTTTCAAGGGGGCGGCGCGGCCGCAGCGTCACAATTTTTGCTAAGGTGTGGTTAAAGTGACCATTCCTCTCCCACTGAGGGGGACAAGCCCCCATTTGTGACAAATGCGCCCCTTGTAAATATGTCCTCCATAACGTACCCCATTGGCAGATTATAAAAATACAACTTACTTTAACAAATAAAATTTCGCCAAAATATTGGGCCAAAATTTCGCAATTTTTATCTAATAAAACTCCCATTTTAACGAGTTTTGGGTTAGCTGGGGCCACTTGACTTGGAGCTTCCTAAAAAATTCTGTTTTTCCAGCCCCCTCCGCAAATCTACTCTAAGAAGGGCCCTGTGTCCCCCATTGACTTGTTAATATTCTTGCAACCATGGCTCGTAAGCGGGTCGTTTCCTTACTTGGTGCTCGTACGCAAAAATATGGCATTAAACCAGTATCTTAGTATATACCTATACTCTTTTCAGAAGCGTCTAGGGCATCTTCTAGCTCTTCGATGCGAAAGCTGTGTACATGCGTAATGGCCGAAGGTATCGGAATTATTCATGTCTTTACGGTCTAGCGAAATGCTTTCAACGCCTCAGTAGTGTTAGTAGTAGGTAGACATTCTGCTTGTCATTTCTACGCCGCGGGCGGTTCGATTCCCGCCTGTCGCGACTTTCTTTAAGTACTGTTCGTTTTTTATTAACTTTTTTTTTCTTAATTTTGCGCAAGCCTTGGTGTAGTTTTGGTCAGTTTTTGTTGGTTGTGCCCCCGTAGCAAGCGCCTAATAATACCTATTCCGGTTTCGCCATTATGCATGTCCGCAGCTTTCGCATCGAAAAGTTAGTAGGTCCCCTAGACTCTTCAACACTACTTTCGTTGACTGGTTGCTATGATATTAACGAAATTGTTCAAAGTCAGGGCCCACTAGCAAAAATTACGACATCGCTTTGAATGGGATTTCTACTAATAAAGACGTCAAAAATGACAAGATGGCCGCTCAACTGCTGATCGGGAATAGAATAAAGTAATGTTTTTCATTAAAAAAAACCTGCAAATTAGAAAAAAATAGTATATATAAATTAGAGTATCTTAACATACCATTTTTCTATTTCAAAATGATGTCATTTCGACACCCAAAAGAATGTCGGAAAACAACTTTTTTTTAAGAATGGTTGCACTGATAGTAACCAAATTGTTTGTGTCCTTCCTTAGCTCCGCCTTTAAAGAGATCTCTAGCAGTAATGACGTCAGAAAACACAAAATTGCCGTGAATCTACTGATCGGGACTAGATTCTAATTATTTTCTTTAATATTAAAAAGCTTTCAAAATAGACTAAAAATAGTGTAAAATACACGTTTTAAAGCAAACGACTCGTTTCCCAATTCGCACTTGTGCAAAAAAATATGGCCTTTTAACATCTTAATCAGAGTTAATAAAGTGTTAAGGTTGTGTATTTTTAACGTCTACAAATTGACAGCGCCCTTTTTTTTCTCCGACATTTTTTACTGCTTATTACCAGCCTGTATTACCTAGCTAGTGTTTGATTCGTAACGTTATTGGTTCTAGGTTATGTATGCGTGCTTTCGATGTTGCCAAGGGAGTCAGTTGTCCGTAGATGTCGCTGCCTGTCGTAACGCGTCCGGCTCCGTTCCAGAAGTGCTTTTGCACATCCTTCCGAACTATGTAAATGCACTATCTGGTACGACAGCCTGTCGCGTAGTATCAGCACCAGTCGCTTTTGATAAAATGCAGAATGCGCATAATGTTTTCACACATGTTTATTGTATTAAGTCGAGTGCACTTAGTTATTGTAATATTCCTGTTCTTCTTAGACACTTAATAGCCACAGTTTGCGAAACAAAGTCGAGATTTCGAGGTAAATAAATGATTTTTCGTCAAGAATCATTTAAATTGCTTTTAATTCCGTTATCGCGTTCCAATGTTGCCATTGCTACGGAAATGTATTAGAAATGAAACACGCTTGTTGAATTTCCAGCACAGACTAACTTTTATTATAAATGAATAAGAAACGTCCAATAAGCAAATCTGCTGACATGTCAAAGTGATAGCGCCTAAATATAGTTTTAGAGCGTTATTGGTTTAGAGTGGTAATTTTTAAATTCACCCGGTATCACGAAACCAAGATAGTTATGAAATTTTTGTTGACAGCATGTTTACTTTCAGAACAGAGTAGCACAGTGTCGCGAAAATCATAACTCTCTATCTTTGATATTGAGTGAGATATCCCATCAAAGTGTTGAAAAATGAACACCCTATACAGGGTAGCCTGTTTAAGAGAGGCCCTATACCTTATCTTGAAAACTACGGGGGTTGGAAAAAAATTTAAATACAAAAGTTATTCCTAGTAAAATGATCTTTATTTTTTTGTATTGTTTTAATCGTTACTTTTTTATGTACAGGATGGTCAAAGAAAGTTACACTTTTTTAAATGAAACACCTTATATTTTATTACATTTTTGGATTCTACTTAAAATTCTAAGCATATTAAATGTGATGTATGATGTTATACCTCTAGACTCTAGAGTTAGTAGTTTCACAGCTATAAACAGTTGAAAATCGGTACTTTGGCTACTTTTCACCTTGGTAGCAAGAAGACCATTAGAGATGGAGTAAAATTAATTTCACATTCCTATCTTAGCTTTTCAAAAGCTATCTGACGGTACTAATTGGCAGGTGGTACCATGGGTACCAAATCTGGTACCTCGGTAGGTACCATCAGTTAGCACCATCAGATAGCTCTTGGAAAGTTAAGATAGGAATGTGGAATTAATTGTACTCTATCTTTAATGGTCTTCCTGCTACCAAGGTGAAAAGTAGCCAAAGTACCGATTTTCAACTGTTTATAGCTGTGAAACTACTAATTCTAAAGGTATAACATCATACATCAAATTTGCTTAGAATTTTAAGTAGAATCCAAAAATGTAATAAAATATAGGGTGTTTCATTTAAAAAAGTGTCTTTCTTTGACCATCCTGTATATAAAAAAGTAACGATTAAAACAATACAAAAAAAATAAAGATCATTTTACTTGGAATAACTTTTATATTTAAATTTTGTTAATTTAACTTTGTTAATTTTTAAGCTGTACAAAAAATAAAAATCATAATTGTAGAGTTTTTAATGTAGTTTTTGCACACGTAAAGGAAAAAACAAAAAATTGTATAGTATACAGGGTAGATCAAAAAGAAACATTTTTTTTAAATCTAGTCCCCATTTTTTATTAGATTTTTCGATTCTACGTGAAATTCTAAGGATTTTTAATATCACACTATACGCCTGTTCCTAATACTTCAGGAGTTATTGACAGTTGAAGTCGCTATTTTGTTTGTTCTTTTATTTTTTTATGGCAACAGCCACCTAAGAATATAACATTATGGGTGAACACCCTGTACATTATTCATGTAACAGTACGTTCCGAAGGATTTCCACACTCGGCTGACGCATCATATTAAATAGCCTCCCCGTTTGCATACTGATGCTTTCAACACTTGTTATGTAATGTGCTATTTAATATTTCAACCAACTAACTGTCAAATGTAGTTTATTTTGTTTACGAGTTTTGTATTGACATGCCAGATACAAAACTCGCAAACAGTGGAACGTCCAATAATTGAACTGAAGTTGTTAACTAGCGTCTTCAGACAGCGGACTGTTTTGAACTTTTCTGGTAACCTTGGCTGAATGTTGGCAATAATTACGTTATTTCGCATGGCCCTCCGCTCGCTCCGGGGCGCAATCAAACAAAAACTAACCCAAGGCATACCCAAATCAGAAAAAGAAACGTTTTACAAACATAACCTAAAAAATAATTAAAAACATAGCTTGGCACTGACGGCATCACAGACACACTATCCAGCCACTGACCTGCCAGACCGTTGGAAGCAATTCGGCTAAGGAGGGCTAGCCCTCCTTAAATTCGGTATACCTACCGTGAACACATGAGTAATTTTGCCGCTTCCGCCAACGTCGCGTCGTGGAACCGAACAGTAAAGTTCAAAACAGATCGCTGTCGGAAGACGCTACTAAGTTGTTATGGCAACCGATGTCTTGCTATCCATATACGTAAGACGCATACGTCAACATGCGTGTTGATTGGTTGTTTTGATATTGTAAAACTCTAGAGCATGCGCTGTACCTGGGCGGCTCCATAGTTTTTGAATTCGTTTGCGTTTGATTTTTTTTTAGTTTATTTTAGAATACTAGTATTATGATACTGATATGGAATATGTAAATTCTAAATCATTTTATACCAATTAATATAGCTGTAACATAAAATTAGGTGTATTATTTTTTATTCCTCTGTTGCAATAACCCAAAAAAACTGCCTACCGTGGAGAACATACAGTCTAATATTTATTTGAAAATTTTTACCAAATTTCTCAAACGAAACTCTTCGATTCCGTGTTTTTGGTTCTACAAGGGCATTGATTGAATATTAGTTAACAAGTAAAATAATAAACCCTACAAATGTATCTGCCCCTTTTAAATTGCGTTATCTTAACCATATTGATTTTAATTTTTTTTTGACATAACATTTTTATGGACTTCTAATAGGTGACACCTCAAATTTAGCACTATTTAAAGCAGTCGTGATGCGCCAGCTTTAATCAGTATTATATTTTATGAGAAATTAATTATAAAATAATTTTTTGGGACTCTTGGAATCCATGTTTCAGGTTTACGATGCGAGTATAGCGGTGGGCGAATAAAGAAGTAATGAAAAAATGTGGGTTTTGTGTCCAGACACTTATCTGAGAACTAAAAGTCATAATATGTGATTTTCCGCGCAAATTTTATATGAAAAATTAAACGAGATCTGTATTTTGTAATGATCATTATACAGGGTGTTTCCTAACCTCGGTAAAAAAAATGAAAGTGGTGAATTCTCACGTAACTGTAAGACGAAAATGTGCTATAAAATTTTTTCGAATGTCGCTTTGTTTTCAGAATACAGGGTGTTGGAAAAAAAATTTTTTTTTCGTGTTTTTAATAATTAATATTTGTCACACCTTAATAAAGGGTTTGAGCACTTTATTTTGTGTTCATGTTGGACTTCTTAATTAGTTCATTGGCGGAGATCCGGGTAACGACTACTGGAATTTCGCAAAAATCAATCATACGGACCTGTTAAACACTTAAAATTCTTATTTTATTTGATAAAAAAATATCATTTTTGCTTAAAATTATTTTTTTTATCTAATAAAATAAGAATTTTGTGTGTTTAACAGGTCCGTATTATTGTTTTTTGCGAAATTCTAGTAGTCGTTACCCTGATCTCCGCCAATGAACTAATTAAGAAGTCCAACATGAACACAAAATAAAGTGCTCAAATCCTTTATTAAGGTGTGACAAATATTAATTAATAAAAACACGAATTTGTATTTTGAAAACGAAGCGACATTCGAAAACATTTTATACCACATTTTCGTCTTACAATTACGTGAGGATTCATCAGTTTAATTTTTTTACCGAGGTTAGGAAACATCCTGTATGGGCAACTGGCAATGGGTCTACGTCCGTTGGGCGGAGTAAGAATTTGGGCAAAAATGGAATGAAGGGAAAATCATTTCAAGGGAAAAATATTGTTGCAGGTCTACTTGTCTACTTACATAATTATTATATTCATGTATAAATTTCGAAAACTAATTCACCTGTCTAATGGCCAGTTGCATCACACATACCTTAAGTAAAGAATAGTAGAGCGGTCCTTAGAATATAAGGAATCACTAAATTTGAACGCGTTGCAACAACGTTAGTTTATCAAAAACTTAACTAAGCATAGGGTAGCATTGGCAACATAGCATCTATAACTGAAATTTTAGGGAATTTTCGTTCTCACTAAACTTTTGTTAGGAACATTGTTTCATTTCGGTATATAACATAACCTCACTTTTGTGGAAGTCGTTTTGTTTTTAGTAACAAAGTTCAATCAAAGTCATAAAGAAAAGGTAAACTGTTCAGTTTAGGAAAATAAGAACTGTTATCTCTTGCTCATTCGTCGGCATTGTGATGTACTGGTTTGTCATACTAGCCAGAGCAATGGAAGTTCTTTTGATTACCCTGGACACAGTGGATGTTTGCATTCCCATAAAATCACCTACAAATGATAAATGGCCTCTAGTGGCATACAAACGCAGGGTGGTGAATAGCTGATTAATGGGAGTTACTGCATTGTTCCTAAAAATATTTTTTACAGCTTACAAATGTGTTAATTTCTCCCATGTCCCCCTTCCCAAGGAAATGAAGAAGGCTGGGTATAATATCTATTTACTTACCGTCTTCGAACTCCAGTGTTTTCTCTATTTGAGGCAGAATCTCTAGCACCGTGGGTTTTGTCAAGCGGAACCTTTTAAAGATGGTAAAATTATTCATTTCCTCAAAGTAATACGCTCGGTCATAAATCCTTCTTGGAATTTCATTTTCAATTACATCGAGAAGATCCAGGTCGTCGCTTAAAAATTCCATCCTTTAGCAACTAGCCCATAAAAGTTTTTTGATTTTGTAAAAGTGGAAACAACAAGAACAACCCAAATAAACAGAATATATTAACAGCTTGTCTCTGATATTTGGTTATAAATCACAACTTAAGCACAGAAGAAAAAATAATCAGAATATTCTCTCTGAAATGCCGCCTTTGATGTCTTTCTGACAAATTCCTTTAGCGTCGGCCATTTTTAGAGAGGAAATTCCAGGTCCGTATTACACTTTCTCCAAATTTCATAAACAGGTGGGTATATTATTTATCATGTATTTGTCGAATACTATGTAAATAGTATGGGAGTTTGTATATAATATTTGTAGATATGTTACTGTTATCCGAAATACGTCATTATGCATAAAACCTAAGTAAATTAGGAATTATGGATAATTGCTAAAACCCTTAATTATCGATATTAACCAAACATATTAGACGCAAAAAAGTTATCAAAATTATAAAAGTTTTTTTTGGATCCAACTCGGTCAGATTGGGTTAGTTTCTCTCGTTGAATTCCCAGAGCGGAGCGGAGGACCACGCATATGAGATAACTTTATATTTAAGTTTTGGTTACTATCGATATTAAGTAAAAGATAATCACTGATAATAACGTATTTCGGATGGTAACATATAATATAATATATTATATGTATATACAAGGTTTTCCCGCATATTTCGGCGCCCACCCAGAGAGTTTATTTCAAAATATATAAAAACGTAGGAAATACAAAAGTTTCATGTTTTTTCTGTCATATGAATTTTTCATCAAAAATTTTAAAATATTTCATGAAATGTGAATATCTGGCAGTCCTCATATTTTTTTAAAATGTATATTATTTCATATACTTTAAAAGATCACTTTTATTTATTTTTTCTTTTTTTCATCTTTTCGCCGAAAATCGCGTTTCTCTACCTTTTTTTGTTATGTTTTTTTCATATTTCGTTTTATAATACTACTTTTATTCTCTTTCCGAACATTTTTTTACGTTTTTTTCAATTTTATCCCATTTTTTCAAAAATGCTTGTTTTTTTTCATAGCGCATTTTTTTTTCTTCCCGTGTTTGCCATCTCCGACCTCGTAGCTGAGCTCCTTCGCCTTTTTTCACCGAAAACCGCGTTTCTCTATCTTCTTTTTATAATTTTTTTCTTATTTCGTTTTATAACACTATTCATTTTTTGAAAAAGTTTTCCTTTTTTTCCAATTTGTTTCCCATTTCTTCGAAAACTTTTGGGTATTCGGAGAGGTGGGGGGCGGGGGGATGGCTGTATTGAAACACCCCTGACCCCGGGTACACCTTTTTGCACCCAAAAGCCAGCAACTTTGTTGGACGTGATCGCAACAATGGTTAATGATTTATCACCACTGTCGGCTAAGACCCGATTTATTGACGTTGTTTGGTAGTTGGTTCTAAAGTAGATGTTGTGAAATGATTATCTTGAATAATTACAATTTCGTAAGTGACCAGTCAAGACTGGCAATAAAACACAAAGGGTCAATCTTTATACCTCTATTTTCTTTACTGGTACAGTTTAATGGAAACGCAATACTAATTTATAGAAAATACCCTTTAATGTATACAAAACTGAAATACAACATAAAATGAGTTTCTCTAATAACGAAAAAATGTACATAAGAGATACAAATATTATTAAGTTACGATATTTTAATCAGGCTCCTAAAAAACCCTTAACACATAATATATATAAAAAAAATTAATACAAGATGAAACCAATTTATCTATTAAATGAAAAATGTACATAAGAACGCATAATATTCTTTACGAGAATTAAGTTACGACATTCTAATCAGGGCTCGTCCCAGGAAGTAAACCGTGATCGTTTAAAACAAATCCAAAGTATGTACCCTTACACTGTGCTCTACGCTCGTTACATTCACAGGATTCATACGGAAAATATATGCATACCACCTCGTACACATGCACATACTAAAGAAGTTAGTAACAAGCTGAGAGCGTAGCTGATAAGATTTGACCAAGACGTATAATATATATTTTTAGATACCCCCACGGAATTACGTCACAAGGTTCTTTTGGGGGGTTGTCCCGAAGGATCTTTTCGTGTCCCGTAGGCTCTTTTCGCGTCCCGTAGGACTATTGTACCCTTTGTTTAAGAATCTTAACACTATTAGCCCAACTTGTTATTCGAATATAAGAGAGTTTAGGTTTACTTGAACATCTTTGGTCACGCTCACCTCCCCGTCCGAAATCTAATTAAAACCGCGTAATTTACGAGAATCTGATCACCCTAAAGCATGAGGTTTTGAAAGTACGACCGTCCCTTAAAGTGATGTCTAAATATTAAATCGTAATGAATTTAAGTGAAACCAAAGGATTTACCTATTTGTAAGGAAGTCATCTCGACTCCCCTGCGAGCTGCGCCTATGGCTGAGGTTTTAGGATTTGTTCTTAATTTCATTTGGCTCAGGAAAATTGCGGATAAGCTCAATTTGCTTTATAATTGCAAATTTATATAAGCGGTGTGAGAACTTGACTCTAATTGGATATCAGAATATGTGAAAATTTTAATAAGAGTTTTGGCGAGTGGAATCGGACACCAGTCTCTAGCCAAAATTAGAGAAATTGAAAATAGGTGGAAATTTTAACCAGTCTCAAGCTTTTAACAAAGCGAGTGGATTTATGTTGCGCTTTTAACCAGTCTCAAGCTTTTTGCAAAGCGAGTGGATTTTTCTTACTCTTTTAACCAGTCTCAAGCTTTCGCGAGTGGATTTTCTTCTGACGATTTCGTTTTGCCGTGGCGTTTTTATAGGCCGAAGTCCCCATTTGATGTGTGAGTGCGACAAGAGGCTATTAAAATTTTCGATCTCACACATTAGAAAAATGTATTAAAAAGAGAGGTAAATAAGTGTGCCGCGTATCTCCAAGGCTTGACTCGACCCTCTCTTTACCTGCGTCTCGGGATTTGCTTGCAAAAGTGCGTTTTTAAAGCTTTTTATAATACCGAGTGTATTCTAATTTTGCCGGTGAATTTAATTATTTTAAAACTTTTCTTTGTTAATTTGCATACCTAGGGTCGTCTGTTTCAGTATGTATAATTTCAAAAGTAGCGATTGTATATACAATCTAAAATTACCCCATGTTATTTTGAGGTTATATGAATATGGCCAACAATGCCAACCATGAACACGAAAAAAAGGTAATGAATCTAAAACAGTTAATTTTGTCAAGAAATTCATGAAGAAAAATACATATTATATCTATACGATATGTAGAAATGCACCAAACAATAACAATACAAATTGTAACGCCCATTTACATATAATAGGTATCGAAAAAATATAGATTTGTTACCTACCTTTGTGTTTCTTTTGAGATAGATAAAAAAAGTGAGACTGCAGTTATAAGATTTATGTTCACAGCTCGGTATTCAGCAAACATGTTTTCCCCTTCTGTTATTCATTTCTTCTCAAAATACTTTTAACACAAAACCAAATAAAAACAAAAAACTAGCATCTAGCAGAACGTAATGCGTAATGTCACAATACAAAACACGCAGCACGCAGGGGCTGCACTGGTCAAATCTAATAATAAACTTAAAGTGATGGTCGGCTGACACTGATTGCCCACGAATAATGGCCAATTTACAATGCGCGTCGAGGGTGCGCGTACTGACGAATAGTATTAGAGTTGGGATTCTGATTGTTTTTTCTTCTGTGACTTAAGCTCATAAGTGAAGAAAAATCTCCACTTTAAATAAAGGGACCATAACGATTGAATAAGTGGTGGTGCAATCGAAACAGCCGATTTATTCCAAACTTAACGCAGGCTCTCTTAAAAAGTGTGGCGCAACCGGGCATAAGCAAACCCAAATAGTATCTGCGTCCAATTTGTTTCCTCCTAAATCGTGGCTCCATCTAAAATAATTATATAGTCCAGGTTCAAGTGTATGTTGATGCCGTTGAAGTCAATATAGGAATGTGGCACTTGTCATCTCGCAGCTGTTAATACAAGTGTTAATACAAAAATAAAGGTTGATTTCCGAAACCTGGAACAGACGAATTGTCAGTTGAACTGAAGTATTTATTTTGGAAATTAACGTAAAAGGTGATTCAACAGTAGAGAAATATCCGTAAAGCTCATGGCGTCATGCAGTAATTGTGCCCACGTTATTTTGACGTTTAAGCTATGCGCGAGTTGATTTATAACAATACATACCAGTGGCGGCTCGTGGCTTTACCGTCAGGTGAGGCTAATGCGCGGCAGGTGAAAATTTTTTGTAGTGCCACGAATTTTTGTAGTGCCACGCCAAAGTCGTTGAAAAACACACTTAATTATATCTTATATTTTACTCAAATATAAAATATCGCTTTGAACCATTTTTTTTTTCATATCTCTCATATTATCTTACCTTACCTCCTTATTAATAACACAACCATACAAAACAACAGTATTAATTATTAGTTTTTAACCACCAACCAACCACCTACTCATAGGCACCCGCGAATTCAATCGTAACGGTCGTGATCTAATTTTAATTAGGAATAAGCATCTGACACCTGGCACGGCACTTGACTCTTCAAGAAGAAAAGAGATGAGATGAGAAAGTTGACAATAAAACGTTGCCATATTTCAAATAGGCACCTACCCCTAATGCTATGAAACAAAAGATTGTAGTAGGTACCTACGTATTCTATTTTGGTTGTTAGGTCTTACATTTTATAATACATCATAAATAAAGCAATGGAATCATTTATTTAACAATCATTTCTGGCTTGTTTTTTATGTTTTTAAAAAAGAAAGATTGAAATAAAAAGTCCTTGTTCAAAAACAAATGGACTACTGCCAGAGACAAGAGAGAGACGTGCAACTCAATGTTAATAAATGAACTGAGAAAGAGAAAGCTGCCTTGCCTTCTTTGTCTGTCTTCAGGGCAAGTGAACGCAGATGGCGCATGAAGCGGACGCTGTCATTTGCCCGCCAAATTCAAATTAATCATATTTTCTTTTTTTCTATATTTCTTCAAAATTTGGTGGTTCAATTAAATAAATACTCCCATATAACTCAAAATGTCTTTTATTTGATATTGATATATATTTTTCTTACAGACAATACGAATCAATATCACTAAAAGAAATAACATTCTAAAACTGAATGGCTAAATAGACTATGAACCATTTATTAAATTTAATATAAACATAAATATTTATTATCATTATTAGTTGGAAAGGCTTTCAATTATTTATTAAATGGATTTGACAGAAATTTAATTAAATTGCACTAATGCTATTTTCGATTATTTTTTCTGGGTAATCTGTCCTTAAGAAATGAAAGCAAAAGCAATCGAAAGTGGCATAAGTTCAACTGAATGACAAACTCAAATAATATAAGGACAAAGACGTTGCAGATTCACACTTCAACACAACCCATTTCACTATTATCTTAAATTGTCTGTTAAAAAGCACAAATTAAATAATATACACTGTAATCGCTAATGATAGTCAATAATTTACGGAAACAGCAAAACCAAACAAAGCGGGCATTACAAAAATGCCAAACCTGGCAACCTGGCTCGTCATCGGCGCGCGTCACCGTTCTGGTGCAGCGTTGTCAAATTGAAAAATTTTAATTCATGGTATATTTTTTGTTTCTAAATCAAGCGTGAGCGAAAAAAGAACATCAAAATTTATATACAGAAACTGGAGGTAACTTGGCAACGACGAGGAAAGCGATGACTGCTCCACCTATGTTCGCTTGCCTAGATGATTGACAAGGAAATAGGTATAGGAAATTACGTGAAACAAAAAGAGATAAAGAACAGTGGATGCATTTACGGGGCCTGATACCAGTCTCTTCATTGTCTCTGCTACTGCTAAAAATAATATCCATCAAGCACAAATTTGTGCGCCTTGTAGGACTACTAAAGTTTGCTGATTTAAAGACTTGCGGATAGATTGAAAATATAACTTTCGTTCCTGCGTGCGCGCGCACCAATCTAATACTTTTGGCTTCGCTTCGCTCGTTACGGGGACTCAAGAAGAGGAAACTGCCCCACCCCCCCCATCCCCAGGGAGTCATCAGCTATACTCGGACACCCAAAAATTTTCGAAAAAATGGGAGAAAATTGAAAAAAACTAAGAAAATTGTTCGGAGAGTGAATCAAAGTATTATAAAACGAAATAAGAAAAAAATATATTGAAAAAAAAAGTAAGTGAAACGCGTTTTTCGGCGAAAAAAAAGACAAAGGAGTTCAGCTACGAGGACGAGGATGCCAAAAATGGAAAGAAAAAATGCTTTATGAAAAAATCAGTTGAAAAAAAAGTGTCGAGATTCACGGGGTCATTAGTGGGTGGGAATTATACCCCTCACCTCCCCGGATACCTAAAAACTTTCGAGAAAATGGGAAAAAATTAAAAAAAAAAATCGTACAAAATAGTTCGGAAAGTTAATTGTTAATTAAAATAATATAAAACGAAATAAGAAAAAAAATGTATTAAAAAAGCAGAACAAAAAATTTAAAAAAGTGTCGAGCTTCAGTGGGGGGAATTATACCTCACCGGATACTCAAAAATTTTCGAAAAAATGGGAAAAAATTGAAGAAATTAAAAAAATTGTTGGGAAAGTTATTAAAAGTATTATAAAACGAAATAAGAAAAAAAATTATATTAAACAAAAAGTTAGTGAAACGCGGTTTTCTGCGTAAAAATAAAGGCGAATAAGTTAAGCTACGAGGTGGGGATGCCGAAAATGGAGAGAAATAAAATGTTTTATGAAAAAAAAGTGGAAGAAAACAAAAAAAAAAGGAAAAAAAGGTGAGCTTCACGGGGTCTTCAGTGGGGTGGATGGGAATTATACCTCCTCACCCCCCCCCCCCCGAAAACCAAAAAATTGAAAAAAGGTAGAAAATTGTTCGGAAAGTAATAAATGTATTATAAGACGAAATAAGAAAAAAAATTAATTAAAAAAAAAGCAAAAAAAAACATTTAAAAGTATCGAGCTTGACGGGATTGTCAGTGGGGTATCACCCCGGATACTCAAAAATTTTAAAAAAGGTAACAAATAAATTGGAGAGTTTACAAAAGTATTGTAAAACGAAATAAGAAAAAAATAATAAAAAAAAACTTAAAAAAATAATAAAAACTCAATTCCAAATATCTTTCAGAAGTTTCATTCTAGTTGTGTGCTTATAAAGATGAGGCACATTTTTTTTATTTTATGATTAAAGACAATTTCTGGTGGATTTTACTACAGAGAAAAGTTTAAAACAAACCGCTGTCTGAAGACGCTACTTACTGTTTTTTTATTTTTGAATAGTTTTCTGAACACTGGCACATGGCAACGAGTTTTTTTTTTTGCTTAAGTATTTGTAGGGTTTATGATATCGGGACCGAAGCTGCAGAAAACTACGATCAACAAGAAAGACAACCATGTACGTCAGGGGCAGACGAAACCATTACCACTTTATCTATAAAATTGTATTGCTTGCTGCATTTTTGAAAACACTTTTCGTATATTAGCAATTCTACTAATTTAATTTAATAACGGCGGCAGAACGATGGTGGCGATCAAACCAAATTTTTTACGTTATTTACAGGTTTGGTCAATGCCTAGCTCCAACAACGAGAAGACAACTGGACTCAATCAGATGATTAGAAAATTGTCGATGTACACAGTGGCAGTGTGGTTAGCTGGTTGTGAAGCTAAACCACGACCACTATCCATACTTCCTTCGTGTTTATCGTTAAAGCAACACAGTCTTGGAGAAAAAAGAAGCCTTCTGAAGCAGTGAAATTATGCGGTTCCTAAATAGGTACCCATGTTCTTTCCCTGAAGGGGGAAGGCCGGACATAATATGTAACACCTTGTTAAACGAATTTTTGATCAATTTACCTTATTACGCTGATCACGCAAGTTGATAAATTGACTGTTGAATTGAAAGGTGAAGTAATATGCAATGTAATCACCTGAACACGTGCGTCATGTTAGAATTTAGAGTCTTGAGTGAAGTAAACGTGCATTGTTTTTTCTGATAGGTGAGGTGCTGCTTTCACGTTTACCTCACTCAAAATTCTAACATGTTCTACTTGCGACAGGTCGTACCTACAGATGCTGCGTGTTTTAAAAGATAAATTTCTTATTTACTTATTGTAATTTAGTTTTTTTTAATCATTAACAACTGCTGCTGGCAATAGCTAGCAAGTTAATATACAATCCCTAGTTATAAACACTGATCCTAATGTATTTTTTTTTGTCCACAGAGCTGCTTATGTCTCATTCGGTGGACTGCTTATGAGACTACAAGGTGATGCCAACAACTTGCACAGCTTCGAAGTGGACCAGCACATGTATTTGCTAATGAAGAAAATTTTCATGTAAAATTTTGCGAATAAATTTAGACGTTAACTGGTTGAAAATGTTCGCTACTGTTCACATTAAGTGAAATTTATTGGACACATTGGAAATTCAACCTACTGCTGAAGTAATTATGAAAGAAACATTATGCATAGACGTTTAAATGGTTAAGTTACTGTGTTCATTAGATAATTAGTTTTTATAAGAGATTTATTTATTTTGAAATAAATGATTTTACACATACGGACATGTTTCTGTATATGTATACTCTGGTAAATCGCGCGGTTGTATTGTGGGTTGCTTGTCGCCTTCTGTGAAACTGATTTGTGCCTTTTTCTAAATTATCGAATCGTTTTCAGTGTCTTTATTTTCTTTAACTTGATTCATTGCCGGCTACAGAAAGGCCTACTACTGGCTAATATTAAAATTGCAGTGACGTCATAACATCTATTCAAAAGCTTTTGCCGTAAGAAAACTATTGAATGGGAATCCAGTAAAAGTATTGATTATTTTGTCGCGCGTGGGTAAGGTATAATGAAATTGATCAGTTGAGCGCCATTTTGTAGCGAAAGTTAGCTCAGTCGCCATTTTGTAGGCATGAGACTTGTTTTAATTTTCTTCGGGCGTTGTTCGATGTTCTCTTATTAACAGAGATTTTTATATTTTGGGCGCCAGAGTTCCTAGAGACAATGCGAACTGAATATGAATACTTAAATATCAATAACTATAAAGATAAGAATGTCAGAAATTTGTCCTTATAATTCGTGTTTCACAGACCTCAATCTTGCGATAAATTAAACAAATAAGGAATTCCAAAAACAATATATTAATTTTACAATTAATTTACAAATGTTGGTTGGTATCATGTGAAATGAAGATTATCAATATAATTAAATTACAAATATAATTGATGAAATTTTAACGAATAAATTTACTTTATGATTAGAATTAAAATTAAAAGAGTAAAAAAAAATTAATTATAACAGATAGTTGGTCTTTACAATAGATTTATCTTCTGACTGACTGATACTTAACTTCGTTCAGTTATTCTGTAACCATGCGATCGTATTGGGACCTCCACTGGAACCGCTTCTGCCTGTTCCCAAGTTCAATTGAGTTAAGGTTATCCAGGACTTATAAGTAATCCATGTGATGATTCCCACCAATTTGCATGGTACAGCTGTCGTCGGCGGTGTCTCAAATCAGTCGTAACATGAAAGAAGAAATAGACAAGTCTTAAACCAGCGTATACTGCTAATTAACTAATATTCAGGGCAATATCATGTGAACATCAGTGACACTGCTGAACATGAGGAAGTAATCAACAATTTGAAAATTTACTGGTTAAAGCAGATATAATCAAAACTTTGAATTACAATTTTAAGTTAAGCAAAATGTATAAATAACTACTGTTACTCAAGATATTCTTTTTCTTTACTTTAAGATATGAGATTGACTCTCGGTAAATCAAAAAAAAATAACGAATTTAATGATAAATGGAAAAATAGAGATACAACCTCTCTATAAACGAGTCTTATAACTCCAAGTAAGTAATATCTATTACTTTTTTATATGGCCCTTGGCACATAAACGATAATTGAGCGTAATTACGCCTCAATTAATTAAAAAATAATCACTATCTCCCATTGAGATAGAAATTTAGATAAAAGATAGGAAAAAACCAGGTAAATTTACACATGTGAGATTAACCTCTCATAAATGCAAATTAATATCGGTACATCAGTGTTGAGACGAGACAGGGCAAGTGCTAATAATTATATGCTTGATGTTTCAAATAAACTGAAATTTTAATGAAATAAACCTGAAAAGAAAAAATATTAAAACCAGCAATACTATGAGGGTAAATTCAGATAAATTCTGCTGAAAATTCAAGTTACTACCTTTGCAGGAATATATAGAATCCACTCCGAGAATTCCCCAAGCCATATTGTTCAATTTGAATGGAAATATACGTAAAATAATGTGCGTGACCGCTAAACGATGACATAATTACGTTCTCTGTAAATTTGGATTAAGCCTCTTTCAAATTATATGAATTTGATTAACGAGAGACGCAAATATTCACCAAGAAATCGGTATTTTTACCGAACGGTCACCACGAATAAGTCTAAAAAATCATGTGCAAATATTAATTATATATTTAAAAATTAAAGAATTAGTTAAATATACTGCAAGATGAAATAGATATTTCAAGATTAAATATTAGCACTTACCCGTCGAGCGTCGCACAAAGATAAAGCAACCTCGCTTTCAAAATTCAAGACGTTCAACAAATTATGCTTTTCGATGTGTTAATTGGATAATTTATATCATGTGACCACGCGGCGTCAAACCAAAGAAATACCCAATATATACTAACTATAGTAAATTAATTCATAAATTGTAGGTATTAAATAGCGTACTACGCTCCCCAATTACCAACCACACGAGATAAGCCCATTCCCGAATAGATGTCACTACTAAATATAGTAATCTACAGTGAAACAAATCCACAAATTGTGGGTATAAACCAGCGTACTTGTGCTTCTTAAAATAATTATTTGCACGAAATATACCCATTCGCGAATAGATGTCACTGGCGATTCAAATCCCAAACATCGAAAATCATTCGTAATTGAACTGAATTTAATGGAGCGGAATAAGCTAATATTCCGTTACAAAGGGAGAGCAAGTTGACGAGCTTAAGATAAAGAAAATTCTAAAAAATAAACTACATTATAATTTTAAAGTTATCAAAAGTATAATAGAATCATAGAACATTTAGCTAAATTTTCATGAACTAAGCATGAAGGAAAAAATGGAAAATAAGAACTTGTTCGTCATCTTGCCTCAATGTGGGGTAAGATGACGAACATATTGGGGCAAGATGACGATGACGATTACATGCAAAGGTCACATATGATGACACCTCTGTTCTCGTAGTTCATGCAGGCGTCATGCCACCAATTTTCGCATACATCGCACTTTATCCAATCTTCAACTGGAGGATCATCAGTGTATGGTTCCTTGCAGCTGGGACAAAATATGTCATTTCTCTCTCCAAATATCTACTCTAGACAAATTTAACCTGCTGATTGGGTTTCAAGTTTTGAAGACCCGATAGACCTGCAACAGCCAAATCATCCTGAACCACGTGCTCCCTTTTATTCACTTCATCGTCATCATTTTGAAGTCTAACAGCGGAGATTTTTGCAAACATTTCAGCTTTATCCTTTAGTTTGTTTTTTATGTTGATGAGAGCTAGGTTCATCATCACTGGATACTTCTTCTGCGGTGACATGTTTGCGCTCACTAACTGAAGTCTGCGTCGCTAAAAACGTCCGAATCAAAGGGCTCGATTTCACATTTAACGAAGCTTTTAACTGCAGTTCCTATAGTTGTTGCTTTTAAATAGGTTTTCCCAAATAGCTGTCGCCTTTATCTGCATCAGGCCTGGTTATAGAATGCTTTAAGAGAACCAAAAAATACCACATCCTATGGCTGCAAGCGGTGAGTTGTGTGAGGACCATAATCACTCCAACCATAATCACTCCACTCTCTCTACACGAGTTGATTGCTTTTGAAGATGTATGGAATGAGTGATTGATAAAATTGACACTCCGTTGGAAGGAGACGTGTATTTAATAAAATAACGGAAGTATTGAACAAAAGCATGTTTGTGTGTTCATCCATCCACTCTGTTGAGCTATACCTCCGGAATTAGGGGGACATCTATGTTACACTTCAGAACGCATTCTCACTCTAGCAAAAACAAGATGGGTGGAGCGTACGAACGTTGTGCATTCATGGCACAAACAACAGTCACGTGCCGTCCACGCTCACCAGTATCTAAGTCACTTTTGCCACTCTTTTGCATCCAGTTGGAGATAAAATTCTTGGCTGTTTACTTGGAACGGTGAAAAAACCTGATTCCTCAGCCTCAGCATTGTATATTCCATCAGACATAAAATTATGTTTTACTTTAAGTTCCTGAATCAAATCAAAAAACCTCATTATTTCAACTCGATTAAATTCAATTAGACGTCCGATGGTCGTAGACTCAAGGGTCCTTAAGCTAATTTTGTACATTGACATGAAAATAATTAACCTGTCTCTACCAGCCAATTTCAGAGTTTTGTTGAACTGGCGTAAAATATTATTTCTTTCAGCCAACTCTTAGACAAGTTTTCGGTACTGCAAAGATGTAAATCCAAGGAGAATTTATAACAAAATCGTTATAAATTAAACAAATAATAAATAAAATTAGTTCGTGCACAATACATCGTTAATATATTCATGTCATAACAACAAAATAAACATCAATTAGGAAAAGTCTTAACCTTACTTTTTACACAAAACCTTACTTTAATGCACTGCAATATTATAACGACTAACCCAAGAATCGTAAATTCTTGGGATTAACCAGTAAACAAACAAGTGTTCCCAACCAAATTTACGATAAATTCCCTATAAGCTCTGAAATTTCTCTAGATTGAAATTTTTTCCCCTAGATTTAAATAGATGGGAATTTTTTAATTAGTTCTGAAAGTTATTGGGCAAGAAATCGTGAATAATCAGATAAATGTAAATAAAGTAAATATAAAACTTAAACCGTAAACAAACTGTTAATTAGACCGTCGAGACCGGGGAATCCCCCAAAGGCGTGACGTGATTACGAAGCGGTGGTGCATACAGTACGCTATACAAAATGTTGATGCTAAAATTTAGTAGCTAATTGAACTGTATTTAAAATAAATATTTTTAGATTTCCATTTTACTACTTATTTTAAAGCTGAGAAAGGTTTCGCTTAAAACATATCAAATTTCCCTAGATTTTACGACAGTTTCCCTAAAGGTGGCGAAATTTCCCTAAAATAAGGACATTTCTTCAGGGTTGGCAACCATGAAACGAACACAATTTCCAGCTTAGACAGGGAAAGAAGAGGGCAGATAACATGGGAAAATGCTTGTTACCAGCTGCCACATAAATTACTGGGTAACTTCAATAAATTAATTGAAATTATAAGTAATAATTAATAAGTTACAAGTAATTTTCAGTCATAAAATAATATAGCCATTTTATAGGTAGAGTATGAAAAATATATTACCTACGTCTCTGTTGAATGACTCTCCTTGAAGAAGATTTATGGCTTTATTGATTATTTGATGACTAAAAATATCCAAAATCGGGTATCAAATTACTCTCGATAATTAAATAAACATCCCTACCATGATATACTCAGAGGTAACACAATGTGTACATTATGCTTTAATATTAAAACAAGAAATATGAAAATAAACTACAAGGTCAGCAGACAATAATTACCTGTGAAATGAAATTCCAGGCTCGTTCTTCTCACTTCGACTCTTGCAACCATATGCCGAACAATTTACCATTATGAATCTTAGTTTTTATCTCTCTTTGTTCAAAAACTCACAAAATAACTGTAAAATAGTACCGCCACAACAATAGATGTGTTTGCCACATAAATAATGGCCGCCGCTCTGAAAAGGCTTCAATTTCAGTACATTGGCTTAATGTCATGCGCGGTATCCTTACTCTTACCTAATCTAAGATTTCAAGCATAAATTCGAAAGTAATGAAGGAAGTGCCACCTATCTTTTTAAGCTATAACTAGGTCCCGACTAGACATCACGGGTTTTGATATACTGCAGAATTCTGCTTATGATTTTTATCAAAATCAAATTCGTCATCTTGTTCCGTTCGTCAACTTGCCCCACCTTACCCTACTTGCCTACTTCCGTACTATTATTATTATTATTAACGATGATTGTCAGGCTGAACAGCTGGAATTCCAAATCCTCACTCGACGTCTTCAATATGTAGAATGTATCATCAAACGATAACTTTGAGAATTTGACGATAATGGCTGCCTTAATTAGTATTATTTTCTTCAATTTTTCTGAACTCGGATCTTTTTAAGTGCGTGAAACCTGTACCTAATATTTCGTTATATACCTATTTAGGTATATATTATATTGTTAGGCGTATTTTTAAATGCGTAAAACCATATATGTCTAACTTAAAGGCTTGTTGCTTTTGTGCAATACCTTAATGTGTGTCGCTCGGCCAGCTTGTTTATGGCCAATATTCACTTGTTGTTACACAGTTTTATAAGGTTTTGTTCCTGCTTAATTGTATGTTTTTCTCTCGGTTCGTGATACCTAGTGTAATTATGCCTCAAAAAGGCTGTAATGGAAACTATAGAAATAGGCCTGAGGTACATGTTTTCGGTTTTCGAAAGGACGTAAGTTTAAGCTTAGAGTCATACCCTTCATGGGCTGCTTGAAATTATCAAATACTGTTTTAATGAACTTGATATGAATCATAGCGAAGAAATTGCACGCACCTAAGAACAAAACGCTCCTGAGACTACATCGTTCATCTTACACAAATAATAATTATATGCATTTACGTGGTTATTATTGTGCATGTTGGGGAAACACCCTAACAAGTGTATTAACTTGCCATTGTTCACCCTATAGTTTGGTGATAACACCTTGTATGAATGTAGTATGAATGAACCGAAATTAATCAATCCACGAATATATTTATTCAAACCCAGGTAAACAGAAATTTGTGCATTTAACTCAGCATATGTCAGTTCTTCATTACCCCTTAGTCCAAACCTGGATGGTCGATCCCATTATATAAAACTAAGTGTCACTACGTCAGGGAAAACGTTTGTAATCGTTTTCAATTTAATATATCTTTGTCTTCATCAGTATTGTGTAAGCAATAATGTGTCGAATAGAGAAGGAGCATTTTTCTATATGCTTACTTTCTCGCGTTATTGTCCCTCCCAAGCGCATAAGAAGAATCAGATTTCAGTGCAGTTTAAACTCTCATTCGATTAACAACTAAGTTGCTGTTCGTTGCCTTTTCGCGCCAAATAGACCATTTTCTAGTTTTGTTTGCACAGATATTAGATAATATCTGGTGTGCTTCAGTTAACTTTGTCCAAGCTTAGACAAAGACCTCTTTTGGGCGTTTTAACGCAATTGTGAGACTATACATAATCGTAGCGTCTCTCGTTAAGAAGAAATAAAATGGCGGATTAACGTTGCTGGTTGAATAATTCCTGCAATCAAGGTGAAAGCTGGATTTTATGGTGTCCGTAGTGCAAATAGAAAAGCAAGAATTCTCTCCCCATGGAAGATACAGGTAAAGCAGAGTCAAGTTGCAAAGGTACGATGTGTGAATGTTGCTAAGTTGAAGAACTAAAAGTATTACAATAAGTAAAGACAGAAAGCTCAGTTTAAATCAAACAATCAAGACTTTTTAGTGGATATTCATAATTTTAAGAAACCTTTTGTATATTTATTTTCTATGTGTGAATGAACGAATGCTTGAAATTAGTCTAAGAATTGTATATATACAGGGTCTGCCCAGATTTGGTTACCAAATGTAAAACTTTTTTATTTTTGATTTTATGAGAAAAAGTTATTCTTGATAAAAGTTGGTGCTTGGAAAAAAACTAATTTTGGCAATTCTAAATTAAATATAAGTTATGCAGAGTACTTAAAAAATACCAAAAATTAAGGTTACAAAAACAAAAATTTTGGAACATCGGAAAACCTTCTGCAGGAAAAATGAAGTTCCTATAAAGGCAAAAATAAAAGTAAAATTCCATTTTTTCCAAAAGTGCACTGTTGCGGAGATAATTCATGGCAATTATTGAAAAAATCCTTATTTCTTAAATTTGGCCTTAATTTTATCAGCAACGAAGCACTTTTTGAAAAAATTGTATTTGGCTTTTATTTTGGCCTTAATAGGAACTTTATTTTTTCTACAGATATTCCAAAATTTTTGTTTTTTTAACCTTAATTTTTGTTTTTTTTTAAGTACGCTGTATAACTTATCCTTAATTTAGAATTGTCAAAATTAGTTTTTTTTTCAAGCACCAATCAAGAATAACTTTCTCATAAAAAGTTTCCCATTTGGTAACCAAATCTGGGCAGACCCTGTATATATATTTCTATTTTCCGTATCAAATGCAAATGCATAATTATATTATTAAAGGATTTAATACCTAACCTTCCTACCTTTTTCAATTCACAACCTCTGTGGAAAAACCCCCACCACCCTATCTTAATACAGTCCACTAATTACTAATGTGCTTGTGGTTAATTATACAGCTACACCTTTATAGCTTAAAGCAATTAATAAAATTAATTTGTTTATACCGACCAGTGCAGAAGTATAATTATTCAACTATTTCCAAAACGAAGTCGTAGAGCACAGAATACACAGGGCACAATTCCCCACCTATGCGGGTAATAATACACATAGAGAGGGGAATTTTGCGCATGAAAATATGGATAAAAAATAAAAGCAACAAAATTAATAAGGAAATTATTTATGTATTATAGAAAAAAGTTTACATTATTTGTTTTTAACCACAACAGACGTACAGTAATCACATACATATCCTTCTGCTCATTCAGCATCGCTACAGGCTTCGTGTATCTATGTTGATCAGCTAACACACCGATACCATTGTTGGGTAAACACCCCAACAAGTGTATTAACTTGTCATTTTTCACTATATAGTTTGGTGATAACACCCTATATGTATGTAGTATAAATGAGTCATAATTAATCCACGAGTATATTTATTTCACCCCAGGTAAACGGAAACTTGTGCATTTAAATCATTGTATTGCAGTTTTTCATTACGATCCCTTAATCGGAAGCTGGTTTGTCGGTATAATAGAGTCCATCATATGCTATTATTCAAATAAAGCGAAATGACACACCATCAAGAAAATCGTTTGGAATTGTTCTCAATTTAATACATCCTTGTCTCCGTCAGTGTTCTGTAAACAGCAGCGTGTCAAAGAAAGAAAGAAAATGCTTTCACCCTCTCAAATGAATCCGACGCTTATCAGTCCCGCATATTCCCACTCTTTCAGCCGATTTTAAGTTTGCCGCCTAGTGAACTCGCGGATGCTGTGACAGTATCGCTACATTCCATGCCATATTTCACTTTTCGAATGGCCCTCCGCTCGCTACGGGGGCTCAAGAAAAGTAAACTAACCAGGTGCTAACCCAATATAACCCAAGACATACCCTAAAACAAGAAAAAAACAGTTTAGAAATATAACCTTAAATCATTTTTTAAAACACCGACGGGGTTTGAACTCTAGTCGCCGAAGTGAAGACTAATCATGCAAACCCCCACCACCGACATGATGTCTTATTTTCCAGACCACCAGGGCACATACAAATGATTGGTTGCATCACGAAGACATGACGCGCAGGTGCGCGCGCACGCATGGAATGTAGCGATACTGTCACAGCATCCGCGAGTGCCTAGTGATAGAAAAATAGATTTCAGTTCAGTGCAGTTTATGTTTAAACTCTCACTCGAACAACAGCGAAAGTGCTCGTGCCCGTTTTCGCGCCAAAAGGTCACATCCTTTTAGGCAATTTTCTCCGTTTGTATGCACAGATATTAGAGAATATCTAGTGTACCTCTGTTATATTTGTCCAAGCTTGAACAAAGACCTCTTTTGGGCGTTTTTACGCAATTACTTGGAGCCAGAAACGACGTAGCTTCTCGGTAGTACCTGTAGTTGAAGAGAAGCAGTAAAATGGCGGTACCAGATTTGTAACTCAACAAATAGTGCCTGTACAATTCAAATTAAAAATTTGAAATCAGATCCCTGCCTTGTTGAAGGGGAGTAGAGAAAGGAGGAGATCAAGGTATTTCGTGAGAAAGGAACAGTTAATAGTTAAAAATAGAAAAGTTATGAAATTCAGGAAAGACACTATTTTATTCTTAAATGTAACCATCAAGAAATTTCCTTAAAGGTCTATAAAAGTAACCTGTGTTGCATATTTAGTTTTATGTATGAATGATTGAATGCATGGAAGCAGCTCAGAAATTGTATATAAATGGTATATATTCACCATATTGAATTCAAATGCAATTTACACCTGCATTTAACATACCTACCTAGTTCCAATTTATAACTTATGTCTAAAACCCCTACCACCCTATTTAATACAGTCCACTAATTTAATTGTAGTTAATTATAAAAGTAATTGCTATCCCACCTTTGTGGTCATAATAAATTAAAAATTAATTTGTTTGTACCGACCAACCATAATTCCCGAGATCTTTCAAACTCCTTGCAAATTACAAACACTTCATTTGTCTCTTCAGGTCTCCCTACACCCTCAGATTCTTCCAACGCAACGTCATCACCGTCATCACAAACCTCATTGCTTTGTCGAGAATCGTCAATGGATTCTGATAGCACCTTTTCTATACTGACAACTTTTTCTTGATCTTCTCTTTGTCCTTTTTGGTATCGCAAGTACTAAAATTTCTATTTACAGCCTTAGCAGCCTTTTTCTGCGCGGCCTTCTTTTTCTTCTCTCTTTCAGAGAGGTTGATGCCAGTATCTCGAAACTCTGTTTATCCCGAACCTTCCTCTTTACGGTTTCTGGTTTTACTTTCTTCTTTGGAATAGGAGCAAAACTGAAAAATTGATTTTCTGGTCTGGAAAGACTTATGGAACAAGTTTTTTAGGCAATGAATAGTTTCGGCGGTAGGATCCTTGTGAAACATCGTTGAACAATAATACTAGGGGAATAATTAGTACACTGCTTTTAGATGTTTCAAAATAATTTAATGAGATATTTTTCTCTACATATGTTTCGGCTTGATGAGGCCTTTATCAAGAGTAGTTGTATACTAAAATCTAAAATTGTTATACCCTACTAAATCGCCTGACGGTATTTTGTTTTTATTGCACTGTCAATTATGCAGGTGTTTAAGGAGCAGGTCAGTTGGTCGTTCGTATTTAAAACGGCTGTTTTTGTGACTTTTGAATTACTAGGTATTCCAAAAGGTTCAGCCTTTTGCTTTTGGTTTACGTGTGTAAAAGTTTGACATTATTCATATCTATAAAATGGTTATTTTCTATACAATTAATGTTCTGCTAAGCCAGAGTTTTTAATATTATGTAAAATCGATTTTTTGGGTTCTTTAATCCTAATATTTAAGTTTCGACCAGTTTGTCCTACGTATACCTACAGCTTCACAGTTCACACAATTTATTAAGTAAACACCAAATTTAGATTGTTTGTCAATTTTGTCTTTATTGTTTATTAGTCTTCTC
>MU182296.1:501290-609023 GCA_016904865.1 Pissodes strobi
GCACTAGTGCGTAAAATAAATTATTTTACGCACTAGTGCGTAAAATATATTATTTAGGCATTGCCCTAAATGTTAAAAAATATGTCAGATTTACTTTACGCACTAGTGCTAAAATAATTTATTTTACGCACTGCACATTAAAAAAAGCCTATTTTACGAATCTTAGAGAGTGCGTAAAGTGAGTACTTTACGCACGGTAGTAGAAAAAGCATATTTTAAATTAAACGAACTGTCAAAAGTATTATTCAGATGCCCAGGCGTTTAAAACAATATTAAATCATGACCCTCTTCTAAAATTTGCAAAACTTGGTTATTGACTTTCCCAAATTAAAGGATGCCGCCGCAAGGTGACTAGCTGGTAGTGAATAAGCTGCGCTTATAGCGCACCATTTTTCTAATGAATTTTGCTAACGAAACTACAGTAAACGTCTGGCAACAGTGTGCCTTCTTAAAAATCTTTGTTTTGGCTATTGTGCCAGTTGACAGTAAAAAGGACTTGCGGATGCTGTGACAATATCATTTCATTCCATGCGTGCGCGCGCACCTGCGCGCCATGTCTTCGTGATGCAACCAATCGTTTGTATGTGCCCTGGTGGTCTAGGAGTTTGCATGATGAGCCTTCACTCCGGCGACTCGAGTTCAAACCCCGTCGGTGTTTTAATTTTT
This sequence comes from Pissodes strobi, assembly GCA_016904865.1. NCBI lineage: Eukaryota > Metazoa > Arthropoda > Insecta > Coleoptera > Curculionidae > Pissodes > Pissodes strobi. Next base: position 501,957 of record MU182296.1, read on the forward strand.
TTTTTAAGGTTTTATTTCTAAACTGTTTTTTTCTTGTTTTTGGGTATGTCTTGGGTTAGATTGGGTTAGTTTCCTTTTCTTGAGCCCCCGTAGCGAGCGGTAGCAAGCGGAGGGCCATTCGAAAAGTGAAATATGCGAAGGAATGAAATGATATTGTCGGAGTATCGTCAAGTGTAAAAAGGAGGATGGATATTTACACAGACACTACAAACCAAATAATATAAATAACCACACAGTTCGGCATCGGCAATTTCCACGCCAATGGCTAAAGCAAGTCGCTGCCGAAATTTTAAAATATGTAAAAAAATTAGGTGTTGGTCTAGGGTCAAAGTGTATTTAATATATCCTGCGACCAATCACGAAACTGCCTCCCCGCTAAAAATTAAGTAAACGTCGCACTGTTGCCTATTGTCGCGTATTTTAAATAGCTTGAAGGCGAATAAAATATAAATATTATAGTATACTTATTCCGTATTTCCCTGTGTAAATAAAATAGTAAATAATAGAAGACAGTAGTATTAAGGAAAATAACAAAATTAAGTATTCAAGTAGGAAATTTAAATATGTAAATTCACTATAGGAAACTAGACAGAAAATAAATTAGGATTATTGGGAAAACAATGTGGCAGCATCTAAATATGCGAGGACATTTTTTGCCCGCATTCTTTTCGTCCAGGTTCTTTCATTTGGCAAACAGTAGCATTTTTGTTGCACTAAGTTCTATAATTAGTTCTTCCAAGCGGCCAAACACCACTAATAAGAGGACACGGCACCGAAAACCTATACTGCGAGATTAAGGAGCATAAAATCATAGGCATGCCCTCGGACCGCTCCACTCCGCAGTATAGCTTTGAAAAGACATTTTCAACACAAATACCACCAAGAGACCTATGGATAAAAGGCCCACCCAAGTAACACAAAAAGATTTATAAAGGTTATACAAACGTTTATATCACTAGTTTATAGAGTAAAACGATAAGGTAAAATAATCAATTATAAATTACTTATATGGCTGCTATTTGTCTTAAAAGGACCACTTTACTCAGCTATTATATAAAAGTGTAACTAAATGCTCCAAAAAAACTATTCTATAATACTTCTATATAACTCTTTTAACACGTATAGACGTATATATGCCTAATATATAGCCACTATATAATTTCTTGAACTAAGTATAGCGCTTACCATCACCATTATAAGGAACATAAACTTGCTCTTAAATTGGAATAATGCTGTGTAAGTATTATTATATGGCGCTTATGTAACTGTTTTTTTTTTAAAAGGCATAAATGCAGTTTACGCGATTAAATATGCCTTATATAACTTTTATATATTTGGAAAGAGTTACCGCTTCATTATATCTTCTATATTGCAAAATGGTTACAGGAATACCTCCTACTCCACTAAAACTCAAACTCAAACAGACATTTTAATAATTACAGAGGTTGTAGGAATAGCCATTCAGAATGGCGTCTACAGGATATGGAATTATTTGAACGAGTTATGTATAAAAAGCTATTGAGGGCAGGAGAGTACCTAAAAACGACATGCCAGAAGAAATTTATTGTAATTATGTAATATGCTACCTCGTAAAATTACTACTCGCCATCAAAATTTAGAAAATTGACAATTTTTCTAAATTTTTAGAAATTATTTTCATAACTTTTTTTCCATAAAAATCAATAATTTTTTAATAAATTGATCCGAAACAAGTATTTTATATGAATTCTAATAATTTTGATGAATAGAAAAGAAATACAATGATAGAATGTATTAATTTACTACCAAAACTCAATTTTGTTTTCTAATAAAATGTCGTTTCATCTATCAACATCAGATTTCAGTAAACAATATGGAGCCGCTAACAAAAATTCTTAACATTCTGTGCAGTGATATTTCACGACGCCATTTTGCTTAAACATAATCTGTCCCTATAAATGGCATATAACCGTTTAAATAATCTTTATAAAGCATCTATAAAGATATCATTTGTTTGTATAAGAGGACCTTAGGCATGTTTACAAAGCAAGTATATAGCTTAGAAGTCATAATGAATGTCTTTATAGAACAATTAAAAAGCTACTTTATAGCAGCTCTCAAATTACGTTCTTAAACCGCTTAACGAACTAAATTAAAGAACCAAAATATCATTTAAGCAAAATGGTAATCTGAGATTCTGCAATAACTCCATATAGTCATAAATGAAGCACTTATAAATCATTTTTAAAGCAATTCGGATATAAAGCGCCATCCTATGTGTTACTTGGGCACCCATAAAGGCAGACATAGTCTGGTATACAGAGGGCTCGAAAACCGATCAAGGAACAGGAGCCGGAATCTACGAACCAGACAGAGACCCAAATCTCGATACCTATGGGCACACTCGCCATAGTATTTCAGGAGGAAATTACAGCTATCATCCTCTGTATAGAGCAAATGATCAGAAGGAAGGTAAGCAACAAGACAGTCGTCATCTACTCCGATAGCCAAGCAGCAATCAAAGCAAGTATCTTCCAATATAGTAACATCAAAGTTAGTATTGGACTGTATAAATCTGTTGAACGAAATGGGAAAGCTTAATAGAAAAGTGACCTTGGCGTGGGTGCCTGGATACGAAGGCCATGGAGGCAACGAGATGGCGGACGAATTAGCCCGAGAAGGCTCGTCCCAGCCATTAACAGGACCAGAACCATTTTGCGGAGTCGCAAGGCCCATAGCCAAAACATCTATGCAAAAGGGGATAGAAGAAGCGTCCCAGAGGTGGTGGTTTAATCTACTGGGACATATACAAGCCAAAGATTTAATCAGCAAACCTTCGGCAACATTAACAGCAGACTTGTTAAGTTATAATCGGAAGTCAATAAGAATCATAGTGGGACTACTAACAGGACACTGTCGACTAAAAAGACATATGAGTCTAATAGACTTGGATGGATGAAACTCTGTGTAGGTTCTGCCAGGAAGGAGTCTGATCAAGAAGACACGGTTGGCCACAATACTCTAAGTACAAGGAGGGTTGTAATAGATCTACAGGTCGCAGTGACATAAAGGCGATGACGCCTCCTCCACACATATATCTATCTAACCCAATCTAACCCAAAATGAAGAAAAAAAAAACGTTTTAAAATTTAAAAAAAAAGTCTTGCTACTGATAGGAATAGAACCCAGGCTTCCAAATCACAGACACAGCATCTAACCACCGCACCACCAGAGCAATTGAAAGCAATCCATTCCACCGTAAAGTGTAAAGACATGGGTAAACTAGCATTTCAAATTTGACCACGCCTTCGGCGATTCTGATTGGCTCTTAACAGGGCTAACAGGCCAAAGGTTGGTGCTCTGTGTACCGCCTTATGTAGATTTATTCACTTAATTGCGTGAAATCTCTTCGAAAACGGTTTGAATAGGGTTTAATAGGGGGCTAGAAGGTTGAGATGTTGCGTGAGATTTTGCCTTGCCACCTGCACGTCTGGTGACTGTGAATAGATCACAGTGTCGTCAGCGTACAGGGCAAAGGAGGTTGATGGGTGTGATGGAAAGTCAGCTATACGACTGAATAATTGCGGTGGCAATACTGTTCCTTGTGGCATTCCAGACTTAATGCGTCTAGGGCCTGAAATGTTACTGTGGACACGAACCGAGAAAGAGCGATTCGCAAGGTCCGACGCAATGAGAGATGCTATATGTAAAGGCATGCCATGTATAGCGAAAAGCTTGTAAACAAGCCCATTATGCCATACCTTGTCGAATGCTTTCTCTATGTCGAGCAGTAACAGTGCTGTTGCCTTGCTCTCATTGAAGCCGTTGAGCGTGTCTTGCGCGACCCTCGCTGCGAGCATAGTGGTGCTATGACCGCAGCGAAAGCCGAACTGCTCCTGGGGCAAAATCCTAAGATTTTCAACAACATTGCTCATTCTCGACATAATGAGTTTCTCGGTTACTTTGCCCAGCGTGTCGAGCAAGGAAATTGGGCGGTACGAGGCCGTAAAGGTGCGTACAGACTTGGCGAGACGAGCCCGAGACGCGCCGCGAGACGAGCGCGAGGAGCGCCAAGAGCCACGAGCGACCAAACGAGACGCTCGCGAGTCCTACTACGATCCATAGATCGCGACGCGCCAAACCATACGTAGTCGTCTCGTGGCTCGTAGCGCCGTGCACTTATAGCCGTCCACACTGAGCCTCAAGCATCCTTTGATGTTTCGTCGAAAAACCGACTGGCGATGGATCGGAACGAGACGCTCGCGAGCCTACCGCGAGCCCCGTCCACACTTGAAATTTTGGCTCGGCTCGCGGCGCGTCTCGTGCTCGTCTCGCCAAGTCTGTACGCACCTTAAGGCTCGTATCTTTGCCCGGTTTAGGAAACAGTATTATCACCGCTTTCTTCCAGGGAAGCCGAAAGTGTTGGAGGCGCAAAATAGCATTTATGATGTGCATTAAGTGGATGACGGTTTTATTCGGCATATTCTTAAGAAGAATATACGGAATACCGTCAGGGCCGGGGGCTTTGTTTCCAGGTAGGCGGGCGAGAACCCTCTTGATATCAAGAGGGGTTATTAATAGTTTACCTAGCACTTCCGGGGGAATAGGATATTTTGTGGCGATGAAAGCTTCCACTGCGGTGTCAACAACGTCGTGGAATGGTGCCGAGTTCGGTGACTCGCTGAAGACGCCCTCCAGGTAGTCCGCGAAGGCCTCCGCTTTCCCACTATCGTCCGTTATAATATCACCTTGATGTTGAATTGCGGGAAAGTCAGCGGTGCCTCCACGAAAGCGCCTGGTGAGCTTCCACAGCGAGCCATCGTGACGGTCAATAGTATTTACATACTCCATCCACTTCTCGTTCCTATATGCCGCTATAAGAGCCTTTATCTCCCCTGTCATTGCTGTGAAACATACATGGTCTTCGGCAACCCTTGTTCGTTGCCACCTACGCCGGATACGGTTGCGGGAAGTGGTGAGGGTTGTGATGTGATCTGGAAGTGTGTCAGTAAACGGACGTTATCTGACAGAAGGGCAGATTGCGTCTCTGACGGGCTTGATATTCGTGACTAGAGCTTGCACCTCGCTCTCGAGTTCTGGGCTAGAGTCTATTTGTCTCGGAATATCTGTTGCTTGGCTAAGCCTCGCTCGGAACTCCCTCCAATCAAGATTTCTGTAAGACAGGATTGTTTCTTGCCCTACTTGGAGTCTTGTACGCAGACTGATCTTGATTGGGAGGTGGTCCGAGTTAAGCTCGTTCAGCTCTACGAGCGCTGAAGCGTTAGTTATTCCTCGAGTGATAGCAATATCCAGGAACGATGGATTAAAACGGTTACCGGGATAGTGTGTAGGATTGGGAGTTTGATGATAGACCAAGTCAATGTTCTGCTCCACTAACCTGTGTAACAAGCGTCCACTCCTGTTGGAAAAACCACGCCAATTAACGTGCGTTGCGTTGATATCTCCCAACAGGAGCGTCTTCCTGCCGGCAGGCAGCAAAGCTAAAACGTCTCCTTCCTGGAGGCGGAGACCCGGAGAAGAGTAAGCGCCGACTATCCGCAGGCCACCTTCTAGCTCGATAGCTACGTGCTCAATAACGGACCTCAGGCCTAGGACCTGCTTATAAAGGACTGACCTGCGAATCAGGCAGGCCACGCCTCCCCCGCGTCGTTCGGGCCTATCAAAACGCAGGACTTGTCTATCGTAAAATTTCAGCTTGAAACCAACATCGATGTTGGTTTCAAGCAGAAATATTATGTGAATATCGAGATTATCATAAATAAAATTTTTCATTTCTCCGAGTTTGGGGCGAATGCCATTACAGTTCCACGAGAGAACGTTAATTGGCATCGTGTAATCTATATGTTATATCCATTGAAGTCCTCACTGAAGAACTGCATTGAGGCCTGAAGGACCTCAAATTTGTTCCCCTGACAGGCCTCAATTAGGTTAGCATAATCATTTAATGCTCGGATTAATTCGCCAAAGTTAACTAAGCTATTTACGCGATTTACAGCGTTTTGCAAGCTGTTCATGCTATTTACAATTTGGCTTGCGTTAACGGTTTGTGGTTTGATATGTACATTTAGGTGAGTGCTTTTATTTACATTTGAGTTTACTTGACTGCGATTTTGACTAATCTGTTGTTGCTGCGGTCGTCCTCTGTTTCGCAGCGCAGGGAATTGTTGCCGGTATTGCTCAGCGGCTTCTCTAGACGTTCCATCTTTGTTGCCCTGCCAAGCAGGGTTGCTAGGGGGTGGTGCCGGCCTATACTCTTGTTTCTTGGGGTTTGTGTTTGCTGCATCTTTGACAGATACACAGAGCATAATACGCTTATGGCCCTGTGTTCGCCAAAGCAATTTGAACATTTAGTAGTATTGCTGGAGCACTCTATGATCTGATGCGGACCTGCACATTTGGAGCAGGCCCAATTCCTCTGTCCGTGCCCCTGGCATCTCTTGCATTGCATGATAGTTTTGGTTGCCCTGCGGTTTTCCCATGAGATTCTTACATGGGACAGGAGTCTGCAATCTTGATTTAATTTTCGTAGCGTTATTGTTGCATCTAACACTACCAAGTATAGCGGGACTCGTGTCTTTTTCATCTCGTAGGTTGCTTTTACTACGAGGCCGTGTTCTTCAGCTAACAAACTACGGATTTCCTCCGTGTTGAATCCACCGTCTAGCCCTCTCAAGACAAACGCGTGTGTTTTTTGGCTTGTCTCCGCGTACGAATGGAACTCGATGTGTTCTCTTTCGAAAAGCCTCTTTACGTTTGCCCAATCTTTGCTTTGGGTACAATAAATAATCACCGAGTTCCTCGTGTACTTGAGGTTGTAGTCAACAATATGCATATCATGCAAGGTTTGCTTAATGACTTTATGGTCCTGAGCACCTCCTTTTATTACAATTGGTGAAGGTAGGACTGGCTTCTTTTGCTGCGGGATTTTTGGGGTGGTTTTTCGGGTCTTAGTTGAGGTATTTTTGATTTTCCTCTGCACTTTACGCGCCGTTGAAAGTTGTGACGAGGCAACGCTACTTCTATCGTCGTTTTCCTCTGCTTCTGAGTCTGTTAGGGCCTCGTACCGCTTTGTAGTGGGTAGGGGTTCACCCCCTACATCTAACTGCACCATACGGATCCCTTTTTTAAAAGGGATCGTTTTGTAGGGTGTTTTAAAGGGCGTTTTGTCGGAGTCTTCGATTTGGAGATGCGCAGATTGGAACTGCGCATTCTCGGCCGGATCGTTGTTGTCAAGTGGTTTTTCAGTGATGGCTTTTTGCTCGTCACTTTTTTGCCCGGTTTCTTTCGATGGCTCGATATGCTTTACGTCGTACGTTCCCTAACTTTTGCTTCTTTGTATTGGGCGACGTTTCAGAACCTGTAGGTTTAGCATTATCCTTAATTGCCGGCTTTTTGAAACCGCAGTCAATCCTGGGTTGGACCGTTGCCGGTCTTTTGAATACGGCTTTGTGATCTCTGGTGAGATGCGCTTTGACAGTGTCTATTGCCGTTTTCACATCGAGCATAGAGCCCGCATTCGCGTGCAATAGCAGGGGTATGATTTCGACACAACGGCCGCATTTCGGGTGTGTCCTTAGCTTGGACATGAACAATTGAATTCGAGACTCATTCAGGGAACTGCCTGAGTCTGAGTCGATTGACATAACTGAGGCCTCATCATCAGACATCTTTTGAAGGGTTATTCCGGGTCCGTCCCGGAAATACTGAGATGCACTAGATCTACGGATCACTATTAATTGCTACGAACAATAGTTACGGGGCCTAGTTACACTTGCGATTTTTTACGCATTTCGTTATCAATTTGTACCGAAGTTTTTATTGACGGAACACGGTACAATTTCCAGTTTTCCGGAATAGTCCGGGGACTTGCAATCGCAGTTTAATTTGAAGAAAGCACTTTAAAATACCTGCAAAAAATGCACGAAAAAACGGACTTATTTGACGAGATTTCGGTTGATAATTTGTTATTAGCAGTGGAGCACAATAATACGATGTTTACACCATATCTGGCACTTGCAGATAATTTGAAGTAGCGGGTAGATTTCGAGGTGAAATTTTGCTTTAAACATCGCAGTCTACAGTGTGTCCGAAAAAGTATGCAACATATGGGAAACTTCTTTATTATTGGTTTCTCAGAAAAATTTATTTTTGATAAAAGTTGGTGCTTGCCATAAAACAATAAATGATTATTTCAGATTTTAAGTACGGCATTTAGTGCGGGAGTAAATGCCATTACCCGGAACCGCGTCAAGGATAAAGTACCTTAACTTATAGATACAGCAAAATCTTATAGGGAAAAGTTCTTCCAAAATAAAAAAATAACCTAAATATGAAATTTGAGTAAAGTACATCAACTTTTAATTTCGGCTTTTTTTCGAAAAGGGTTTAATTGTGTTTGCAACATTGCATCACACTGATACCCAAACTGGCTCTGGAAAAACTGCAACATTATGCAACTCTGTAACTAATTTCTATCTCACATAAATTTTGGAGTTACTTGGCAAGTATACTAATAACAAAAGAATAAAACATTCACCAGTGGCGTAACGTTACGTACGAAAAAGAAGAAAAATTAAAAGTTGATGTACTTAACTCAAATTTCATATTTAGATTACTTTCTTAATTTGGATGAACTTTTCCTTATAAGATTTTGCTGTATCTTTATAAGTTAAGGTACTTTACTCTTGACGCGATTTCGGAAAAATGACATTTGCTCCCGCACTAAAAGCAGTACGTAAATTCTGGAATACTAGTTTATTGTTTTAGGGCAAGCAGCAACTTTTATCAAGAATAAAATTTTCTGAGAAACCAATAATAAAGAAGTTTCACATACTTTTTTGGACACACTGTATAGCATTTGTGGTAAGTACATTTAAAATATTTGTTCAATTGCAATTATTCTCAGTATTTCTCTCATTTTTGTATTCTATACAAAGGATATTGATATTGCACATTCTATTAAGTATCATTTATTAAATTTTGTTTGCATATTAACTAGGACTTGATAGGTAATTGCTATTTCGTCCACTTAAACATACATGGTTTTGTTTCTTTATAAATTTACCAAAGTATATGGCCACCAAGTTCACCTGATCTTACATCTACAATATGGACCATGGACGCTTGGACCATCGGGAACAAGCGAAGCAGATGTGCCCAATTTTAAAAAACATTTTGCTACCCTGAACTTAATACAATGAGTGAAGTAACTTAATTTATAATACGCATGTCTCTCTTAAGTCAAATGGCTTAAAAAAAAGATTCAGTTCGTTGGTAAACATTTATACGTACATTACTACGAATATAATCGTGCTCAAGCATTAACAATAGCAAATATAAGAGCTACTACACTACAAAAATAAAAACTTTATAATATTCTACGAAAGCGTAGAGCTGCCATGCCAACATTGAAAAATATTTTCAGGAAAATGTATACTTTTTATGTCATGTCAAACGCGCAGGTCCGAAAAGTGTAAAATGCCTGCGCGTTCCGCAGCAGCGCAGTGTTATCGTTCTAATATATCACTTCAAACAAAGCCCTCCGCTCGCTTCGCTCGCTCCGGGAGCGCTGCCGAACAAAACCTACCCAAACTAGCCCAAGGCATGCCCAAATTCAAGAAAAGACAAGAATAAATCAACTTTGAAAAATATATGAATTAGTACGCACGCATGCGTAAAGGCTCAAAATGGGTGTGTCTAGACGCAAATGGTAGAAATCGGTAGAAAAAGTGTAAATTTTCCTGAAAATAATTTTCAATGTTGGCATGGCAACTCTATGCTTTCGTAATATTCAACATTACAACAATAAGGGCGAACTTTGAATTTTGATTAGTCACTTTAATCGCTCGCATCCTGGATAAATTAATCAGTGTCTTGACACATTCAAGACACTGACTAATTCAACCATGACTAATCGGAGTACAAATTTAAGACGTTCAAATCTTATTGAACGATTTCATTACAAAGAAATTCGGATGCGGTTCCGGAGTGATGTTCACACAGAGCGTGATTAGTTCTTCGATTATCTAAAAAAAAAGACATTTCTTTCAATGGTGCATTTTGCATCTATGCTTGTACATACCGAGTCCTTATTATCCAGCATCATTTTTTCCATGTTCTTTATATAAAGCTCGGTGTCTTTATCGATTTTAGCAGCCACGTCCTCCTTGGAGCCCATGTGACGTGCCTCATATTCTCGAAACTGTCTCTCCCTCTCGCTCCGATATGCCTCAATCTCGGCCTGAGCTTCATCTCGTGCTTGTTTGATACGTTTAACTTTACCTACAAATGTTATATAATTATGATATACACATGACGTCAAACGGCTTGGACCTCTGATATATTACACGTTATTTCATATTTTTGTTTTTCGTTGGTAGGCAAAAAAGGTTGGATGGGATTAATATTGCTGGCAGTGTTTTTTACAGCCAAACAGGGGCGCTTGATATGTGTAAGGTCCAACCTCGTATCACTAAGTCTACATGTTTATCTTCCGGGTGTAGTTATTTTTGTATTTGAAAAAAAAAACACCATATTCACCAAATATCCACTAATAAAAGCATAACGTACGGCTTATTATAAGGAAGGACTATATTGTTGAAAGCTATCTTTTAAAAAATCTACTGGGCTATTTCTCTATTTTTTTTTTGCTTAAATGCTTAATTTAGCAGGTTGGGCGACGACACGCCCACCCGTGGCGCCGCCACTGCAACTTAAAGCAACTTACAATTTTTTAATGGACGTGTGGGATTCGCAAAATAGCATAAACTTCAATTTACTAGTTAAAACAACAGTTTAATTAACAAATTTGCGGTCTTGACTAAAAACTGTTTTTAATTGTCGTGCGAACTTGTTCTCTGAATAGTCACAAAAAACCTATTGTATTTTTAATTTTTATTTTAAAATTTGCATATAAATTTTTATGCGTTGGAACCAAACTTAAACTAAGTAGCTGAACTGATTTATAAAATTATAAATATAGAAAAATAATACACTGAAAATCATTATATTCATGAGACGTTTTGGCTTCCCGTTGAATGTGAAACACATTAAATTAAAGGATTTTTTGTGGGATGTGATTTTAGCCTATCTGCACCAAACTTATAAGAGTCGCTAGTATCCTACTAATACAAAGTGGCCATATCACGAATATTATTTGCTCTACACCTTTCCTTCATTATGTTACTAGTTCGTTAAGTTACATATAAGTCACGCTGGGACATGTTTAGCCCTCGAGGCCATGGGCCAAGAGTGCTTTATATAACTTAACACATGAGTGGATGAAAGTTAAGCATGTTAAAGGTATACATGAAAATGTTTTGCTTGTCTACGTATTAATGATTTAAAATGATGATTTTTATGACAGATACAAGCGTTTTTTATATACTTTCACGACTAACAACCGTCCGAATGTTTTTGTGCTACCCTATAGAACTAGCCGCCCGCCGTGCCGCTCGCTTCTCTGTATTAAGCAGGGCGCCCACTGAATCGGCACAGACCGGCCAGCACGGCCGGTAGATTTTAATATGTACGTAAACAATTGAGCAAGCGCCCATCGAAGCGGAACCGCCCGGCTAGGCGCGGCTATAGCCCACTTAAAAGAACCCTTGAAATCGGCTGTGGCGCGGCACGCACAGAAGCGCCAACACGTACATATTAAAATCTGCCGGCCGTGTTGGCCGGTCTGTGCCGACTTAAGACTGATTTTCATATATAGGACTGCGCACCGACTGTGCGCCTACCGTACACCTGCCGTGTCGTTATCACTGTAAATCAAAAAATTATATGTTCCATATACAACGCACTGAAACCCTTATTTACATTTACACATAAAGGACTGTGCTACGACCGTGTTGCGGTCGTCTAGTCCTATTGGGAAAAAGTCGACGGCCGCAGCATGGTAGCATAGTCGGTGCACAGTCCTATATATGAAAATCAGCCTTCAGTGGGCGTCCTGCTTGAGTCATCGCCGGCCGGTCGCGAAGATTCAGGATCGCTGGAATTATCTCGATGGCCTCGTCAAGATCATATAGAGTGGCCTCGGAATACTTCCCGAATATTCGTGATAGATTGGAGATTATATATAAGCAGACCTAAGGCGAATGTTAGGCAGTCGGTTAGTTAGTTCAGTTCAGTTAATCATTGAGTGTTGAATAGATATTAGTTGTAAAGTTATAAGAGTAGTTTAGAGTGTTAAATTGTATACAGTGGTAGTGAATAAAGAGAGTATTAGTTGGAAATAGCAAAGTTGTAATTCTGTTAAGAACCCACGGGAAAAACGTAACATTTGGTGTCAGAAGTGGGACTGTGAAGGGACCGGACTTTGAAGTATTCTTCGAGGAGAGAAGAGTGCAGAAGTCAACGAAAGACCGTTTTGGTTGGTGGATTCTGTGAAAAATGTATAACATTCTATGGTCAATACGAGGCAACAAACGGCAGAAATGGAGCAAATAAATAAAATGTTGCCAGATTTCATGGAAAATTTAAATGCTGAGAGGCAAGCGGATCGGGAAGAAGATGAACGTAAAAGACAAGCAGAACAGGACCGGCTTCAGAAAATTTTAAAAGACCAGGAAGATAAAAGGCAAAAAGAACAGGACGACCGGCTTCAGAAAATTTTACAAGACCAAGAAGATAAAAGGCAAATAGAACAGGACCGGCTTCAGAAAATTTTTCAAGATCAAGGAGATAAAAGGCAAGCGGAACGGGAAGAGGATGAAGGTAGAAAGCAAGCAGAACAGGAACAGCTGCAGAAATGGATGCTGGATGTAACTGTAGGCGAGCAAGGAAAATTACAGAAAATATTGGACGGGCAAAATGAGAAATTTGAAAAAGAAGTAAACAATATGCAAAAAGAAGTTATAACTGTACAAAAAGAAGTAGGAGACGTACAGAAAGAAATGAAGAATCTACAAGCAGAAGTTTCCAGACTAAAAAATCAAGGATCCACCGAGAGGGTATTGGCCACAGGACAACATATTAAACCTGCACCCTATAACGGTCAAACATCCTGGACAATGTAGAAAAGGCAATTTGAAACCGCTGCTGTTGCCAACGGTTGGAATAATGAAGAAATGGCTACATCACTAGTGGTAGCGCTTCGTGGATCTGCCCTGGAACTACTGCAGACAATTCCCATCAGCCAACAGGGGAAATAGGACATACTTGTAGCTGTCCTGGAGAGACGATTTGGCGACCAACATAGAAGACAACTCTATCAGGCACAAGTTAAGTCTCGACATCAGAAGCCTGTTGAAAACCTGCAAGAATTTGAGGGAAACATTAGACGTCTCATTCAATTGGCCTACCCGGGAGCGACAGAGGAATTTCAAGAGGAACTTGCTGCCCAATATTTCGTGGATGATATTAGAGATCCAGAAACTCAGAAAATGCTACGCCTAGCCAAATTTGATAACAGCAGCGAAGCTTTGGGTCGAGCCCTAGAAATCGAGGCGGCCTGTAACATCTCCAAGCCAAAAATCAGGGCTGTATCCATCCAGGAAGAAAAGCCGACAAACAGCTGTGAATTAACTGAGATGGGCGAAATTTTGAAGAAACTAACGGAAGTTCTTCAGGCCACAGGGAGATTCCGGGAGCCAATTGAACATAGGCCACGTAACCGAAATACATCAAGTCAGTGCTATAGATGTGGCAGGACTGGGCATTTCAAAAGAGACTGCCGAGTACAACTACGGTCTAGATCTCCATCCACAGACGCTAGGGCCTCCAAGTCAAATCAGGAAAACTTCAATTAGTCAACATTGCGGGGCGGGTGTTGGCTAAGGAAGATAAAGCCCCCAGGATCGTCTCCATAAAAAGCCTAGGAAAAGCCGCCGACGGTCTAACTATTACAGGAAATATCAACGGAAGAGCCATAACAATTACTGTTGACACTGGTGCGGCGGTATCTTTGATAAGGTCCAACAGAGTAAATAGAGGAGAAGTTCTACCCATATCAAAGAATGTAGTTTTACGTACAGTTACCGGTGAGACAGCTGAAGTACTTGGGGAAATGGATATCGAATTTCAACTGGGATGAATTAAATTACACCACACAGTGTTAGTCGCCGACATCGAAGACGAATTTATTTTGGGGATGGATCTCATCGGTCAACATGGATTCTCTTTTGACAACAAGCTTAATCTTCTGAAGTTTGGCACCGAAGAGTTCATCCTTAACAAATCAGACGATGGTACACCGACTAAAGTAGTGGCGGCATGTACTGTCAAAATAAGCGCAAATACCGAGCAGATAATTTTTGGGAAATTGGAGAAGGATTTTGGAGGCTGCATCGGACTTGTCCAACACCACGATTTGCCTTGCAAACACCTCGTAGGCAAAGCACTAGTCAAAACCGACGGCGAAATACCGATAAGGATAGCAAATATTTCATCCAATTCCATCAAAATCAATAAAGGAGATGTAATAGCCACTTGCGAGCCGGTGCAATGGGTAACCAGTTGCGAAACGCAGTCAGAAGTAACACCCTCAACATCACCTAAGGCAGTCCTAGAACATTTCCAGAAGTCGTGGCAACATCTGTCTTCCGAAGAACTGAAGATAGCTACACAATTTATCAAAGAGCAGAGCACAGCCTTTGAAAGGAAAAATGGCAATACTGGAAGAACGAACATCATAAAACATAAAATCGACACTGGAAGTGCTCACTCCATACGACAGCATCCTCGGAGGCTACCAGTGACGAAGCAGCAAGAGGTTACCACATTAGTCAACAAGATGTTTGACGATGGAATTATTGAGGAATCATCGAGGCCATGGTCGTCTCCTGTTGTCTTATTCACTAAAAAAGATGGGACTACCAGATTCTGCGTGGACTATAGAAAGCTCAATGACGTCACCAAGAAAGACAGCTATCCACTTCCCAGGATTGATGACACGTTGACGACACTAGCAGATTCTCATTGGTTCTCAACACTCGATTTAAAGAGCGGCTACTGGCAAGTAGGCATCGACGAACAAGATAAGGAAAAGACTGCCTTTTCTACCGGAAGTGGTTTATATCAGTTTAAAGTTATGCCCTTCGGATTATGCAATGCCCCCGCTACTTTTGAGCGTCTTATGGAGGTTGTTCTACGAGGCCTCACTTGGAAGACATGCCTGGTCTATCTTGATGATATAATGGTAATGGGAAAAACTTTCGAAGAGCACCTACAAAACCTGCATGAAGTTTTTACTAGGATCAAGAATGCTCAGCTCTTACTGAATCCAAAGAAATGTTTTCTTTTTCAACAAAAAGTTGAATTTCTCGGGCATGTTGTGTCATCAGAAGGAATCCAAACCGACCAACGGAAGATTGCAGCAATCAAGGACTGGCCTCGTCCTCGGGACAAACATGATCTACGGAGCTTCCTCGGACTATGTACTTACTATAGAAGATTTGTTGAAGGATTTGCAAATATAGCGGCACCTCTACATAAGCCCACTGAAGAACGAGCTAATTATAACTGGGATCATAACTGTCCAATATTGGGATGTCCGGAACAAAAGGGTAAATTTGTATTGGACACAGATGCAAGTAACACCAGCATCGGAGAAGTTTTATCGCAAGTACAAGCAGGGGAAGAGCGAGTTATCGAATACTACAGTCGAACACTTTCGAAACCTGAACGTAACTATTGTGTAACCCGAAAAGAGCTTTTGGCAATAGTACGGTCTGTTGAGCATTTCCATCAATATCTATATGGGCAAGAATTTCTGATAAGGACTGATCATGCAGCACTTAAATGGCTTTTGGATATGAAACAACCTGAAGGACAGGTAGCCAGGTGGCTTGAAAAGTTACAACAATATAACTTTGAGGTTAAGCACAGAGCAGGGAGATTGCATAATAATGCAGATGCTTTATCCAGAAGACCATGCGCGGATAATTGTAAGCATTGCCAAAGAGTAGATCAACGAGAAGGAATTACTCGGATTAGGCAAACGAAATTTGAGGTTGATCAGCAGTGGACCACAGAGCAACTTAAAAAGGACCAGCTTGAAGATAGTGAAATAGCACTATTGCTAAGAGCCAAAGAAGAACATCAACCAAGACCAAGCTGGAGCGAGATATCAACTAAAGGACTTGCTTTTAAAACTCTGTGGGCTCAGTGGGACTCCCTGGTGGTGGAAAATGGACTTCTTAAACGAGCCTGGGAAAGCGCCGATGGAAAAGTAGTGAAGACACAGTTATTGGTACCAAGGAGGAAGATATCGGAAGTTCTGGAAGAAGTTCATAATGGAAAGTCTGGTGCTCATCTCGGAGTGAACAAAACGATTGACAAGATTCGCGACAGATTTTACTGGGTCAACTACTGCCAGGATGTGAAATCGTGGTGTCGGCAGTGCTCAACCTGTGCCGCAAGTCAAAGACCCAAAACAAGATCTAGGGGGGAAATGACAGAGTACAATGTGGGCCTACGGTTTAAACGTATCGCCATTGGCGTAGCTGTCCCGTTTCCAGAAACAAATAATGTTAACAAGTACATTTTAGTGGCAATTGACTATTTCAGTAAATGGCCTGAAATATTTGCGATCCCCATTACCACAGCAGAGATTCTCGTAAATAACCTATTCAGCAGATTTGGGGTTCCGTTAGAGCTGCACTCAAATGAAACGCGCAACTTCGAATCCAAGGTTTTCCAGAAAGTCTGTGATTTATTCAACATCCATAAAACACGGACTACAGCCTTACGTCCACAATCAGATGGCATGGTTGAGAGATTTAACAAGACCCAGTGGCGGACATATCACCGGGCAGTTCGGTGGGTCGCCCTGGGGCCCAAGGTTCAGAAGGGCCCCACGATGCCGCGGATTATAAAGTATTTTTGTATCGAAGTAAGTAAAATGGTAAAAAATCAAATATGCAAACCAAAAATAACGAAATAATAATTGAGCTACATTCAATAAAGTCACAGTATAGATACTTATACGTATCTATTAATGAAATATATCGACCATACCGCCCATGCCTAATATTCGTTGAGAGTACAGGCCTATAAGGCCTGTTCATTTGGTCTGCTCTCACTACTCTAAGCAGCTTGGAGCAGGTGATCAATGTTCATTTGGCTTGAGCAGCTATTATTTTTTTGTTCGCTTGGGATGGAGCACTGTGCTCGAGATCAGTTAGATCATGCTCTACGCTCTACTTGCACCTAGTCTGGAGGTGGAGCAGTTAGAGCAAAAGCAGAAATATGACAGATAATCAACAAAAACCGCGGATTATAAAATAACAATACAACCCCACTTTTTAAATTTTGAAAGTTTGAAAGGCATCGTGGTCTTTTTTGAGAAAAATATCCATATATATAAAATATCCTATCCACGTGCTGTCTTAACAAAAAGCGCGTTCATTTGGGGTAGCAAGCTAGGATGTGATCCGAGCGGGATATATCTGCTTGGAGTGCAGTTATGGCATTTCGTGTTTTGCTCCAAGCTGATTTATTTGATTTTCCGAGTAGGTTGAGCAAAGCAAGGAAATCCAAATGAACAGGCCACCTGAGAGCGTTAAATTTGGCAACTCCCAGGCTCAGCCACCGAATATTAACTACATTATACACTACTGTCACTGTGATTCCCACTATTCCCAGTAGGCCGCATTTTCATTCACTTTAGAGCAAATTATCAAATACTTGATACTTGAATAGTTTGCATGATTAAACAATATGTATTAGTAAGTGAAGATATAAAAAAATGGTAACGTAAGTACCTACTTGTTAAGAATATTTATATTTTTACATATTGTTTTATCTTTTGTTTCAGAATAAAGACTCTAACGAATTGTATTTCTATGAAAATCAATTGAATGTATCTATATTTCTCAATTACTTACTAATTACTTTACTTACTAATATGATATTATAATTATATAGTGGATGGTATACAATGGCGTAGTTTAAAACAGTGACATCGTTGGCCCTCCCCCCGCGGCAGATATTGTGGGGGGCCCTCTTTTCATAAATTGACTAAGACTAAGAGCTTAATAATAATAAACTATAGCGCATTTTAAATTTACTCTCCAAATATTTGTTAATTGTTGACTTTAGAGCATAATTAAACTTTTTAAAGGTATCTGTATGGTAAATACTTTAGGTTAAATGTCTTTGGTAAATACACATGCCGAATTTGAACAATTTTTTACAAAACAATCTTAATTTATTTGAATAAAATTGCAGTCAGAAAAAGATTATTTGAGATTTTAGTTTGTTATTAGTGTTTTTATTTTGTTTAAAGTGTTTCTATTTTATTACTTTTTATGTGATACGAAAAATAACAGTCTAGATATTAGTAATACAAAATCGCAGCGAAGTTAGATTTAACCGATCTAATATATAATTTTCCCAATGCCAGTTTATTATTAGTTTATTATTAGTTTTTATATTTTGTTTAAAGTGTTTTTATTTTCTGGCTCTTTATGTGATACGCAAAATACTCTTTTTGGTATTAACTAGTTTTCATCCTAAATAAAAATTTATTTTATTTTTTTACTTTTCATGGGATACGAAAAATATTAGTTCTTTATTAGATTTCATCCTGAATAAAAAATATTGTTACATTCTTACTTTTTATGTGATACTCATATATCATGTATTACCTATGAGAAATGGCTTAACTTAGTTTTAAAATATACCAGGGGCATGGGCCCATAAATGTCTTTGCCCTGAGGTACACGCGTCCCTAGATCCGCCGTTGACAAGACCATTGAAGAACATTATTTGTCAAAGGTCGTAGATGAACATCAGAAGGATTGGGACTAACGCATACCACTATTTTTGACAGCCTATCGATCAGCAGTACATGACACGACGGGATTAACACTAGCCTTGTTTTTATTTGGAAGAGAACTCCGTTTACCCTGTGACCTATTATTTAGAACGCCAGACAACCAGGATATAGAAATTCAAGACTACGCGGACTTCCTTAAGGAAAAGTTACTGTACATCCATGAATTAGTCAGAGAAAACACAGAGAAAGCCGGTGACCGAATGAAGACACGATATGATATCAAAGCTAATTCTATGTGATTTCAGATGAACGATAAAGTCTGGTTATATAATCCGCAAAGGAAGAAGGAAGATCTTGACAGTTACTTTGAGAGTTGAGGAATGTCTGGCGCCCATTACAAATACATACTAACAAGTAAATAGGATCCGCACCCAAAATTGCTAGCCGGTACATTTCCATAAAATCGGGAATACAATAATTCATGAATGTTCAGAATGTTGCATTGAAACCATACTGTAACAAAGTAAAGGTTTCATGATAAACGTGGATATTATAAAAGGCTCAACTTGTGAAACTTCGGAAAGAGATATTTGGAATTGAGTTTTTTTCCCGAACTTTTGCCTCCGGTTTTGACACTTTTTCACTTTTTTTCAACTTTGATTTTTCTCAAAGAATTTTTTTTTCATTTTTGCCATCCCCGACTTCGTAGCTCCACTCCTTCGCCTTTTTTTCGCCGAAAACGGCGTTTCTCCGGACAATTTTTTACGGTTTTTTCAATTTTTTCTCATTTTTTCGAGTATCCGAGAGGGTGGGAATAATTCCCATCCCCTCCCCCGTCTCACAAGGTCATCGCTTGTCAGATTTTCGATCCCGAGGCTCCGTTGCAGAGATAGCGACAAAAAACGGTTTTTCCCCAAAGTCCTCCTTACTGTCTCTCTATGGTCAAAGGTAGCCTCCCATGAGGTGCACCTACCATAAAAATTTCGACCCCGTAGTTTTTCTCGCTCTCTCGAAATTAATTATTTTAGTTTTTCCTTCTCCCCCCCTCTCCTGGCCGAATAGAGCGGTGGGGAGAATACGGGATCCAGTTTTTGTCCAGGATTCTCATTTTACTCCAGCTACATGTCCTGAGAATTTCAACCCTCTAGCTATACTGGAACATGCTTAATTAAAGGGGCGTTTCACTTTGATAACCGTTTAATTTTTTCGGACTTACTACCACGGCTAAAGAAGTTTCACTTCAAAAATCTTTTTTATAAGTCAAACATTTTGAAGTGAAACTTCTTTACCGAAGGGAAACTCATCAAAGCTTATCAAAGTTGAAACGGTTATCAAAGTCCCTTTAATTAAGCATGTTTCAGTATAGCTAGAGGGTTGAAATGTTCAGAATATGTAGCCGGGGTAAAATGAGGATCCTGGACGAAAACTGGACCCCGTATTACCGCCCCCGTCCCTCCAGGAGAGGCCAGGAGAGGTGGGAGAAGGTAAAATTGAATAATTAATTTCGGAAGAATGGCAAGAGCTTCGGGGTCGAAATTTTTAAATTATTATTTATTAATTTGAATATAATATTGAAAAAAATATATAAAAAAGTGTTGAGACCGGGGGCAAAAGTTGAGGAAAAAAAACTTAAAAAAAAATAAAACTAAATTCTGAATGTCTCTTTCAGAAGTTTCACTTCAGTTCTGTGCTTATAAAGGTGAGGCCATATACATATAATGCCTATGGGTGAGGCTCATATATTTTTTAAAAGACCACGTTTATCATATAATCCTTGCTTTGTTTCAATATAGTTTTGATGCAACATTTTGTAAATCGATTACTTGTAACAACATATTAAGCACTGCTATATGCTATATTCTATGTACTTTGGGGTTTCCTTAAAACTTCCTTTTCACCGAGCAGCCAAAAGTCAATGCATTAAGGTTGGAAAAGAAATTTAAGGGAGAATTTGATGATATTTTCGGTTATACGGGAGATTGCATTTTATGTGAGAATTTGGTTAAAGTCTAGCTCTAGTGGTTTTTACGCTTATTCTTACCCGAAAGCACAGAAACGTTTCTTATGATGACAATCGAGGCAATATTTTCCTTGTCACCAAATGACACTAATTTTGTAAACTTTTGCGGCCTGCAATTTAAACAGTTTGATGGCTTGGAATCGAAGACGTACTAAAACTACTAAATTAAATTTTGTAAGTGGTTCAGAATTAATTAACTTTAAACAATAAATAAGCAGTTGTTCGCCCGAAATTTAGAAACCTACACGCCCGTGAGAATACGCCAATTATATGGATGCTTTTCATTAATAAATAAAATTTAGTTTCTCATAATATGGCCAAGGAGTATTAAATATTTAAAAATAGACTTAAATAGAACGAAACACTGCCAAAAGAGACCCATTAAAATAAAATATTTCCACGGAGCCAATAAGTAAATAACGTGTTTTTTAATAAAATAATCAACACCGCCGGCTCATCATCAAAAAGGAATCTCAATGAAAATATTCAAACCGCGCTCCTCCCCCGACCGACCCGAAACTTAAAATAAACACAACATATTTTATTTATAATCCTCTCGTGTCACAAAACAAATTAGAGCACTCGGAACTCATTACTTATACTCGAAACACAACCATATTTCTAAAATTAAACTATGCTACGCTTTCAAAAAAAATGGAAAAAGGTACTTACGTTTTCTGGCTTCGGCCACTTTTTCGGCGGCCCTTTTTTCCGCTGTCAAAAGCTGCTGGATGCCGTGCGTTTGGTGGCTGGCCATTTTTTGTCACTAGCGCGGCGGAAGTTTCAATTTAATACAAATAATATGCCTCAATTGCTAAATTGTTGAGAAAAAAGTCGCAGAGAGAGGGAATCGCTCAAGCTGTTTTTAAAATAGATTAATTTAAATAGTGTATGTCTGGTTGCTGGTGTTTCATTTTTATGTGCGACTCTCGCCCGGTGCATAATAACATATTTATTCATTGCTATGGTCACAATAAGTTTCGAATACAACAACCATAGTACATGAATTATTATGATAAACATGATTAAAAAAGGCGTCACATCGCTCCAATTTTAACGAATACTAACACAATAACATCGGCTCAAAACCAGAAAAAAGTGTTACATACGTACAACAAGATTCAAGTTTAGAATCCTACCTACCTATGGAGTCCTAGTTTATATGCAAACAAAAACTAACAACTACAACATAATTTTATCCACAATACGCTAATCATATTGGCATCATTAGAAAATTATTAAAACTAAACTTACAATTCACCTAACTTTATTTTGTATTAACTGTTTGCTTAATCAAACGGAACCAAAACCAACCAATCCTGGGATTCTGTCAATCACGCTCGATCAGCCAATACAATAGACTGACTCAAAAACATATAAAAAAAACAAATATGTCTTTGGACTGACTATACGGAATAGTTCCTCTATCTTTATTTAAACAATTTTTACGTTTAATAAATTCCATACTTTGGTATGCGTCTAATAATCATAAGTTTTTAATTGTTATTTTAAAATTTTTTATTATATATTTATTACAATGAATAGTTTCGGCGGTAGGATCCTTGTGAAACATTGTTGAATAATAATACTAGGGATAATTAGTACACTGCTTTTAGATGTTTCAAAATAATTTAATGAGATATTTTTCTCTACATATGTTTCGGCTTGATGAGGCCTTTATCAAGAGTAGTTGTATACTAAAATCTAAAATTGTTATACCCTACTAAACCGCCTGACGGTATTTTGTTTTTATTGCAATGTCAATTATACAGGTGTTGAAAGAGCAGGTCAGCTGGTCCTTCGTATTTAAAACGTCTGTTTTTTGTGACTTTTGGATTTCTAAGTACTCCAAAAGGTGCAGCCTTTTGCTTTTTGTTTCCGTGTGTAAAAGTTTGACATTATTCGTATCTATAAAATGGTTATTTTCTATACGATGTTTTGCTAAGACAGAGGTTTTAATATTATGTAAAATCGATTTTTTGTGTTCTTTAATCCTAATATTTAAGTTTCGACCAGTTTGTCCTACGTATACAACTTCACAGTTCACACAATTTATTTTGTAAACACCAGATTTAGATTGTTTGTCAATTTTGTCTTTATTGTTTATCAATCTTCTCCCTAGATTATTCTTATTAACCGACTGAACAATTCAGTCCAATTTCCACCACCAGGGAGTCCCACTGAGCCTACAGAGTTTAAAAAACAAATCCTTTAGTTCAAATATCTCTCCAGCTTGGTCTTGGTTGATGTTCTTCTTTAGCTTTCAACAATAGTGCTATTTCACTATCTTCAGGCTGATCCTTTTTAAGTTGCTCTGTGGTCCACTGCTAATCAACCTTACATTTCATTTGCCTAATGGGAGTAATTCCTACTCGTTGATCTATTCTTTGGCAATGCTTAAAATTATCCTCGCATGGTCTTCTGCATTATTATGCAATCTCCCTGCCCTGTGCTTAACTAAAGTTATACTGTTGTAACTTGTTAAGCCATCTGGCTACCTGTCCTTCAGGCTGTTTCATATCCAAAAGCCATTTAAGTGCTGCATGATCAGTTCTTATCAGAAATTCTTGTCCATGCAGATATTGATGGAAACAGACCGTATTATTGCCAAAAGCTCTTTTCGGGTTACACAGTAGTTATGTTCAGGATTCGAAAGTGTTCGACTGTAGTATTCGATAGCTCGTTCTTCTCCTGGTTGTACTTGCGATAAAACTGCTCCGATGCCGGTGTTGCTTGCGTTTGTGTCCAATACAAGTTTACCCTTTTGTTCCGGATATCCGAATATTGGACTAGAACATAGAGCCGCTTTTAATTTCCTGAACGCAGAATCACAGTTATGATCCCAGTTATAATTTACTCGTTCTTCAGTGAGCTTATGTAGAGTTGCAGCTATATTTGCTAATTCTTCGACAAATCTTCTATAATAAGTACAAGGAAGCTTCGCAGTTCATGTTTGTCGCGAGGACGAGGCCAGTCTTTGATTGCTATAATATTTCGTTGATCGGTTTGGATTCCTTCCGATGACACGACATGCCCGAGAAATTCAACTTTTTGTTAGAAAAGAAAACATTTTTTGGATTTAGTAAGAGCTGAGCATTCTTGATTCTAGTAAAAACTTCATGCAGGTTTTGTAAGTGTAAAAGTTTTTCCCATTACCATTATATCATCAAGATAGACCAGGCCTGTCTTCTAAGTGAGGCCTCGTAGAACAACTTCCATAAGACGCTCAAAAGTAGCGGGGGCATTGCATAGTCCAAACGGCATAACTTTAAACTGATATAAACCACTTCCGGTAGAGAAGGCAGTTTTTCCTTATCCTGTTCGTCAATGCCTACTTGCCAGTAGCCGCTCTTTAAATCGAGTGTTGAGAATCAATGAGAACCTGCTAGTGTCGTCAACGTGTCATCAATTCTAGGAAGTGGATAGTTGTCCTTCTTGGTGACGTCATTGAGCCCTCTATAGTCCACGCAGAATCTGGTGGTCCCATCCTTCTTGATAACTAAGACAACAGGAGACGACCATGGGCTTGATGACTCTTCAATAATTCGTCAAACATTTTAACCACTAATATAGCAACCTCTTGCTGGTTCGTTACTGGTAACCTCCGAGGATGCTGCCATATGAGGTGAGCACTCCCAGTGTCAATTTTATGTTTTATGATGTTCGTTCTTCCAGTATTGCTATTTTTCCTTTCAAAGGCTGTGCTCTGCTCTTTGATAAATTGTGTAGCTTTCTTCAGTTCTTCGGAAGACAGATGATGCCACGACTTCTGGAAATGTTCTAGGACTTCCTTAGGTGATGGTGAGGGTGTTATTTCTGACCGCGTTTCGCCGCTGGTTACCCACTGCACCGGCTCGCAAGTGGCTATTAAGTCTCCTTTTTTGATTTTGATGGAATTGGATGAAATATTTGCTATCGTTATCGGTATTTTGCCATCGAATTTGACTAGTGCTTTCCCTACGAGGTGTTTGCAAGGCAAATCGAAACGTTGGATAAGTCCGATGCAGCCTCCACAATATTTCTCCAATTTCCAAAAATTATCTGCTCGGTATTTCCGCTTATTCTGACAGTATGTACATGTCGCCACTACTTTAGTTGGTGTGGCATCGTCTGTCTTGGTAAGGTTGAACTCTTCGGTGCCAAACTTCAGAAGGTTAAGTTTGTTGTCAAAAAAAAATCCATGTTGGCCGATGAGATCCATCCCCAAAATAAATTCGTCTTCTATGTCGGCTACTAACACTGTGTGGTGTAATTTCATTCGTCCCAGTTGAAGTTCAATATCCATTTCTCCCAGTACTTCAGCAGTCTCACCAGTAACCGTACGTAAAACAACATTCTTCGATATGAGTAGGACTTCTACTCTATTCATTCTATTGAACTTTACCAAAGATGCCGTCGCTTCAGTGTCAACAGTAATTGTAATGGCTTTTCCGTTGATCTTTCCTTTAATAGTTAGACTGTCGGCGTTTTTTTCTAAACTTTTTACGGAGACGATCCTGGGGGCTTTATCTTCTTTAGCCAACACCCGCCCCGCAATGTTGATTAATTGAAATTTTCCTGATTTGACTTTGAGGCCCTAGCGTCTCTGGATGGAGATCTAGATCGTAGTTGTACTCGGCAGTCTCTTTTGAAATGCAAAGTCCTGCCACATCTATACCACTGATTTGAGGTATTTCGGTTACGTGGCCTATTCTATTGGTTCCCGGAATCTTCCCGTGGCTTGAACGCTAATTTCTTCAAAATTCCGCCCATCCTCGTTAATTCACAGCTGTTTGCCGGTCTTTTTTCCTGAGTGGATACGACTCTGATTTTTGGCTTAGAGATGTTACAGGCCACCTCGATTTCTAGGGCTCTACCCAAAGCTTCACTGCTGTTATCAAATTTGGCTAGACGTAGCATTTTCTGAAATTCTGGATCTCTAATACCATCCACGAAATATTGGGCAGCAAGTTCCTCTTGAAATTCCTCTGTTGCTCCCGGGTAGGCCAGTTGAATGAGACGTCTAACGTCTGCTTCAAACTTCAAACTCTTGCAGGTTTCACCATCATCAGGCTTCTGATGTCAAGACTTTAATTGTGCCTGATAGAGCTGTCTTCTATGTTGGTCGCCAAATCGTCTCTCCAGGGCAGCTACAGGTATGTCATGTTTCCCCTGTTGGCTGATGGGAATCGTCTGTAGTAGTTCCAGATCCACGAAGCGCTACCACTAGTGACGTAGCCATTTCTCCGTTATTCCAACCGTTGGCAACAGCAGCGGCTTCAAATTGTCTTTTGTACATTGTCCAAGATATTTGACCGTCATAAGTTGGAGGTTGATATGCTGTCCTGTGGCGAATACCCTCTCGGTGGGTCCTTGATTTTTTAGTGTGGTAACTTCTGCTTGAAGATTCTTCACCTTTTTCTGTACGTTTCCAACTTCTTTTTGTATATTGTCTATTTCTTTTTCAAATTTCTCATTTTGACCATCCAATATTTTCTGTAATTTTCCCTCGCTCGCCTACAATTACATCCAGCATCCATTTCTGCTCTATTTGTCATTTATCTTCTTGGTCTTGTAAAATTTTCTGAAGCCGATCTTGTTCTATTTGCCTTTTATCTTCTTGGTTCTGTAAAATTTTCTGGAGCCGGTCCTGTTCTGCTTGCCTTTTATCTTCTTGATCTTGAAAAATGTTCTGAGGCCGGTCCTGTTCTATTTGCTTTTTACGTTCCTCCTCTTCCCGATTCACTTGCCATCTACGTTCATCCTCTTCCCTATCCGCTCGCCTCTCAGCATTTAAATTATCGGAAGTAATTGCACAAGTGCACCAAAATTACCGATAATTTTGCATGACAGCGTGTTGTCTAAAAACTGCATGAGTTCATTTTCATATTTTGGAGAAAGAGCCCGACACCGAAGGTGGAGGGCTCTTTTTGCAAAATATGAAAATGACCGAATGCAGTTTTTCTAAGACAACACGCTCGAATGCAAAATTTTCTGGTTATTTTGATGCACGAGTGTAATTCGGGGGAATATTTCCCGAATTAGGACATGGTTTTAAAAAAATACATTTTTATTCTTTTTTTAATACAAAAACGTACATGTAACTGTAAACAAAGTACAGAGATGCAAAAAAACGATTTTTTTATCCGAAACGAGACATTTTTAATAATACCTATATATTCACTAGACTTTGACGTTATTTATAAATTGTCGCTGTCAAATTCTCAATGGAATTACTATAGATACGTACGATGCAATTATCGCTGTGCTCTTTCGGTTTCTACAGTGCAATTATCGCTGTAATTTTCCGAGAATTGCACTCCTCTAATGGGATTTTTTATACATGAGGGAAATATTCCATAAAATTTGTTGCCTCGTATTGACCATAGAATATTATAAAATTTCCATAAAATCCACCAATCAAAACGGTCTCGTTGCCGTACTTGTAGCCTCTTCTTTCCTCGAAAAATACTTCACAAGTCCGGTCCCTTCACAATCCCACTTCTGACACCGAATGTTACGTTTTTCCCGTGGGTTGTGAACGAAATTACAACTTTAACTATTTTCAACTAATGCTCTCTTTATTCTTTATCACTGTGTTCAATTAAACACACTAAACTACTCTTATAACTGTACAACTAATAGCTCTTTACAATTCAACACTCAATGCTTAACTAACTGTAACTCGCCGCTATCCGCTATTTATATACAATTTAAAATCTATCACGAATACTCGGGAAGAAGCGAGGCCACTCTATATGAATCTCGACCAAGGCATCTAGAGAATTCCACAGTTTCTGAATCTTCGCGGCCGGCGATGACTCATATTTGGGCGCGACAAGGCTAGTTCTATAGAGTAGCACAAAAACATTCGGATGGTTGCTAGCCGTGACAATATCATAGCGACCAGTCACCAAAAGTAGTGTCGAACAAAGACTCTTTTCGAAACTCTTTTGCGTGTCGAAATGGATTCATTTTTAACGCAAAATATAAAAAATACTTTTCAATTACGGACCTATGACAACTAGTTTGACCCAATCAATTTTTATCTTTCAATTTTAAATTACCTAATAGCCTTAGGTAAACACATTTATATAATAGTAAACAAACTACTATAACTGTAGTGTACAATATAAAACTTTAAAACAGTAACACTCCTTTCTCTATAATTTATTGCTCACAAAATGACCAAAATCTGCAATTTAAGTCTGCTTACGGAGGGCTAATAGTTAATAGTCATACTTTTGATGCAAAGTGTTTTTAACTTGTCTTAACATCTTGGCTAATGGATTCCTTGAGCTTTTGTTTGTTATAAGGATTAAATTATCAATATTGAGAAAATATTCACTTTTGTGCAATTGACTACAATATAACAACCTTATTATCTCTGTCAGCAATAGTCTCGATCTTTTAATAAAGCTGAATTGGATCTTTTAAATAAAGGTCTGAATTTTACATTGTCTCTTTCAAATGATAACTACTTGCTATTGTAGGTAATACCTATAGAAATCTCTATCAACACCGTCTCGTATTTCGGTATTCTGGATAAAACTCTGTTGTAGTGAAGAAGAGAACATTATATATTATGTATGATGTAAGTAAACCTCATTGCTTTATGGTAAACCTACAAATAATTATCAAAATCTTACTTTTACGAGCTTCTGCTACTTTTTCAGCCGCTATTTTCTCCGCTGCCAAAAGTTGTTGAATGCCCTGAGTATGATTCGTTCCAATCGTTCCGGGCATTTTCTTTTAAAACTCTTCGAACTTTGAAATTATCTGAAGGAACTGAAACCGGACAAATGTCATGTTGCATGCTGTACGTCATTCAGCGAGAGAGCCTAGCCTACTTGACAAGGAGTTAACTTATCAAAAAAAATTAATACAAGGGTTGTTTATTAAGTTTCTTTTTAAACATTTTTTTTGCGAAAAATGTCTGGTTTTTGTGACAACAAAAACCACATTGTGAAAATTTTGGACTCGACAAGTCCGTCTGAGTCTGGGGTGAGGACTTAGACGCAATTTCGAAAATGTCCCGAAAATGTAAAAACATCGATTTGTAGGGCAAAAAAGAAGGTTTTGAGGTTTTTATGTTTTTGTCCAGAAATATTTTTTTGTAGAAAAACCGATCACTTGACGAGATTCTACATCGTTGAATTTATTTCTTTCGCGATTTCCAGTTTTGACACGACATAAGTATACAGGGTGTTACAAATTCGAAGCGCACCATTGAGATCTCGCAAACTATGATACGAAGTAGGTTAAATTGGGAATTGGGGCAAAGTTGCGCAATTTAAGGGTGATTGACATGCCGTCGAGAAATTCAGAAAATTCCGTCTATTTCCGGAGATACCCGTAAAAAACCGAAAATCAGCTATTTTATTTTTATCTGCCTTTGTTTGAAGAGATAAAGTCAAATAATTGTCACATTATTATTGCCACTTTTTCTCTATAAGATGGCAGTACCAAATTCTAAATCCGACGTTTCGCTTTCGGACTCCCATCATTGTAACGGAATATAAGTTATTCCGCTCCACTAAATTCTGTTTAATTATCAATGATTTTCGATATACGGGATATGAATCGCCAGTGACACATGTTCGCAAATGAGTATATTTCGTGCAACTAATTATTTAAGAACAGGTACGCTGGTTTATACCTAGAATTTGCGGATTCGTGTCGCTGTAGATTTCTATATTGAGTAGTGACATCTATTTGGGGATGGGCTTATCTCATGTAGTGGATAATTGGAAAGCGTAGTTCGCTATTTAATACCTACCATTTATGCATTTAATTTAATACGGATTACCATATTTAGTATATATTGTGTATTTCTTAAATTTTGAAAGCAAGGTCGTTTATCTTGTCGGCAACGCTTGACTGGGTAAGTGCTAGTTTTTGATCTTGAAATATTTTATTCATCTTGCATATATTTCGCTATTTTTTTCATTTTTTGAATACATAATTAATAATTGTTTCTGACTCACTTAATCATATTCTGCTTAAGCGAGAAATTAGCATTTTTATATTACACGTTCGATTAACTTAGAACTTCAATAATATTAATTTTTTAGATACCGATTGTTGGTGAATGATTAAAGTCGTGAAATGCGAATTGCTAGGAAGCAAGATAGGATGCTTACCACTAAAATCCAAATCTGAAAATCGCCCTCCAACTCTTAATAAACCGTCTGGGTCAATAAATGGGTTTAAACGTATTATTTTGCTTTTCCCTTTGAGAGCTAATGATGCCTTAAGACATTTGATCTCATCAGCAAAAGAATATCTTTGAATTACCCTACACAAGGCAATAATAGCATTCATTAATTCTTGCCTAGATAACTGACCAAAGGATCGCGAGGTTTTTATTTTATTTTTTGAATTATTAATAAATCTTAAACAAAATGCAGTGACTCTTTGAAGCCTTGTATATGAAGAAAAATTATTAATGAATGTGAGATCATGTTTAAGTGAAGTCAAAACTGTTTGACTCTTTTGCTTAACTTCTGGTGGATGCGGTAAATTGGAAGACAAACATGGCCATTCTGTTTTTTCATATTTTAAAAATTCAGGGCCAACCCACCAAAGTTTGCAATCCTTTATTTCTTCTGGCTCTATACCTCTAGATATGACATCAGCAGGATTTTGTTGGGATGGTACATGATGCCATTGTCCAAGAGAGGTTGATCGTTGGATTTCTGATGTTCTGTTAGCCACGAACGTATTCAATTGGTTGGGTTCTAAGGCGAGCCATGATAAAACTATGCTAGAATCAGTCCAAAAATAAGAACCTTTTATGTTAATATGTTTTATAGCATCCAATACCTTTAGGTATACCTTGACGAGAAGCAAAGCTCTACATAGTTCCAAACGTGGCAATGATAAAGTTTTCAATGGTGCGACTCTGGATTTAGCACAAATAAGGCGGATATTCGGGATATTTACATTGCCAGACCCATCACAAGATCTAAGGTAGCAGCAAGCTCCGTAGGCCTTTTGTGACGCATCACTAAAACCATGCAATTCAATCAAATCGCAATCTGGATAACAAATGAGTCGCGGAATTTTTATTTCATTTAATAGACAAATCTGTTCACAGAAATTCGTCCATGCTTGATGTAAATCCATGGGAACGCTTTCATCCCAATCAAGACTTAATTGCCATAATAATTGTATAATGAGTTTTGCCTTTATGATGCAAAGACCAACAAGACCCATGGGATAAAAAATCTGTGCAGTGACAGCTAAAATGGATCTTTTAGTTACAGGATTAATATTAGGAAGAGAAATTGTGTATTGGAAAACATCATCTTTGGAATGCCATGTAATTCCAAGGGTTTTCGTGGTGTCTCCTTCTGCCAAGACCTTTGCACCTGATAAAGAATTCGAAAAGTTTTCGAGAAGATTATTATCACTGGCAACCCATTTTCTCAAATTAAACCCTGCCGATCTAAGAATTTGATCAACTTCCTTGATGAGGTTTTTACCTTCTTGGATGGTATTTGAGCCACGGAGCCAATCATCCACATAAAATGATGAGGAAATTTTTCACATGCTTCGGCATATCGATTTTGATTTTCTACAGCTAACTGTTGTAAACAACGGATAGCTAAGTGAGCTGCACTAGCCGTGCTATAAGTCACTGTATTTAGTTGATACTCAGCCAATTGATGGGAAGGGTCAGAACGCCAAATTATTTTCTGGAAAGATCTTTGATCTTCCTTGATCAAGACAGACCGGTACATTTTCTCAATGTCCGCTGTGAAGCCATATTTGAAGGTTCGAAAACGTATGACAATGTCAATTAAATCATCTTGTATTTTAGCACCTACTTTCAGTGTGTCGTTAAGGGATAAACCACTAGATGTCTTAGCAGACCGATCGAACACCACCCGAAGCTTGGTAGTAGTGCTCGACTCTTTAAATACAGCATGGTGTGGAAGATAAAATTCTATGTTTGTATGGTTTGATGAATGAGGAATAATGCTCATATGATCGAGTTCCTGGTATTCCGTCAGAAAAGCAGTATATTGGGATTTGAGCATAGGATTACTAGCGAGTTTTTTCTCGAGATTATAAAATCTCTTTAAAGCAATATCATATGAATTCCCTAAATTTGAAACATTGTTTTTGAAAGGAAGACTAACAACAAATTTTCCTGAGCTATCTCTATGTATGGTTTCAATAAAATGGGTTTCACATTCTTGCTCTTCTTGAGACAAGAATTTTTTAGGTTGACACTCCTCAATTTTCCAAAAAGTTTCAAGCTGATGTTGTAAACTATTTGTGCTTATAGATAAATTACATGCTGAGGAATTTGTGAGACAGTTAACTAATAATGGACCTGATACAATCCACCCTAATTTTGTTTTTTGCACAACAGCGCCGTTATTATGTAATTTGATTTGCCCAACACTCAATAAGTTTCAAAAAATTGAAGCACCTATCAGTAAATCGATAGGACCTTTTTTGTTGAAATATTCATCGGCAAGTGTGATATTTTTGGGTATTTGAAGATTTGAGATGTCAAATGAGATATCAGGTAAGATCTTGGTAATTTTGTCTGTAATCAAACATTGAATATTTTCTAATGAAAATGAATTAATGCTAGATTTTATATGGATGTTAGCGCTTTTGTGTATGTTGGTAACATTATTTCCGAAACCCTCAACCGAATGTTGTATGTCTGAGCTAGGAAGCTTAAGCTTATTAAATAAACATTTTGTGATAAAGTTTAATGGGGAACTTGCATAAAAATTAAATTTGAAAAATATTACTCACAAACATAATTTAATACTATTAAAAAAACCACAGTAAACAAAAAAACAATTTTTTTATTTTTGTATAATAAATATAAGCAATTAAAAACTGCATAATTCAAATTATTCTTGTAACGAGCCGTTCTTGGCTGGGACCGGTTGTGACGTCAAGTAGCTCGTTTGTCGTCGCGTCTGACGGACGGCAGAGCAGGGAACGTCTTAGCTTCCATTATTATTATTAATATTAAAGCACAGATTAAAGTACAAATCAATACGAATTGTAACAAACACCCTGGCAATTCAACGACAAGCAGTAATAAACGTAAATATTTTAATAATTGTGGCTGCCGATGCCATACTGCCTTCACTGACATTTTAAGATAATATGTCAATCACTGCTTTCCGATCGAACGAGCGGTGTGACGTCACGTGTCGTTTAAAATGAGTAGCTTGCGGTCACAACTTTAATTGTTTATTGCAAATTAAATATTTCGATTTGAGGACTGATATTTGGTGTATGCTGTCTCTATGGGTAGGCAAATATATTAAAAAAATAAAAAAAAATTGTTCAAGTTCCCCATTGCGATCCACTGTCAAGCAAAGCTCGACACATGTGATGATTGCCATGCCTGTCCTGAATCAAGACACAAACTGTTGGTAATAGTATACATTAAGTTTCAGCTGACAGAGATGTGTTAGTGACAGATAAGGCTTTAGAGTCATGATTTTGCAACTGATTTAAAGATTCTTGATCTGCTGTGGAATCTAAAACATCCTGATTATCATTGGAATCTTGTTTACTTGGAAAGGATGACTTTGTAAAATGCAATAATGTGTTGCGCCTCAAAGAACATTTTTTACATGCCGAGTTACTTCTGCAATCCTTGCCGTAGTGACCTGGTCGCAAGCAATTAGTGCAAGCTCTAAGTTTACGAATCTTGTTTAATCTGTCTTGAACATGAAGCTTTAAAAAATCACCACAAGAAAGGATAAAGTGGTCTCCTTTGCAATTCAGACCAAGTTGGAGTAGTTAATGAAAGATTTGTGCCACGGTTATGATGCTTAGAATCTGTTTTAATTGCCCTTGAATATGTAGAAGTGATATTTTCAAGTATTTAGCAGCGCTTACTCAAAAATTAAAATAGATCAGCCGTAGTGGGAGTATCTACGTTGAGTTTTAAAGAAACATCTTCCCATTCACGTCTTGTGATAGGATCAAGTTTAGATGTAACGTGGAATATGACAAAACAATCCCACTGATCAACAGGTAAACCCAATGACTGAAGAGCTCTTAAATGTAGGTTTGCATTGTCAATCAGTGCTCTCAGTAAGACATGAGATTCCTTGCTAATAGGCTGAATTTCAAAAAATGATTTCATGTGCGCTTGAATTATAACTCGTTTGTTTTCATATCTTTTGCATAAAATATCCCAAGCAATATTGTAATTTGATTCAACTATTTCTAAGGAAAGAAGTAGTTTGGCAGCATCGCCTTTTAGACACGATTTAAGGTACCAGAATTTTTCAATATCGCTCAGTGATGTGTGTTATGTATGAGAGATTTATATGTATCTGAAAATTGCAACCAGAGCTCATATGAGCCATAAAATTCTGGAAACTTAATTTTAGGCAAGTTCGAATTATTTTGTAATGTTATATTCTGAGAACCTTGTGGCATGATTTGTGGAATTTGTGATATTTGGTTAGTTTGAATATCTCTGAAATGTTTATCAATTATGGTTTTAGCCAAACCCGATGATTCAAAGAATTCATCCTCAAAGTCAATCCTAAATTGTGAATAATGTGAATGATCAGTGCTGTCAAATATTTCAAGGTCACCCTGGACTGATATAAACTCAGACCACAATGATTGTATCCGTTCCAACCAAAAACATTTAACCTAAATCCAACCTTACTTGTAATTGACCTATTTGGTTTGGATCAGTAAATGTATTTACAAAATTAGTAAACCTCGAGAGTGCGCTGAAAATTTTACTGCGTGCTAAGGAAAGACCCTTGATTTTATTACCTATGCCCTCTGTGGAGGATGATTGATTTTTGTCTCTTGTGTTTCTTCAGGCATTTTGATAAAATTGCGAAAAATATATGTAAGCTTGAATGCAAATTATATGTATAGTACAGTATAGTATATGTAACTTATATACCTAAAATATGATTGCTAGTAGCCCTAACAAATAATGTAAATGCATGAAATTTATACAAAGCAAACTCTTGCAATTGTATATTAAAAATCAGTAGAAACATACATGCATGAATAATACCTATTACATGTTTCTGCAAATTGCTAAAACAAATTTAAATAATCAGATATAAAATAAGCATACCCGCAAATTATATTTTTATGTAAAATGGTTAAAATTGTAACCAAATGTGAAATATCCAACAACAATGGTGCTATATGGCTGTTATAAATATATAAAATTACATGGCGAAACTCATATGCTAGACACTTGACCTTGATCTGTATTCTACCCCTAAATAAAAACAAGAGTCTAGCGATCCGACCAAATTTTCGATACCAAAGGCCACCAATACTACATAGGCTGGCCTTGCGTGGAATATATTCACAAAGAAGGGGGATTCTTTGTGAATGTATTCGCGGAAACACATGCAAGCTACTGTATATCGACTATAATACGGCTTTTATTAAATATATCCTGGTTTTTAGTTAAATAAAGCAACATATTTTGGAAAAAATGCATCCAAAGTACGGGCACGTATTACAATAAGTAATAACACTTTTCGCATGGCCCTCCGCTCGCTGCGCTCGCTACGGGGGCTCAAGAAAAGGAAACTAACCAGGTGCTAACCCAAACTAACCCAAGACATACCCAAAATCAAGAAAAAAAACTGTTTAGAAACTTAACCTTAAAAAAAATAAAAAGAAAACAACGGGGTTTGAACCCGAGCCGCCGACGCCGATAAATGCCGCTGCCGAGTTCCGACCTAACCATCTAGTCCTCTGGACTACCACGTCTTATATGCAAATCGATTGCATCACGATGACATAGCGCGAATGCAATCGCTTGAATCAACGCCATCTGCACTAGATGGCGCTAGAGTCGGTATCGAAAATTATATTGGGTCTACAGACGCTTGTCAACGAACGGGGTGAAAAATATTAATTCTTCAGGGAGGTGGCGCTCTCTTGCGGAGAAAGAACAGTGCCGGACTGGCCTTCTGTACTACAGGGTTTTTTTAAGAAAGTAAAGTCTAAACAGTCTTTAAAAGACACCTCTCATCCTTTCCAAACCTCTACCATACTCTTTGCGAAGCCTTCGGAAAATACTTACACTGCAAAAGTATTTATTACATTCCGTACCTGAATTTGGCTCCGAACTACATTCCGTATATGATTTTCGCACTCGCGCGTTGATTGGATAGAAGTTCAAATTTTGAATGGTTTGACCAATAACAACCCCTAGTAACAAATGCATGTACGGAATGTATTAATGCTTACGGTCACCATATGTACTTTATGTAGTAGGACAGTACTTTCTTTTTTAAACACTGTCCTTCAAATGTTTATCAAGTACAACTAAATGTACTTTATGTTTAAATGAAGAAAAATATTATAATTATGAAAAAAAAAAATATATAGAAAACTCGTTTTTGCGTATTGCGTATTTGGATTTTAGCCCACTGTGTAGCTATCTGATCCAATACCTCCTACAACTAGGCCAACTAGCTGATATTGAAATTAGCAGTAACGTCATGAAAAATGGTCCATACTTTTTTGCCATAAGAAAAGCATTAAGAGGAGCCAAGAGGTGCCCAGTAAAAGTATTGTTTATTTTATCGCGCCTACTTCCGTATTTAACGTTGATTGCCACGCTGGGCGACTGGAATGTCTCGACGTCATGTATCCGGTGCTGCCAGATTGGGTGCTTTATCACAATTTGAGCTACTTGCTATTTGCCACAAATTATTTTTCAAAGAAACGTTAAATATTCGTCATGGATTCCAAGATTACAATTAACAATATATTAGATACTTAATGTAAAAGTTTGCTTTGGTATATTATA
Source organism: Pissodes strobi (assembly GCA_016904865.1). Taxonomy (NCBI): domain Eukaryota; kingdom Metazoa; phylum Arthropoda; class Insecta; order Coleoptera; family Curculionidae; genus Pissodes; species Pissodes strobi. The sequence goes on from MU182296.1 coordinate 538,485, forward strand.
GTATAGTTATAATAAATATAAATAAATATTTAAAATCCGAAAAGTAAATTTATAAAAACCAAAAAGTGAAGCAATAAAGGAATCAAAACCTTTAAGAAAATAAACGTTGCTAACCAATAACCTAATTATTTTGTATAAATATTTAGTTCCATTTAAAAACATAATTTCAAATGTCATTCAACAAATGCTGTAAAAATTAAAGTCCAACTAAATATACGTTAATAGTTTACATCCCAAATAATGTATGAAACTAACTCTAAATCTGGCAACACTGCCTCAGTGCCTTCTGTCAGTTGGCGTAATGGCGTACTTTCGACCGGCTTCTTAATTATTGTTCTGTTCGATTTTGATTGTTTTTCTGTTAATTTCTTTACACTTTCGTGTGTGTAAATTTATGTGAACAATAATGTGCGGGTGCGGTGAAAACTCGCCAAAAAGATCTAAAGTTCATGTTTTTAGCTTTCCAAAATGTTTGGAGTTGACCTGTTGCGTTCGTGTAATACGAGTTTATTTTGTGCTTGTTCAATGTGGTCAGCAAGTTTATAAAATTTGTTCCTGTTAGCTAATTTTGGAGTAAGTAATATTTAGTGTAATTATGCCTCATAAAGGCTGTAATGCAATGTTTGCTATATGCCCTCAGTGGTCAAAAAACTTCATGAACTAAAACGAGACAAAATATTAAAACATGGATATTCCCGTAGTTTAAAGGCCCTTTTTCCATCATTTATAAAAAAGCAAAATATTAAATTAGCTCTCAAAATATTTAATCCTTTTATTATAGAGGCTCTGAAAGGTTTTCTCTCGGGTTTTCTTAATAATTTGTCACATTCACAAGACACAGCAGAGGATCTGAAATGCCAGTTAATCACTTATTTAAGTAGATATTGCTGTCATATTGTTTAAAAAAAAATAAGTTGTGAATTTTGTAAAGAAAATTTAACTTTAAATGAACCTTGTGTTGTAGAAGATTCTTAAAATTTCATTAATTTCTTAAGTCATGGGGCTCTTTTATATCCTCGTGAACGTATATATTATATTTAAAAAACTGATTAATGAGTCCGAAGACACATTTTTAGATATTTACAATAAAAAGTATTTTCTTTGTGAGCTGTTGTTAAACTATCTAAATCAAAACAGCCTTTTGACTCATTTTGAAAATTGTAAAAAATCACCTAAAATTTGATGTTTCAAAAATTTTTCTTTGCAGCATTTCAACACTTCTTTCTTAATAATAATTATTGTTCTAAACATAATCATAATAATTTAGGTAAAAGGAAAAAAGGAAACTGGAGACTTTTAATAAATAAATATTAGACCCCAATAATATACCGAGTAATATACCAAATCTAACATAAAAAAGTAATAATTTGAAACCTGTATAAATCTTACATGTTGTATCATAAATATTTGAAGATTGCAAGGTTCTTTGGATGGAGAAAACCGAGAAGAAAACGCACTATCAAATTTGACATTAATATTACCCAAGCTATTACCTATTATGACACTTTTATACCTATAGTGATATTTTACCGTGGTATCTAGTTTCAGTTTATCAAAATAGGTAGGTTCTATTTTGATAAACTGGATATTCAAAGGTTTTTGCTTTGAAATTTCGTTTTCCTTTAACAAGAATCGAATGAGGCACGTCTAAAGGCTGTTCATGACTTGCAGCCTTGTTTTAGCCGGAAGCTCTTAAATATTATTTATGTAGGTATGCAGAAAAAGGTAAGTAAACTGCAATTTCATATTTGATTTAAAAAAAAAATGAGTAATACACATTATCAGTCATGATAGTCGTGCTTAAAGTAATATCAGCTTGTAGGAGGTATTGTATTAGGCCAATTACGTTTCAAACTACATATATAAAAAGATAAATTTACAAAACACAAGTTTTTGTTATATTTTTTTCGAGATTTTTGCATCTAAAATGTCTACTTAACTGTGAAATTTTAAAAGAAATTGCACATTTCAATATACGCCTGTAAATAAGTTAAGACCACTTTTGATGACGTCACGCGTAAGCCGTCTGGCCTTGTTGTAGGAGGTATTGTTTGATCGCCTTCCAAGGAACCAGTAGGCGTGCGGCCGACGTCACAAGTGTATGTTACCGAGAAGCTTATTTCGCTGTTTCACTTTGTTGCATTACAAGAGGCTATACTAATGAAGAAGAGAGAACGATACTTTGTCTTAATTAGTAACATCTCGTTTGTTTACGTTTGCCTTTGCAGTGAGTTGCAGGCGCAGTTCGAAATCCCCCCATATATATTTATCTATGGTTCGAAAGCAAAATCAAAGGTTTGTTCAATATTTTGCTCTTTCTGCCCATTCTGCACCTAATTATTGCGTCATGAGTTCATGTTCAGTTCATGAACTTGGAAGGATTTAAAAAACGCATTTTGGTCGAGTTCGAGCGGTGTTTGTACTGTTTGTCATCACTCATCTCATCTGTCACCTATCGTTTTCGTATTTTACGTTTGTTTAACTATCTCTTATAATATTGTATGTGTGATTGTTTTCTTTTTGGTAAAATGGAATACATAGACGACATAGATCTGTTTTTATCTGAAGACGAGGATGAATACGACCCAAGTGGCGAAAATAAAGACCTTTTTGTAAGGTCTTAACCATTTTTCAAGGAGAAAAAGAGAATAACCAAAACATAGAATAAGAAGTGTTTTATCTTGGTCTATGAATAAAGTTTTACGGGGAACAAAACTCAACTGAGAACTGAACAAAACTACAAAACAAAACCGACTTTTTTCTGTCATTTGTCATTACATAATTTTAAAACACGCTTGACGCGCAGATGTACACTTTTTACACCTGCCCATAGGGAAGAGTAAATAGTGCAAATTATGATGACGTCATCGATGTTTTATCTCACTTTAATAATTGTTTCATCTCTTATTTAAAAAACACGTTTAGGGCAAAAAGTGTAAAAAGTTCATGCTCAGAGCAAAAAGTGTGAATTATTGAACAGACCTCAAGTGTTTCACCGCATATTAGGGATGCTTGGAACAGGATATTTTTAATAACAGGTATAACCTGTTCCAGTTTCAAAAAGTACCTGTTTCAAAAAAACTGTTCCAGTTCCAAACTGTTCCAAAACTTAAATAATGCTACTTTCTGTTTCTACCTGTTTCGACAATTGTATTGGACCATGACGTGTTTATTTATTTATTTATTTATTACTACACTGCCTAACAGGAAAACTTCCCAATTACAAAGCAGGAAAATATAAAAGCATAAAACATAAAAAAACTTAAAAATAACATAACAGTACACATTATAAAAATTCAGAGTTAACAAATAACAAGCAAAAATAAAATAACATAGTACAAATAAATGTCATAAATAATTACATAAAACACAAGATTAAAATCATAATTGCACTATTGCACAACATAGTACAGCGGTATTAGGGAGTGGTAGTGAAAATGATGTTATGTGCTATTAGCGGAAAATGTAAAGAAATGTCTGCGGATTTGTGGTATTAAAGATATCAGAGTCTTTGTTATGATTATTTTGAGTTCTGCACATAACATGGAGTGGTGAAAAATTAAGTTTGTTTGTTGGAGCCCTTGGCAGAGAAAAGGTCAAATTTTGTCGTGATGATAAGCGAGGGACTAGAAAACCAATTTTGTTTAACATATAAGAACAGTCGATCTGGTTATGTAGTAACTTAAACAGAAACACCTGAGAAAAATAACTTCTCCTGCGGGACAAGGACTGCTTATCAAACATTTCCAGTAAAATCTCTTCCGGGTATCCCTGAGGAGGATATATGCCATGAGTTTTCAAGTATAGTAGTTTCAGGAATCTACGCTGAACTCTTTCGAGATCATCAACATGTGTATTATACTCGGGTGACCAAACTACAGAAGCATATTCTAATTTCGACCTGACAAAAGCGAAAAATAGTGTTTTAAGAGTATGGATGTTTCGAAATTCACGGTTCAACCGGGCAATAAATCCAAAGGTCTTGGTTGTTTCTGAAATTATAGATTCATAGTGTTTTGTGAATGATAACTTATTGTCATTGTCAAAAGTGATGCCCAGATCACAAAAAGAATCAGGTCTATTTAAAATTGTTTGATTTATTGAGTAGTTGTACAGAAATGGATTTGTTTTTAAGGTGAACGATAACACCTCACACTTGTCGATGTTCAGAGAAAGTTTGTTTAGGGTACACCATTCGATCAAGGTATCTAAGTCTCTTTGGAGTTTTATACAGTCTTCAATCGAGTTTATGCGTAAGAGAAGTTTGAGATCATCTGCATACAGGATTGCCATTGCTTTAAGTTTAAGACATACATCTTTTATGAAGATATCAAATAACAGTGTCCCAAGCACCGATCCTTGAGGCACTCCCGAGGATGAGGCATACTTATTGGATGTAATTCCATTCACAGAAACGTATTGAGTTCGGTTAGAGAGCCATGATTTTAAAAGTTTTAAAACACTGTCGGAAAAACCAAAAAGTTCAAGTTTAGTTATTAGAATTTGGTGATCTAATTTGTCAAACGCTTTAGATAGATCAGTGTATATGATATCTAATTGAGAAGAGCTATCTAGCGCTTCTGCAATAGTTTGGGTGGTTATCACGAGGTTAGTTGTTGTAGAGCGCCCCTTTAGAAAACCATGCTGTAGCGGGGAAATTCTATTTTTTACAAGATGGAAAATTCTTTTGTGAACAAGAATTTCAAGGCATTTTAAGAAATTGTTTACGATTGTGATGGGCCTGTAATTAGTGATATCTGTTTTGTCAGATTGTTTGTAAATCGGGCTGACCTTGGAGCATTTCCAGACACTAGGAATGGATTGAGTGGATAGACAAATATTATAGAGATATGTGAGAGGTTTGGCGAGCACATGGGAACAATCTCTTAGTAGGAATGATGGTAAAAGATCGGGACCACTTGTCATTTTGTTCTTTGCGGTTTTCAAGGTTTCAATGACTTCATTCTGAGAAAAAGATTGGATATCGATGATTGGATATGTAATTTTTGAATTATCTGTGGGCATGCTTGTTAAATCACATTGAAGATTAAATGACTTATGGAAAAAGTCTGCAAATGCGTTAACAATTTGAGATGTATTAGTTACTTGAGTGTCATTGTAAACCATGGTGTCTGGTATTCGCGCAAAGGATGACCGTTTTGAATTAATGTAAGTCCACAGATTACTAGGGTCCTCGTTAATTTGTTGCTCTGTATGATCGATGTATTGTTTATGTGCAGTGTTAATATCTCTTTTTATTTTGGCCCGAAGAGTTGTGAATTCATGGTATGTTACTGTATCCTTTTCCCTTTGATACCTTATGTGAAGCTTATTTTTCAGTCGACTATTCTCTTTAATTTCATTGGTGTACCAGGGTGGATATTTAATCTTTGCTTTTGGAGTATATTTCGGTACCCAGTTGTTAATGATTGAGCAGAGGCGATCATAACAAGCAGTGCATGCGGTATTTATGTCTGTGAGATTGAAAAGAGCCGACCAGGCAGTGTGTAATAAATCATGATATAGAGCATAGAAATTTGCCTTTTTAAAGTTATAAATTGGAATATTGTTGGCTTCACTACTGTTGTGCCATTTGGTTATTTCTTTTGTAGCGTATATTAATAAGCAGTGGGGGGTGATGAGGCACTTCATTACTAATTAGGTCGATCGCCCTATGAACATAGCATTGAGACCCATTGTATAAGACAAGATCCAGTAATCGATTGTTTTGATTTCTTATATTGTTGAACTGGTTAAGTTCGAAAGTATTGAATATGTTAGTGAGGGTGGTTATTTTGCTGTTAAGACATGAGTTGTCATCAAGAAAGTTCGCATATTCTGTCACATTAAAATCTCTTAGAATTAAAATATCCTTGCCATAAAGGAACTTTTGAGAGATAAAGAAATCATACACCGATTCAAGGTCCTCCGAAGAGCAGGGTGATGATATGTACACCACAAATATATATAGATACTTGTTTAAAAATGATAATTTGGCTCGTACAATGTCAATGTGTTGAGTACGAGTGGTTGACTATTGTTTAAATTTAAAGGGAATGATGTTATATTACGATTAATCGCCAAGAGGACACCTCCCCCCCTCTGCATACCAGTGGCAAGCTGATCACGATCACTTCTGAAAACCTCAAAAAAATTAGTAGGCATAAACTCATTTGTTGATACAGAGGGGTCGAGCCAAGTTTCAGTAATAGCCAGAATGTCATAGTCACTTTGTGTTGATGAGTGAAGAATATCTATTAACTTTGTTAGTGCTAGTGTTTATATGCCTCCAGTATTTTGATAGTAAATGTCCATCTTGTGGTGCTTTGGGAAGTCAAAAGAGTCATTAGTGTAAATTAATTGAGGACAAGTATCATTACAACATAATGTATTAGGAGTTGGAGTAGGAGTGGTAGGGGACAATTCGACATTACTAGTACCAACAATATGATTATTTCTAAGACTATTTAACTTATGATCTACCTGGCTATTTTCAACAAATTTAGTTTCTTCTATACTCGCCTTCTGTAGAATTGTCGGCTTCTCTGAAAATTTGATTCATTTGCCCAGCGCATTTCAGGATTTCTATTTAAAATGAAGCAGGTTTATTTTTTGGAGTGTACTTTGCCACATAACAACCGTCGGGCCAGAAGTCTGATGACATATACTTCTCTACACTGTTCTCGGGGACTCCCAACTTAAAAGCAGCACTCCTGGGATAGTCAAATCTGGAAGGTAATTTTTCACATCTGTACAGATGACTGAATCTCAGATCTAATTCCTTTAGTATATCCTCTGGTTTTGTTTCTATTTCTAGATTGGATAGATAAATCCACGATAGTTTAGCCAGTCTTTCACTTATATGTTCGAATTCGCCACTCTGATATTTGAGCGATCAGGCCCGGTACAAATTATTCCAATTTTTGTATTATCGGTTTGATCCCTGTTTAGATGGACATTATTTTTATTGTTCAAATTTTGATTTTCTTGAACACAATACTCTGGCTTTTCTAGTGGAGTTCTAGAAGCCAACATATCTTCAAAAAACTTTAACTTGGAATTTATTTGCTCTATCTTTGACTCAAACTCTGATCTTATCTTTTGTAGATCAATGCTTCCCAATTGAATCTCTCCAGAGTTCTCCAAACGATTTGACATGATTCCTTCTAGTGGTCTGTTGCAATATAGTTTAATCATTTCAACATTAGTATCCTTTAGATTATTTACATCGCTTATAATTTTGTCAATTTTTTTCCAGGAATCGCGATTTTTATTTGATTCTTCCTTTTTATTTATGTCTGATCTTAGTGTGTTTAAATTTAGTTTTATATTTGCAATTTCCTGTTTTATTTCAGTACAGGTAGCAGACTGGTTAGTTTGAAGTTTAGTGCTAATGTTGGCAAACTCACTTGATATGAAACCATGAAAATGGTCTTTTAGGGTAGAGGATTGATTCTCTTGAAGTACAGTGCTAATGTTGGCAAATTCTTTGGAGATAACATTATTTAGAGAGTCTTTTAGGGACTGGAAAGCGTTATTTATTACATTTCTGACATCGGGATCATTAGATTCTTCACTTTGGTGCCGTTTTACAGAGGTCACACATTCACTGCAAGCATACAGCATAACTCTTGATTTCATCTGGGTCACCTGAGCCTCCGATGTAGTAAACTTGGAGCAGGGAAGACAATGAATGCCTTTACAAAAATCACAAATGATTCTATACTTTACTTCCTTTTCAGTTAGTTGGATCTCACACTTTGAGCAGGACATATTGGATTTACTGATTTATGTATGTGATACACACTGTATGTATATGCAAACTTAATTTAAATTAAAAATTACTGTGTTTTCTATGTGAAACGCACTCTAGATTTGTTTTTGCTGGTGATAAATTTGTTTTTAAATTTTTTGTTCCACTATGAATAGTATTTGCTTTAGTGCCAACATCAAAACCAAGGGCCACAAATCCGTATTTCCCGCTAAAATGGAGCACCAAAAATTCACTAGGACAACCCGAAGCACATACAGATCGTGTCAGGAAATTTTCACTATTTATTTCTCATTAGTATCACAGAAAATGAACAAAAACCAAGACAGACAGAAAAACACATGTGTCAGAGGATAAAATATACAAATATACATGTATATATGTTCGTTGTCCCAGGGCGGACGCGATTGCAGCAATCCAAGTAGTGTTGCCGATTATCACATAATTATCAGATTTTAACATAATTTTTCCAGCATTCTGATAAAAAATTGCATATTACATAATAATATGACGAATCAGAAGGGATATATTTTGTTTGTCGGCCATTTTCAGGTTTTAACATAATTTACATCAAAATCTGATAACTTTGGCTTACCCATCACATACTTTTATTTCATGCCATCGGCAACAGTGCACCAACTGGCGCGTTAAAGAGCTAGCCAATAGAATTGAATATTGAATATATTAATAAGTACAAATACTACAATTACAATTGAATAATTGTTAGGGAGGTGTAAGATTCGATTGTCACACTGTCGACTCCAGTTCGTAAATACAAGCAGTTAGTTGGTCACGCAACACCAAAAGTCTCGAATTAGACTGCTAAATCCACCATTCTCAGCGATGCCCCAATAGCTCAGCTTAGAAGGAGCCAAGGAAGGAGCCCATTAAATTGACCCTTCTCAGCAATGCCATAATAGCTCGGGTTAGAAGTAGTCTGCTATATTGAACCTATAAAATCAAAACAAATTAATTAGTAATTTGAAACAGTTAGTTTCAAGCTCCACGAAGCTGACAGTTACAAAAGTTACAATTAAATTACTAATTTACAGCTCCATTATTTTAAATGAGTAAAAACTCTAACTTAACATGACATGCACAGTATGCCGAAAAAATCTAAATAATTATTAAAACATTATATATAATGAGCCGCTCAAAACTAAAAGCATAATTTGGTATTTGATAAAGTATTGACAAGAGAATTTGAGTCCCCTGAAGGCAAGAATAACCATAGTATAGAACTCGATATACAGAGCAACCCTTCCGAGACATAATAATTGACCTGTTTGTTTCACGAGCTTCTAGCAGCACAAATTTTAAGAAAAGTAAGCTAAACAGGCTACAGACCAACTCTTGAACAAACATCAGCAGGCCATGCTAGAGTCACTAAAGTCATAAAAATAAACTTGTAAGAATATTCAGGAAGGTCTTTCAAAACTGACCACGAAAAAAATACGAACAAATGGAATTTAGCCTATTATGATTTACCTCCTCAGCAATGAAGGATCACATAAAATAACGTGGTTGTCCTGTCCAGATTTCCAAAAAATCCAATCTGGTCAGAATTTCTTCCTGATGATAATTTATCTCATCAACTGTTCACTCACTATTATAATATACTTGTAGCTATGCTATGCTATCACACAGGCGGCCTTACGTTGTCTCTTATATTTATAATATTCTTATTGACTGAACCTGAACAAAAAACAACTTCAACTTTAATTTATGCTCGATCAGAGACAAGACAAGGCTGGATTAATTGCATCGTATGCATTAAATAGGTAAAATAATATTATTTGCAGCAATGAAATTAAGATTGTGTGGCTATTGTCCCGTGATTCCGGACATTAGAAGCACAAAATATCCTAATACTTTGTGATTAGAAGTAGTAAATATAAAAATCACTCACAGAAACAACTGTGACACCGTAACCGCAACGACTTAAAATTTAAAACTGTTCCACGGCACTTATGTGCCGTGACTGTTCCATCGGAACAGGAGCCGTGACACGGTGAAGTGACCGTTAAGTCGTGACTGTTCCATCGGAACAGGAAAACCGTTTAACACGTACCTGTTCCAAATGAAAACCTGTTTCGGAAAAAACAGATCCTGTTCCAAAGCGGCATCCCTACCGCATATTGTGTATACAATAAAACTGGCTGAAAATTGACATGTTAGACTTATCGGCGTTGATTTTCCTTACAAATTCAAAATGTACTATATTCTTTGTTTAAACATTATGGTTATAACAACATACCTTATACCTAAATTCAAGTATTGATGCCTGAAAATTGACATTTAAATTATTTTGTTTTCTTTTTCGTTATTCTTTTTATCATTCAAAATCTCTATATTAAGGAAAATATCGTTATTCATTACATTATAAATATGTAAGACAATATATACTGAAAATACATTATAACTTTCTCCCTCACTAGACTGCAAATGAAAAATAAAAAACAAATAATAATTAAATGTGTTTTACTTGTATGTAATTCTTTATAACATATACTGAGTGTGGGGTAATAATCTATGGATCTATAAACGAGTGTTGAAATTAATGAATAAATTCTTAAACATTTATTAGTGATTTTATTACTATTTAAGTTACCAGACACCTATTGCTTCATTTTTCGAGTATAATACAAATGAAGAATATTAATCATGCTTGTATTTCATGATACTAATCTGGCCTTATATTGAAAGTCTTCACTTCTGTCGTGTAGTTTAACACGCCGTCTTTGTATTGTATTAAGAACATACCAAAACATGACCTCTTTTCTCTTGACTATAGCTTTAATAAATAAAACGATTTCTTTGGTTTTATAATATATATTTTATTACAAAAAGAAATTTTAATCGAAATAAATATACCAACACACTAACGTAGTGCAACACAAATCATAATATGCCGTTTCCTAACTATATGTGACCATGTTGGCGACATTTTATTGGATAATTAAGCATATGAAAACGTTGGATAACTATTTAATATAAAATGTGTGTCCTATTGAAATGAACGATTTAAATTGAAAATCTAGTGCTTTCTGTCAGTTTAATTCATGATTATCATGAAATTAATACATTTTTGGGATTACGCAGAGATCAAATGTCGGGTTGTAGAAATCGTATTGAACATGTTCAGATTAAATTCGTTATTATACCACCTATAAAAAATTTGGAAAAATAATGAAGTAGAAAATTACTGTAAACCAAAGGATATCTCAATATCGACAACTCATATATATAAAGCGTAAAATATGATAATAATTCATTAATTCCTCAACAACCCTTGCTTTTACGAAAAATTCGATATTTAGATGGACTACGACTTCCATGCAGTGGAACCTTATTGTCTTCGGTTTTACCATCAGGCAACTAATTATAAGATCAAGTCTCAAAAAGTAAAAATGAAGCGATCAGATCGCAAAAAAAAAGAATTAATGGACATATCATAACAGACACAGATAGAAAACCAATTCACAATGGCCACCATCTAGATTTCGCATCCATTTACAAGAGTTATTCACGTTCCCATGTAATGCGTAATGGTTTGATGATACAACTGCTCAACGCCAAAAATATATAAGTAATTAAAAACTAGTTTGTCCCAAAGCAAGACACAACATTTGTTTAAATTAAATTGAAATGAATTAGCGAGCAACTTGTTTGGATCAAACATTTTAAGTAGAAGTCTTTGTTTAACGTACTTTAATATACGCTCAAGAAATCACACATCATGAAACACAGGTAAGTTTTCCAACAACTCTCTAAAGTAGGTAGGTACCTATCTAGTTGTACATAATATATATCAGCAAAAATTAATTAATTTTTGCACTACAATGCATTATAGCTAGAAGTAATAATAGTTTATCAACCTTATAACAAAGATGCAGAGATGTTTTCATATGGTTTGAATATGAACAAAATCAACAGAGGAAAATCTTCAATCAATTGAAGCTAAATTTCGAGGAGATTATTACTTTTTAATATTCCTGCATCCAAGTAAGATATAGCTCTTACGGCTGAGACGATTGGTCATAACCAGTGATGTGAAGTGGTAAATTACCGATAAATTACCGTGGTAATTTACTGTAATTTACCGTAAATTACCAGAAATTGATTACCGTAATTTACTGATAAGTTATATAGAAAATTACTGGTTCTCGTGCTAAATAATTAACGTTATTTACCGTAATTTAACGTTATTTACTGTATTTTGTTGGAATGTACAGGGTGATCCCCTATAATGTCGCCCCTCTTTAACTTTTTTATTTCAAGTGTCCCGAAAAAATTAAAAGTATAGTTATGTAGGTACTGAAAAATACCTTTTTATACGAGTGACCGCAAAGAATTTACTTTGCGCACACTTTTGCATATGCAAAGTAGCACTTTCCTGCACACTGTGCGGGAAGCAAATACACTTATAAAATCACACTTGATAAAAGTTCAGATAAGCTTTAAGTGGGGGTAAACTACTTTGCGTACGTGTTAGGAACAATGTTTTTCTACGAGTGAAATAACTAAATTTTTTTCTTAATTTTTATTGGCATCAAAAACATCAACTTATAACTACCTATATATTATTATTAACAACATTAATATTCTAACTGCTTTCGCGTGCGGGAAAACATAACTTTGCACACTGATTAGGAAAACTACTGTTTTTCTGCGTGTAAAAAATATTGGAAAAATGATCAGTATACAGGGAAAAACAAAAAATTTTTTTTTGTCATTGGATCACCCTATATATGAATTTATTTTCGATTCCTTGTAAAATTCTAATTCTAATGTATGATGTTATACCTCTAGAGTTAGTAGTTTCACAGCTATAAACAGTTAAAAATCGGTACTTTGGCTAATTTTCACGTTGGTAGCAAGAAGATCATTAGAGATGGAGTAAAATAAATTTCACATTCCTATCTTCCTTTTCAGGAACTGAAAGGAACTGGCAGGCGGTACCCTGGGTACCAAATGTGGTACCTCTGTAGGTACCATTAGTTAGCACCATCAGATAGCTCTTGGAAAGTTAAGATAGGAATGTGAAATTCATTTTACTCCATTTGTAATAGCCTTCTTGCTACCAAGGTGAAAAGTAGCCAAAGTATCGATTTTCAACCGTTTATAGCTGTGAAACTACTGATTCTAGAGGTATAACTTCATACATAAATTATGCTTAGAATTTTACGAGGAATCGAAAAATAAATTCATATATAGGGTGATCCATTGAAAAAAATTACTTTTTGTTTTTCCCTGTATACTGATAATTTTTCCAATATTTTTTATACGCAGAAAAAAAAGTATTTTTCAATACCTACATAAACATACTTTTAATTTTTTTGAGACACTAAAATTAAAAAAGTTAAAAGGGGGCGACATTATAGGGGATCACCCTGTACCATGTTTGTCAGCAATATGAATAGTATGCGTTCGGGGATTTACTGCCGGCTGCCGGTTATTAGCCGAACCGGGGATTTACTGTCGGCTGTCATTCATTGCCTTTAATTTTGTTCTTCTGTGTTGCTTTCGTGTTAAAATTAAATAATATTTAAGGAAAAAAAACAATGTTTTATTCACAAACAAATGAAACAACTCTTTGTCCTGCACCGATACTTACACACACCGTAATTTCATTCCCAAGTGGTAATTACATGATTATGACAAGATATTTTTTTATACATGTACATGTTTCTTTGGAAAAATAGCAATTTTTATTTGTAAAGTAGTTGGACGTTTCCAAAAGACAGTAATATACACAATTTACATTAATTTACGAATGGAAATCGCTATTAGTTTACTTGCAGTTTACGGTAAATTACGGTAATTTATTGTTATTTACCAAAAATATATTACGGTTATTTACCACAGTAATTTACGACACAAATTTATTACCACGGTAATTAATTTTGGTAATTAACACTCGTAAATTACCAGCGTAAATAACCAAAAATATAAATTACGGTAACTTTACATCACTGGTCATAACTAGCTCTTACATGGAACAATTATTCGAACTTGTCCAATTTTAGCTTTAAGTAATTACTCACGGAAACAAACATTTTTATATCTTTGAGAGGCAAAGAAAGCCAAGAAATTCAAAATTAAAATCACAATTCTATTAATAAATATCAACTAGATGATTTAATGCAGTCTAATATGCGGTCTATATATAGTGCATATTCTATCTGCATTTGATACGCAATTCTCTAATACTAATTTTAACATTTTTCAGGAATGACACGTGAAGTCGTTAGGAAACCAAAGAACTAACCGAAGCTGTAAAAGCTTCTGTACTATATTATCTTATGCTAACATTAATTATGGCGTGTTTATTATCATCTATATCGACAAAATAAGGTTCCCTATAATTTAGAGTATTGAAATTATATTTATGTAGACACCTCAGTGTCAGTATTAGAAAGTCATGGCCTATGTCAATATAGAACAATTTATGTTGATCGAAAAACGAATATGTCCTCCGTAAATTATTGAAATGGTGTTCAAAATAGTGTTATGGAAGAGGTTCGTTTGGTAATGAAAGCACTTCGAACAGATAAGGAAACATATTCCATAAAAAAACTCTATATAATGTCATTAATCCGATAGCATTTTAAGATTTTACAGTCCGACGGCACTATCCTGTATTAGCCGCTTGTGATTGGTAGGTTTACGGCAGATTCACTTTATCCACAGTCCACGGTTGATTTATGCCAACAGGTGTAGTGCAGTGATCAGGTTCTGTGTTTGTGTGGTATTATATACATTCTATGCTATTATATACATTCCTTTCAAAAGAATAATTTATCAGAGTTTAAATTTCGGATTAAAAAAGATAGGGTATTCCCTTCTTCACTCAAATTCAAAAATGAACCAAAAGTTAAAAGAAAACAAAGAATAAATGAGAAAATAGTACCACCGTATAACATATTAGAGCAATCGAATTACTACAACTGAAACTTAATACTAATTATGCAGAAAACTAAATAGGTTCAGTTCGCACAAGGGAAGCCGACATCATCAGTTAAAAATAATATTACAGTATTTAGAAAGAGAGGAAAAAAAGAAGTCCAAGAATTTGGATCGAGTTCGGCACATTAAATTAATTGTGCAAAATTGTTAAATACAGTAAATGACAGCGATAATACCGAAAAAGAAGGTGAATAAATGTAATTAAATAAATTGTACAAAGTCTGGTACAGTGTAACACTTGCATCATATCGACAAACGATCAACACCGTTATCTTGATGAAGAAAAAGTCATACAATTGATTATTATGAAATGTTCTAAGTTTAGTACAATAGAATATTTCTACTACATTGATAAAAGGTGTTATCATACGGAAGAGAAACCTGTAAAATCACTTTCATGAATTGTACTAAGTCCAGTACAATATAATATTTGTCCTATATTGATAAAAGATGTTATCATACGGAAGAGAAAGCTGTAAGATAGATCTCATAATTTGTACCAAGTCTAGTACAATAAATTGTGTACATTGATAAAAAAAAAAATGAACCATAGCTACCATGCTGTGCAAAAAAAAGAATAAAATTAATTTTGAGCAATTGTACTAAATCCGGTGCAATGTAATATTCATACCATACTGATAAAAGAATAAATAAACTACGGTTACCATACTATAAAAAAGCAATAATAGTATATTATTTTATATGGAGGAAAAGTAATACTTTTCATGGCGCGCTCGTGTTTAACAGCCGAACGGAGTGAGGCTGGTAATAGAGAGCAAGCCATGAAAAGTAACTTTTCCTCCAAATAAAATATGCTGTTTTTTCTTCAAATGTCAACAAATTAATGCAAAAACGTCTCTTTTTAATAGTAATAATAATTATTATTAAAGATAAGTGGGTTCGCAAGGCGGCTTAGACTGGTACGGTGTCGGTGAATAGGCTCAGTTTGTTGCTGTAGTAATGTCACATAAAGCTGTCAGTGGACACTGTCAACAATAATTATTTTTTAAAATTGAGTCTTCGATTGCGTTTTAATTCCGTATTGATAAGCAGTTATTGAGTAAGTTCGATTAAATAATAACCAATTTGTTCCTAAATTAGTGATTTTTAGAAATGCAGTCACAAATTGAGTGATAAATACAAATTTTAGTTTAATAACTCTTGAGTTGTTGACGCTTATTTTGATGTTTGTTTGTATTGTATCTATGTTGATATGACAACACTTTTACCTCCGCCGGCGGAAAAGTGAAAAGTAAAGCTCCGGCGGAGGAAAAACGAAACTTTACTGCCGCCTACACAGTCGAGTAATGATGGATTTACTGACGTTTGAAGAAAAAATGGTTTTATGAATTGTACTAAATCCGGTACAATATAATATTCGGACTATATTGATAAAAAAACAGTATGGTCCACGTGATGAAGAAAAAGCACTAAAATATTATTTAATGAATAATTGTACTGAACAACCTTGTGGTTCCTTCATTTCAATAATTCAAGGGAAAAAAAAGAAATTAGGTAAGGTAATAACAATGTAATAATATATGATGCAATCTACATTCAATAACGCAATCTGATGGCTTCCCTTGGCAAACGAAATCTAATAATAAACAAAACTGCATTACCTAACAATTAACAACCGAGTTTCCCGGTTTAGTGTCTAATTAATAATTGAAATCAATTAACCACACGAATCACTAGAAGTTATTTACACGTTTAATTATTAAAAATTAAAAGAAAAACAACACTTACCCATTGCATTAATTCTAACTTCGGTACGATTAAATTTCCATTAAATTAGCTGTTTCGGTATTATTGCTTTAAGCAATAGAGGCCCTGATAAAATATCGTAATAATCAATGATTAAATTTTACACCCGTCTCTAACCCGCTTCAAAAAGGTCGGATAAATTAAATTACTACTGTACTTACGAACATCTACATTACGTTTCGTCGGAAATAAAATGAAAACAGTTAATTGGATGAATCACGAACCCCAGCGAATAAATAAAAATAACTTCGGCCCATAACCCTTAATTTAGCTTTAATTTAGCTACTAAATAGAGTCCGATATAAATAAAAAAGTAAAATAATACGCAAATGCAATTAATTAAGGCCACGATAAGCGCAAAACATCTGCATCTGCATCTGCATTGATAAATAATGCTTACCTCTTAACATGCGGGCATACCAACTTCGTACACGACGCTATCACCATAATGGCTTCCAACACTGGACAAAGCAAACCCCGAAATCCTCGCTTAGCGAGTTATTCCCGCATCTACAGCACTAAAATTAACAAAACCAAATCGAGATGGCCGATACGGAAATTTCTACGTTGGTTATCGATAAAATCCCATCAGGACTGGGATAAAACCAGATTTAAATAAATCGACAACGAACCGGGAGAGCTTGACTAAAGTGAAGTACCTTAGGGAAAAACCAAGATGAAGCCGTGCGACGCTTGCAAGGTGATAACAGCGCGCAGGACTTTAACATCGCAACCTTTCTCAGCGCAAAAATGAATGGAACGACAAAAGTAATGGTAAATACGCGAGAAAAATATAAAATCGAATTAAATTATCGGATTCCAAATATCGAATTGTGCTCGCGGCCAAATTTTTACCGGGTCACTGTCAAAAATTCTTCAACTCAACAGGTTACAATTAGTGCTAAAAACGGGATGTCACAAGGTTATGTTTGTTTTTTTTTAAATTTGGGTTAGTTTGAGTTAGTTTCTTTTGGGTGCGTTCCGGAGCGAGCGGAGGACCATGTGTGAAGGGTTAACAGTACTCTAAAGTGACGTTAACCCACCAATTAGAAGCTTGTAAGATTGTAAAGGATCGTATTATGCAATAAATACATGCAAAACCGAATACTTTGAATACAGTTCGCTTTATAGTTACAGGAATCGGTATCGTTCTTTAGAGCGCATGCGTAAAAGAGCGTGTCTCATTTACTTCTAGTACAGGACGTACTTTTGAACTTTGTCGAAACCGTTTGCTTTTGTACCAATTTACCAAATTAGTCGGGTGACAAAGGGAATTTATATTGAATTATTTCATTAAATTAAAGATTTTAGCAAAGTTATGAAAACTGAGCTAACTTGGCATTATATTCTGAAATTTTACCACCATTTCTGCTTGTTTCTTATAGTTTCTGACATAGCAATGGTGATGTTTCAATTTGGCGCAGCCTATAGGGGAAAGTTGGGATTCTTGGGCAGGTGGGAGGCTTGTGTCAGGATTTAGGTGTTAGTCATGGCGTAAACGTGGCATCAGAGCCAGTGTATGATGGCCGGCGTGCTGTAAAGCGCTCGGATTTTCTGTCTTATTATTTCGCCTTATTTAAGTGAATAAACGTGAATTAATTCAAAATCGAGTTTCAATAAATAATATACGGGACGTATATTACATCGCGCTGCGGAAAAAGCATCTACGAATTAAGTGTCTGCGTGAGTAAAACTCGTTGTGTTTTCGACCGTTGTGATTCCGAAAATTCTGAAGACGCCAGTAGTACACAGAAGGAGCGAAGGCGTAAATCGAAATTTGTTGTCGTGCGCCAAGGTCGTCTGTTTGTTCACCGTTTTTTAAGTACACAGGAGGAGCGAAAAAAGGCATCTTTGTTGTCAGGATTATGTAGCAGTTAAAGCCGCCTAATGAGTTATCCAGGGAAGGGGATGTGGCTCAGAATTTTCATAAGTAGAAACAGCAATTCCAAATTTATATGTTGGCCAGTGGAATCAAAGACAACACAAGAATAACGGAAAAAAGAAAAAGAAAAGTGGCCATTTTGTCTGGGAACCGAAGAACAGGAAGTATTCAATACTTTGGAAATATCGGAAGAGGATAGGGGGAAATGGGCTAAAGTTTTGGAACACTTAGAGACTCATTTCGAGCCCAAATAAAATGAGACAATAAATAGGCACTTGTTTCACACTAGGAAACAGAAAGAAGGAGAAACTATGGACATATTTCTGACAGATCTGAAAAAGTTAAGTATGAATTGTAACTTTGGAGAATTGCGCGAAAGTTTAATACGTGATCGAGTTGTTTGTAGCATACTGGACAACAGAGTGCGAAATTATTTATTGAGATAAGCCAATTTGGATTTGACCAAATGCATAACCATTGTTGGAATGAGGTCCAAGCAATTGAATCAAGACACAGGTGATGTCCATGCCATCAGAAGAGAAGAAAAACCTCGAGAAAAATATAGTAGGAGACTGCCTAGAAAGGAAAGTAGAAGAGAAAAAGTGGGAAAAATATAGCTTGCGGTTGAAAACACTGAAGCCGATATCCAGCCTATAAGAAAAAGTGCAGGAATTGCAAGCATACAATCATTTTGAAAATATGTGTCCACAACGGAAGAAAGTCCACATGGTCGAAGAACATGATCCTCGACAAGATCAGTGCCAACAAAGCGACTCGAGTGAAAGTTCCAATGAACTATACGTTAGATCTCTTTCCGGTACTGAAAAGTTTGTTGGCTTTATCAGTGAGTGGATGCAAACAATTCGAATAAGAGACAAAGACATTGTCTGCAAAGTAGATACAGGTGCAGATGTGAATATCCTGAACATGAAGACTGCACGTGAGCTGAAGGTTGCAATTAGGCCTTCCCAGGTGGGCTTGAAGGGGTACAATGGATCGGATGCAAACAATTCGAATAAGAGACAAAGACATTGTCTGCAAAGTAGATACAGGTGCAGATGTGAATATCCTGAACATGAAGAGTGCACGTGAGCTGAAGGTTGAAATTAGGCCTTCCCAGGTGGGCTTGAAGGGGTACAATGGATCAAAAATATGTGTTTCTGGAGAAACAACTATATGATGTGAGATAAATGGTATACAGCATAAATTGGATTTCCAAGTTGTAGATGTGGATGCCCCTTGTATAATTGGTTTGCCTTGTATTGCAAAGATCAAATTATTGAAGAAGTTACATGTTTTGCAAGGTAAAACTTCTTTGAATGAGCTGCTGGAACAACACAACCATTTTTTTGAAGAACTTGTTGAGTTACAGACTACATATCAAATCAGACTGAGACAAGATGTCACACCAGTATCTCAACCACCAAGGAAAATACCATTCGAGTGGTGCAATTCATTGGTTATTGTGAAGAAATCTGATGGATCGGTACATTTGTGCCAAGCCTCTGAATGATGCTATAGTTCGAGAACGCTACCAGTTGCCAACTTTTGAAGAGTTAGCCTCAAGCATGCCAGGAGCCAAAGTATTCTGCATTCTGGACACTAACAAAGGGTTTTATCAAATTAAGCTGGAAAGTGAAAGTCAACTTCTCACAACTTCTCATGCTGGCAGTTTTGCGAGGTACGCATACCAACGTGTGCCTTTTAGGCTTTGTTCTGCGCCAGAAGTGTTTCAACAAAAGTTCAAAAATGTGTAGAGGTCTGCAAGGAGTGGAGGTTTACATTAATGATATTCTAGTTTGGGGACGAGATGAGGAGGACCACAACAGAAGGTTGAGAGCGGTGTTGGAGAGAGCTCACGAAGCAAACATCCGATTCAACAGGGAAAAGTGTCGGTTTGGTGTTTCAAAATTGAAATATGTTGGTCATGTGTTTAGTAGTGAAGGTTTAAAGCCTGATAATGACAAGATCAGTGCAATTTTTAAAATGGACAAGCCTAGGGACAAGAAACAGTTACAAACCATTTTGGGTATGGTAACTTATGTAGGTAAGTTCATTCCTAATTTGTCGCATGTGACCCATTCGATGAGACAACTTTTAAAAAATTATGTAGAATGTGTATGGACTGATAAACATGAATCAGATTTTGCAAAGCTAAAGGAATTATTAACCGGAACTCCAGTATTGAAATTTTTTGATAATCAGAAAAAAAATTGTTCTCTCTGTTGACAGTGGTAGCAAGGATTATAGTGCTGTTATTTTGCAGGATAACTTGCCAGTTGCATATGCATCCAAAGCCTGGACACCAACAAAACAACTATGGGGGAAATTGAGAAGGAATTGCTCGCTATAGTGCATGGTTGTGAACGATTCCACCAATATATTTATGGTAGAGTAGTGCAGGTAGACAGATATTCAAAAAGCCTTTGGCTGATACACCTTTGAGACTACAAAGCCTTAGATTGCGATTACAATTGTGCGGTATAAGCCAAGAAAAGAACTCTTATTGGCTGATGCTCTGTCTCGCTCATATTTAGAATCTGATGATAGTCTTTCGGACATAGATTCCGATATTAATGCTCATTTGTGTATGGTAGTTAGTAATTTATCATTTACTGATAACAAAACAGATGTTTTCATTAGAAATACGGCTATTCAATCAAAGATGGAACTATTTTTTTTTGTGAAGGGTCTACTTTTTAAAAACAATGCTGTGGTGGTACCAAAAGGTTTAAGATCAGAAATGTTAAGGCTTATCCATTTGAATCATTTTTGGCATAGAAAAATGCAAGTCTAGGGCAAAAAATATTTTATTTTGGCCAGACATGCTGAAGGAAATAGAGGATGTAGTTAGAAATTGTAGCACATGTTGTAAATCTCAGAAAAAAACATAGCTATGAATCTTTAACGTTGAGAGAAGTTCCTAACCATTCGTTTGAGGTAGTGGGTGTTGATGTTTTTTATTACAAAACTAAAGCATTTTTTCTTATGATTGATTACTTCAGTAATTTCATTGAAATGAAAAAATTACATGCTGAGACTGCGGATTGTGTTATTGTGGCATTGAACGAAAACTTTGCAACGTATGGGAAAC
This sequence comes from Pissodes strobi, assembly GCA_016904865.1. Classification (NCBI taxonomy): domain Eukaryota; kingdom Metazoa; phylum Arthropoda; class Insecta; order Coleoptera; family Curculionidae; genus Pissodes; species Pissodes strobi. The sequence goes on from MU182296.1 coordinate 559,968, forward strand.
CTAGATTGTTATATAGTCACATTTTATAATAAAAGACTATTAAGATAATCGCAATGCTAAAATTTCTTCGTCGCTTAAAATAGCCCCAGGAACCTCTTCACCTACGAAGCGCTACGGAAACTAAATTATCCTGAAAAATGCAAATAAATAATCGATATTAACAAAGTTAACTTGAATATCAGCAGAGGGCTCTGGATGACCGTAGTACTTTCAAACATTAACAGAGGGATGCTATTTTTCAAGCGCCGCCGGCGGAGACTTGTTAGGAAACAAGTTGACCTTGACCACTTTGTCCAGATTTCGTTTGGGATTGTGATTGTAGTTATGCTATTATTATTTCACAATAAAACGATAAATCTAGTGTTTCTTATAAACCGCCAATCAGTTGCTAAAACTTTAATTAACCTGCAGATCAATTGAGAAGGTAAACCTAATTTACGTATACATTATTGGTCATCTGGAATGATTAATTGAATTTTGCTGATAAACTCTTGTTAATTAAAATGAAATTTTGCAAATAATTTGCTGGTCAATTGAAATGATAAAATAACAAATAATCTTCTGGTTAATTGAAGTTATCAATGAAATTTGGCATATAAACTGTTGCTAAATCAAGATTACCAATTTATATTTCTAATAAACTGATATTCAATTGAAACGATAAATCTAGTGTATCTTACAAATCGCCAGTCAATTGAACGACACCTATATTAAATTTTCATATAAACTGCAGGTGAATTGAGAAGGTAAATCTAATTTACCTATAAATTATTGGTCAACTGGAATGATTGAGTTTTGCTGACAAACTCTTGTTAATGCAATTTTGCATATAAACTGCTGTCCAATTGAAACGATAAATTAACCTTTCATATAATAAGCTGGTCAAATGAAGTAATCAATGAGATTTGGCATATAAATTGTTGGTAAATCAAAACAAACAATTTATTCCTCTCATAAACTGTGAGTCGATTGAAACGATAAATCTAGTGCTTCTTACAAACCGCCAGTCAATTGAAACGATACTTAAATAAAATCTTTATATAAACTGCAGGTCATTTGAGAAGTTAAATCTAATGTACAGGGTGGCTCGAATTCGTGTCTATGTATGGGGACTGGGGAACTCGAAAACCGTAAGAGATACAGTGTCGGTCAAATGAAGGCAAAATTGCGCATTTAGGTGCCTAACAACATGCCGTTTAGAAAGTTTTAAAATTCCGAGTATTTACGGAGATATCCGAAAAGAAAACCGAAATATTGAAAAATCGTTTTATTTTTTCCTGGGCTTATTTAAAAACGGATTTGAAATTGAATTGCACTTTTGCATTGCCACTTTTTCCGCTCTATCCAGTTTGAAATCCGACGTTTTGTCTTTAAGGGATCATCATCAACTTCCTTTTTTAAATACGAACTTTAATTTTTTTTTATCGTTTTTCAGATGGTATTAGCGTTATTCATCACTTGACCAACCGCCAAATCAATCGTTTTGAGAAAACTGGCTTTAACTTTCTTGCTTCTTTAAAAATCAAATATTGATCCATTTGAACTTTTTTTTCGCATGAAAGTTTAGTAAATTGAATAAAATTTGAGTTTAAAAAACTATTGCAAAATAACGCATTTTGATATATTTTATGGACAAAAAAGGCGCTTGGTCATTCACCGTTTTTCGCGGTTGCCTGTTTTTGCCGTTTTGCATTATTTGACTATCAACCAAATTCGGCGGTTGGTCATGTTTTGCTGAACTACTAAGTGACAATATTGGTACGGAGTAATAATAATTTATTTTTATGTCTTAATATTTTTTTAAATATGTTTATTTTTAATTTTGAAGAACAGGGTACGTGACAAAAAAATTCTGTATGTGCAAAAGTAAGAGATTTATTTTAACCGAAACTAACATTGAAGAGCAGACTTAGACTAAAACATTTTTTCAGTCTTCCATGTCTTCTTCTCACAGTCAAAATCTAATTCAGCATTATATCCATCTACAGTAACATCTTCAATATTTGGATCACCAATCAGATTTGTATAGATTTTTATAGAACTTTTATTACATTTTTATAGAACTTTTTTTCATCTTACGGTATTAAATTGAGGAGAAATTTCAAATCTTGAAGCTATTTTTCAGCGATTGGCTTACCATTTGGCCAAAGGTTTTTTGGAAGTTTACTGAATTTTTTTTTACTTCTGAGGGCCTTCCTCTTTTCTTCTCTAAATTGACTTCCTGCGCTTCATCACCAAAGTTATTTTTTACAACAATGTTAAAAGGTTTTTCTTTTAGGATTTCATTTTCTTTGAGCTTAAGCCAATTTATTTAATTATCTTGAACATCTTTTTTTCTGTTCACAATCATTTTTTCCTAAACTGGCGGTGCTGAAGAATTACTCTTTTTGCATTCGGTGTACAATCAGTGGATTTTTACGTCCACAAATTGTCATCACATTGATGTAATCCTCTAGCGAGTAAAGTCTCTGCTGTAGTTTCAGAGCACATTCAATGTCCCCAAATCTTTGTTATTAGGGAAGTAGCTATGGCCAGATTGTCAATGTAGGGTGAACATCCATTATTGCTTTCAACATAAGGACGATCTTAATATTCCTGATTTGTCCCCCACAGAAGACAGACCAAAGAATCAAAGTTTTGCAAGAACTCATATCTGATCGTACAGGTCGCGGGGCGCAAGAAGTTGCATCCTGTTTAATAATCAGATATAACAATGTCCTTTATCCCTTTTAGATGTGTTGATACCCAGGTATTCATAAACGGATAAAAGCCCGCGACGCGAATTACAAGATTTGCATCAGTCGGCCAGGCGCCAGAGTAACTGGCGGTTGGTTCGTTTATGCAAAAATCAAACTAGAGAAATAAAAATTTGTCTGCTTAAGCTGCACTTAGTCGAGTAATGCAAAATTGCCCTAATCATATGGGCAGATTAGCGTTTAACTTTATTCTTGAATATAGGAAAATGGTAGGGTTCTGTACGTTCTTGATTTTTTCCAAGATAAATACCACCTTTACCTCCTAGATGGCACCGATATCTCAAAAAACTCTATTATGTCGCTTGGTCAAGTGATGCATAACGGGGTCCAAATATGAGTATGTGTCTTTATTTTTTTTTTAATTTTCATTATTTTTTTATTATTTTTATTATATATATTTTGCTTTGGCGTAATTATAAATAATTTAAGGTAGGTACTTTTGAAATTTTTATATTCTATAAAAATATTTTATTTGTTTTTTTGTGTGTGAAAATTTGATTGATATAAAAATAAAAAGTAGTAAAATTATTTTTTACGAGAATATGCCCATGAATTATTACTCAAACAAGTTGCTTAGCAAAATTCCAATAGGTGTGTTTTTCCATCAAAGTACCTATAGTATCACGTAGTATGACGATAAATTGTTGATGTTCTCTACTAAATAAATTTTTTAACTGGTTAAAAGTTGAAAATATTTCATCTTTGCACTAAGCTACTTATTTGAATAATAGTTCATGGACATAATCTTGTAAAAAATAATTTTACTATTTTTTATTTTTAATGCGGGCTCAAATTTTCCACTTAATACAAAAAAATAAAATATTTTTATACATTATAAAAATTTCAAAAGTATATACCTAAATTATTCAAAATTACGCCAAAGCAAAACATATAATTTAAAAAATATAAAAATTAAAAAAAATAAAAACACATAGGTACTCATATTAATAACGCCAATACCATCTGAAAAACGATAAAAAAATTAAAGTTCGCATTTAAAAAAAGAAAGTTGATGATGATCCCTTGAAGACGAAACGTCGGATTTCAAACTGGATAATATCATTGGATAGAGCGGAAAAAGTGGCAATACAAAAGTGCAATTCAATTTGAAATCCGTTTTTAAATAAGCCCAGGAAAAAAATAAAACGATTTTTCAAAATTTCGTTTTTTTTCGGATACCTGCGGAAATACTCAGAATTTTAAAACTTTCTAAATGGCATATTGTTAGGCACCTAAATGGGCAATTTTGCCTTAATTTGACCGACACTGTATCTCTTACGATTTTCGAGTTCCCCATACATAGACACCAATTCGAGCCACCCTGTATATATAAATTATTGGTGATCTGAAATGATGAATTGACTTTTGCCAATAAACTCTTGTTAATTCACACGAAATTTTGAACATAAATTGCTGGCCAATTGAAACGATAAATTAACTTTTCATATAATGTGCTGTTCAATTGACGTAATGAATGAAATTTGGTATATAATCTGTTGGTAAATGAAAACGACCAATTGATTTTTCTCATAAACTGATCTAGTCTTTCTTACAAGTTGCCAACAAAATTGTCTTATAAACTGCAGGGCAATTGAGAGAGCAAATCTAATTTACGTATAAATTATTTCTTATCTGGAATGATTAATTGAATTTTGCTGATAAACTCTTGTTAATTCAAACGAAATTTTACATATAAATTGCTGTTCAATTGAAACGATAAATTAACTTTCTATATCATATGCTGGTCAATTGTAGTCATCAATGAAATATAAACTGTTGGTAAATTTAAACGACCAATTGATTTTCCTCATAAACTGATAATCAGATGAACCGATAATTCTAGTGTTTCTTACAAAATGCCAATCAATTGAAACGATACCTAAATACAATTATAATATACAATGCAGGTCAATTGGAAGAGTAAATAATTTACGTATAAATTATTGGTCATTGAGTTTTGTTGATGAACTCTTGTTAATTCAAACAAAATTTTGCACATAAATTGTTGACCAAATGAAATGATAACTTCATACACTCTGCTAGTCAATTGAAGTAATCAATCAAATTTGACATATAAACTGTTGGTCAATCAAAGCGATAAATTGATTTTTGTGACAAACTTATGGCACTTAAACACCTCACGTTCTTTAAAATAAAATCATATTTTTGAATCACTATTCTATTTTATAATTTTTTAGATCGGTTTCGTACAAAGCGTGCTGTTTTAGTTTTTTAAACTATAATTTATTTTGCACTAATAATTTAGGTAGCAGAAAATTACTAAACATTTAAGCAATCCCCTTAATAATTATTAAATGAATCAATAGGTGTGCCTGACAACAAATGTAATTTTATAATAAAATATGTACAACTGTGATTTTTGTTCTCCAAAGTTTAGTGCGGTTTCGATTAGATACGACATTGCGACCGATAAACTGCAAAATATTTTTTTTAGTTTTGTGTAACAATCTGCTTGGAAAGAAAGTGAAAATAATAAAAAGCTGTCGTAGCATTGCTAACAAAAGTTGTGACATATTATTTTTTGCCCGATTTTTTGTTTTATAGAAAATGTCTGGTAAGTTGATACGTTAAATTGAGAATGTGACTTGTCTTAACCTAAACATATAGCGTGAGCTGGAACATGCGACAGGAAAAAAAATAGAAGACATTTAAATATACATTGCATTTGTTGTGTTTATATTTGGAAAGTAAGAAAACGAAATAAAATTAAAATGTTTTTCTGTAAACAAAACAAAACCTCTTAAAATTTCAAAACTTTTTAAACCAAGTTTAAGCTGTATTGTTGCTTAAAACATTTACAAAATTATATCAACAATACATATGTATTGCAAAGTGCTTTATTAAATTTAATCCAAGTGTAAAATTGAAATTAACGCATCGACCTACCAAACGCTGAGCTGTGTATAGAATAAAAAAATTATCTTAAATTAACTTCTACATTTTAGCATTTTATAATTTATAAAATGATTTTAGGTAGATATATGGAGTTAAACTCTAAAATAGCCATAGCACAAAGCTCCCAAGAAAAACGATGGGAAGCAAAATGTGTGGATATTATATTCATTTAACAAATTGCACTTTTTAAATCGGTTATAGTAGCAGCAGCATACCCACGCCTGCCATGCAGGCGTATCCACGTATTGCAGAAGACGCCGCCGCCGGTTACGTCCTTTTTTAATAATTATAAAAATGCTAATATTCCGCTCGCATGAAAGATGGTTTGCCTATATCAGGCTATGGGTAAGAAAACTTAAAAACGTACCCTCCAACTACATGTCCTAATTGTTCGTTTTTAACTCGGAAACGGTTAAAGGAAGTCATTTACATCTTACCATCTGTTGGGGAAACACCCCAACACGTGTAGAAACTATCGTTTTTCACCGTATAGTTCGGTGAGAACACCCTGTATGTATGTAGAATGAATGAGCCATAATTAAACTTAAAATAGATTTATTTCACCCCGGGTACAACCCAATTTGTGCATTTAAATTAGCATATGCCAGTTCTTCAAAACCCCTGAGTCCAAACCTAGACGGACGACCCCTTAATGCGATCCTGTACACTAGCTCTGTCGGTATAATAGATTGCAATATAGCCAACTTTCACTCGGAAAGGAAATCGTTCTTAATCGTATTCAATTCAATATATTTGTGTCTCAAATCAGCAGTGTGAAAATAGTCTGTCAAAGAAAGAAAGAAGATGTTTTCCCCCTCTCAGATAAAAACCGACGTAGCTTTCCCGCGCTATCGTCCCTCCCGAAATTGTAAAAATGATCATATTATATTGCAGTTCAGTTGAGACGTTCGCTAAAATAGCAGTAAAACGTGCTGTTCTCCGGCCAAAGGTCAAATTCCTTTTTGGGTCAATTTCTCTTGTATGCACAAATATTAGAGAATATTTCGTGCACCTCAGTTATCTTTGTCCAAGGTTGGACAAAGACCTCCTTTTGAGCTTTTTTAAAGCAATTCTTCGAAGTTAGAAACGATAGCATCCCCGTTCCCGTTGGAAATTGGAACATAAAATGGCGGAAGGCAGACTGACATTCCTGGTCGAATTCCTGTAAAGCAAAGCAGGTAAAGCAGTCGAAGTGAAAAGGTATGCTGTGTGAAAGTTGCTAAGTTGGAGAACGAAGTATAAAAATAAGGATAAAAACTAATTTTTAAATCAAACAATCAAGACTCTTCAGTAGACATTTCTAATTTTAAGAAACCTTTTGTAATTTTAGTTTTATACTTGAACGAATGATGAGTGATTGAAAGTTTTAGTCTAAGTATTGTACATATATATTTTCTATTTAACATAGAAACCACTGTTTATTTATCTCCATTATATTTAAATGCAATTTACACCTGCATTATTAAATTATATCAATACCGAATACATGTTTCAATTTCTCTCACCACCCTATGTTATACTGTCCATTAAAAGTGGTTAATTAAAATACCACACCCTTCTTTATGGTTTTAAGCAATAATAAAAGAATTTGTTTATCCCGACCACCATCATTAAAATAACATTTTCAAAAGTATATGCAGGGTGTTATTTTTTTTTTTTCAAAATTGCTACTTTTTTAAATATTTTTGTACAGAAATGTCATACGACCTTCTCGATGCCAAAATCGAATTCGGCATTCCCAAAAATCCCCTCCTAAACTATTCGAAACGAAAATTATCATCCGAATTCCCAATTTCGTGGTTAAATATATATGAAGAAAATGCCAATTTTTAAGACGAAAACAGTTATTTGTGTAACTAGTGCAAAAAGTGCTTATTGGTTGCAATCATGCTGAGTGCAACAAATATGGTTTTTGCATATGTTGCACACAACATTTTTTCTACGATCGATTTAAATTTCTTTATTTAAAATTTTATTTGAGAGTATTTTTCAATATAAGAAATATTACACACTAATTCTTAAAATAATAATAACATGAACAGTTAAATTATAGATATATTCATCCTGACCATAAGGTCGATGGCAGTAGTATTTCTGATTTTTCTTTTAAATACGCAAGGAGGACGTTTCAGTAATGTTTTTAACAAACTTTGTGGACTCTTTTAGATGCCTAAATAGGCGCCGGTAGGTTCCCTATTTTTTTTTCGCGTTTTTATCGCTCTGCTCCGAACTGCTTCAACGACGGTCATCGATTTTGACCGAATACAAATTTCTGGAATCTACTCGGAGGGCTCCACGGTCTCGTACTCGGACCGAGTACCAAATTTCACGTACAAATTCAAGTTGTCTCGTGTTCGGTCTAGGTCAAGCTCACGTTTCCGCTTAATTAATATATAGTAAATTAAAATATATAACATACTCCCAAACCTCTAATTTCAAGTTTATTTTATTCTAAAGAAAGAAATGATCTTGTCAATATCGGAGAATAGTATTCAGATTCTACAAGTAGTATTAACCAGTCCCTTACTCCCCCAACTGCCAGTTTGAATGATGCATTCCTGCCCCAAGGTCAATAAACCTTGTTACTGCCCGATATATTTATGCCGACAGCATACCACACCCTTTTAAAAATCAAATCTGTATATACCAAGTGCAGATTGTCGTCAACAGAGGGCAAAATATTTTAACTGAATATTTTAAATGAAACTATATCTTTTCGCCATCTAACAGCGTTTTTGTGCGTTACTTAGGTTTGGAGAATTTCGTCCATAAGAATTATCTTAATAGTCTTTTATTATAAAATGATAGTGACAATGGTCCACAATTTTCTTATTTCAAATTTAAACATATCTGTAAAAAATGGCCATTACAGCATGAAACATCGAGTCCCCATTACCCTAGATCCAATGGCATGGTTCAAAGGTATATACAAACGTGTAAAATGTTGCTAAAAAAGGCTGATGATTCTGGAACTGATCCTTACATGACATTATTAGAAACGCGACATACTCTTCTCAGTCTGTAAATCACCAAGTGAAATTTTATCTGGTAGAAGAATTAAGGCATTTTTACCCTCTTCTGAAGATTTCCATACAAATAAAAAGGATACAGTCAAATAATTTTTAGAACAAAGACAAGAAAAATTTAAAGAGTATCATGATAGAAGAAATCATTTTAATCTGTTAGAGTTTGAAAAAGGGGAGGTAGTAAGGATTAGGGATAATAGAAATAAAATGTGTAAAGGAAAAATTGTTGGATCACCTTAAGGGATATGTAGAATAATATTTTGTTTTATTGTTGTTGCAAAAAAAAGGAGATGTCAGGCTTTAGGTGTAAGATTTAGCCATAGCGTAAACGTGGCAACAGAGCCAGAGTATGATGACCGGCATGCAGTAAAAAGCTCGGATTTTCTGTCTTATTATTTCGCCTTATTTAAATGAATAAACGTGAGTTAATTCAAAATCGAGTTTCAATACATATACGGGACGTATATTACGCAACATTGCCTTAACTGATTGGCTAGGAGTCCAGCAAAAACTTACACTATTTATGAAATAGCGAAACTATCTGCACTCGCCATACTTCAGGCTTTCACTCCTAAATATATTCGACACGGGTTCGAAAAAAGTGGCATTTGGCCCTTCAACTCTGCAGTTTTTACAGACGCTGATTTTTTTAAGTTCTTATGTCACCGACAGACCCATGCTGACGGAAGAAGTTGCCTCGACTTCGTTCCAGGATCAATAGTGAAGAAAATACGCCATCTACTACTTTATCGACCTTATTAACCGAGGAAACGCTAATTAATACACCAACGAACCAACCAACCAACCAATGAGCCAATGAAACCACCTTTTTGAGTCACGAAACTGTGAGACCCTAGCCTAAAGCACAGCCAAGGACTACTATCATGACTAAAAGAAAGAAAGCTAAATCTAGGTCATGACAGAGACGCCTGAAAAACTTACAATAGAGCAACAAGCAGCCGAGATGAAACGTAAGTTAACAAAAATTCTAAAATCATTAAATGAATTACAGAGCTCTAAGAAAGAAAGAAATATAAAAAAGCGTAAGAGAACTACATCAAGCGAAAGCTTACAAGACGAAAGTTTCTCGTCAGACTCTTTATCAGAAAGGAACGAGTATAAAGACGAAAGTGAAGATGATGTGGATGAAGATGACGTCATATGCCTTGATCGAAATTTCCAGATCGGTGATTACGTTTCAGTCAAGTTCATGATGAAAAAAACCAGTGCCCATTATGTAGTATCGGTTTGAGAAACCGCAATGTGTTATTTATTAAAAACTTGAAATAGACACTTTTCGAATAACTTTTTTTAGATTTGTGCCAAATAATATTAATAAGAACAGTTTGTCAATTAATTTGTTAATGTTTGTTATTTCATGCCCAAAGCTCCCAACCACAGTGCCCAGGGGTCCCGCTGGTAGGGATGCTTGGGCATTATTGCAAGGTCTAAAAAAATACGTGTTCTCAAAAATTTTAAAAAGAGTTTTTAACCTAACGCTTTAAGCGTTATGTTAAAGAAAAAAAACACTTCTAATATTGGTAAAAACAAATAATAGTTACACTGGGCTGAATTCACGGTACATGCAATTTACTGAAAAAGTGCCCAAGGATCCCCACTCTCTCCTACATTGAACGGCGGTAAATATGGAGAGCTTTTGCTGAAGGTTCTTTGAAAGTTTTAAGGCTTGCTAAAAACTGGTGCATACAGTAACAATGGCAAATTTAAGGTCAGCATCAACAAAAAAGTGCAAGAATTCATCACACATAAAAATCAATGCAATTATTTCATATTAATAAAGGTACACAAAACCTGATTATTAGGTACAGGATCATATTTTTTAAGTTTGCCTTAAAGTCAAAAAGAGGATCCGTTGAGCTTTCGTGACTTCGATTTCATCCAAACACAGGATCATACAAAATTATCAGTTTACCTACTTCAAGAAAAGAATAAGAGAAATTCAAATAAAAAGCAAATCATAATGTAGATAATTTAAGGTAAAAAGTTAGTAAAGTGCAAGCAATTATGGCCAACTCATCACTATTTAATCCTTAACAATTTCATGCTTTTCATATTGAATAAACCCAAAACAGTTTTGAGATGCATTTATCTACCTCCCAGATGTAATGTATAATTACTGCTTCTTGCAGTAATGATTATGTGTTTAGTACGTAGCCCGATTACAAGTTGATCTTGCGATTTCGGTCTTACTATCGATTACTCTGAAAACTCGCGGACTGGCTAATTGCTTAAATTTTTCTGACAGTGTAATATGCCTCAAAATTAATCAATATTCTCGGAATTAACGAAGCCATTGAACCTCGTTGAGAGAAAGCAGTGGTGGCGTTTTCGTCTTCGTAGAACGCCTACAGAAATGATAAGACTAGTTCGTAGACACGCGCATCATTTGACATAAGCCATAACTTTCCGTTGTCATTTCTAATATCTACGATACATCGACGATATTCTTACTCCTATTGGGGCACTCGTGGCTGTTGACTCGGGCCCTCGTATACGATCGAAAAATGCACGTCGGGCATTTGAATTCTTTTCTCTCGCTTGGCCTGAGGTGAGTCTCCCTGTGCCTTCTGATTGAGCTTCTGTGGATCGTGGTGAAAGGGCAATGCTCGCAATCGAAGTGTCTCTTACCGTTTAACGTACTGGGTGATATCTAAAGAAAATAATAAATGGATGTCTGCTCACAATATACAATAAATGATTAAACATTCATTACCTTGATTTTGAACACAACTTACCGGAAGTTGACTAGCGTTTTCGCTATTTACATTATCACTATGTTTAATGGAAGGGCTACATCCATCTCCATCGCTAATATCACTATTTTTGGAATGATCAACAGCGTTCACTTGACTAGTACCGTCGGTCGGTGATGCCACGTTGTGACTACATAAATGCTCGTCCAGCAGCTGCTTGCTGAGCGTCTTGTAGGAACAGTGGCAACACTGGAACATCGTGAGCTCTTGCGATTTGCCATCGGTGAACGTCTGAGACTTGAAGTCATCTGAAATGGAGAATCGAATACATTCAAAATTTGTAAATTTGCACGTTAATTAGGAGAAGTAATAATTTTCAGATATACTACTTCTGAACTAACTTCTACATGCGAAAAAATCGTCAGATTTTGAATTAACAAACTGTAAAGCTTACCTATCACAGTCTGAGTTTTCTCACCACATATTAAGGCGTACGCCTGATCAGTGGTGGGGGTATCAATAACCGCCCTAAACCGCTTTTTTCCTTCAGTCTTTTTCAAAGGTTTACCCAGCGATGCCAACTGTTCCGCGCTGGCATGCGTTAATAGGTGGCGTTCGTATCTGCCTTGCTGGATTGTGGAAAAACTGCATTCAGCACAGTTGTAGCTATCTTGTTTACCTACATATTAAAACGGTACTTACAAATTAAGAAATATCAAAGGTTTTTAAATAATAGTCCAGGTTCATAAGTATATAATAAACAGTACGAAGAAAGTCGACCTCATCATTAAATGAACGCTTTTTTATGTATAAGTAAGAATAACTATTTTGTAGAATTGGGTTACTGGACACATCCAAATGGCATTTACCTGGTTTGAAACATGGTTCTGGTGAATACCTTCTATTGTATGTTGGGTGGCTGATAAACAAGCATACACCCAACAAAAACTGAGTCAGAGTGTGTCAAAATCAGGAGCGAATATCCAGGAGCAAAGGTCAATGAAAAAATAACTAACCAGGTCGGGTGTGTCCCTTCTCGTGCCTTCTCCAGTTCTCTCTGTACCTCGTCTCGAAGTCGCAAAAGTGGCATTTGAAGTACTCGATGGCCTGGTGGTTGCCGTTGTGCATATACAGCACATGTAACTTGAGGCTTCGCTCGTAGATGGTGGCGAAGTCGCACATATCGCACTTGTACGTCTCAATTTCTTCTTTTTTCATGTGCAGCTTTAGATGGTTGCGCAGGCTCGCTTTGTAGAAGGTCTTGTGGGAACAGTGCTGAAAATAAGTCCCAAAACATATTCAAATGCAAAAAAGCAGCTGGATTAAGAAATGAGCACCATAGTCCCTGCCTCACCTACCAACTCTAGTGTAGGATTTTCTAATGCCAAAATATCTGCTATGCTTTTTCCAAAGCAAATTATATAAAAATCAACTTTATATGTAAATTCAAAACATGCTTTATTGTCCAAAGAATTATCAAAATCCAATCAAATACGATTTGTACAAAGACATGATCTCACGTATAAAGCTTTTTACTCTAAACAATATAACCTATGCTTAAATATGTAGGTAATTCAAATAAGGGAAACCTTATTAAAAGTCATTAAATTGTAATCTAAAGAATGCCATGAAATTATAAAACAAACAGAAGCAACTAATAAGTCAAACAATACAATATGACAATAAAACAATAAATCATATAAACATGTAAGTACAAAAAAATAAAAATAGTAATAAAGATAAAATATTTCATAACAGGCGAGACAAAATGATAAGATACCCGTTAAGACAATATGTCTAGAAGTAAAGCCTATATATAATACATAAGGGTGTACTAAATCATAAAAGTCCAAATATAAACACACAAAACAAGCAATCACAACCATACTAGGTTAAAAATTTTCAGAATAAAACTCGTTTAATGTATAATATGCCTTGTCCTGCAAAAATAATTTAACTCTACCAGAAAACAATATAATGTTCTGAACACTTCTATACAATAGAGGCAAATGATTATATATTTTTTTGCTCTCATAAATCAGTGTATTCTTAAGTGAATTCTTACCAAGAGCACTTTTAGGTATTGGAAGCCAAAGTTCACCGCCAGCTCTAGTACTGTAACCATTTCCATTTTCCTGGTTTTATATTTTTTATGAATTAAGATTACAGTTTCTAATATAAAAAGGTATGTTAGTGTAAGTATTTTTTCACTTTAAAAAAATGCTTTACAATGGTCTCTTGGTTTTAATCTAGAAAGATACCTTAGAGCACGTTTCTGAAGGACAAAAACAGATTGCAGTAGCTGTCCGCTACAAAAACCCCAAAACGATATCCCATATCTTAGGTTTGATTCTACAAAAGAAAAGTGTACGAACCTTGCCAAAGAATGACCCAATCCCAAACTGATCAACCTAAGAGCATTGACATGTGCTGAAAATTTCAACTGCCTGTCAATATGAATACCCAAGAATCTGACATCATTCTTATTCTCTAGCCTGCTGCTTTCCAAAGGTATATCCTGTAAGTCACACTTGAAAGACAAAATATTAGTTTTGCTAATGTTAAATGATAGACAATTTACATCACATCGCTGCTTAATTTTTGTTATGTCTCTCAACACTAGAGTGTTGAGCCGATCTGGGCACTGATCCAGCCATAAAATCCTTAGGAATTTACAAGCAGTTCCGAATGGTTTCCCTGCCATCTAACCAGTTGACTCGTGCCCGACAAATACGACGCAAACCATCCCAAAGCAAACCCATAACACCGAAGCTTCTGCAGCAGTATTTCCCGATTAACACAATCAAACACCTTTGAGAAATCGCAAAACACTGCCCCAGCCACTTAGCTGCCATTCAAACCCAGGTACAGCGGCTCTAAAAAGGCAAACATCGCATCCCTTGTACCTTTTGAATCCTGGAAGCCAAACTGGCAGTCCCTCAGCAATTTATGTCTGTCAATAAACGACATCATTCTCTTCTTTACTAGTTTTTCTATTATTTTTGAAAGTGTAGGGATCCTCTACGTCCCCACCTTTAAATAGGGGCCTCACTAAACCAGTTTTAAGACAAGAGGTGAAAATTTCCAAATCAAACGATTTATTTAAAACATCAGCGAGTGAATCTAAGGCACTCTCCGACAAGTTCCGAAATACTCTCAACGGCATTTCATCTAAACCAGCAGAATTTTTTACTTTTTATTTCCCTAAAATTGCTTTTAAGCGCATCTATATCAGTGTGGAACAAACAAAATGTTTCAGAAACAGATACACCATGAAGAAACAATAATGGATCCACCTGCGAATTCATTTCTTTAATAATATTTTCGGCAATAGAGCAATAATATGTATTTAACACGCTGGAGTCAATGTCTGTAGGTTCTGGGCAAATATTTGAATTTGATTTCCCTCTCAATTAATTTAATATATTCCATCCTTCTTTTGCTTTATTTCCAGCCGATCCCATTCGATTAAAGTCTCATTAACAAAGCAAACAAACCGCAGAGAATATAAATTATAAACTAATCTAGAAAGAAAAAAACAAGTTAAAGAAAAGACAATGTAATCACAATACAATAGTCAATCCATAAAGTCAATAAGCCCAATAAAATCGGTTACAAATCCAGATTATAATAAAATAAACAAAACATAAACAGCCAATACCAAACAACTGCTTTATTGCACCAAGAATGGACTAACCCCGACCCAGATTTCTCCATCCATCCTGGAAGTACTCCTCCATGCTATGGCAATAGCCAATAAAATAGTTTTGACTTCTTTCTTAAATCTCTTAAAATACATGAAGTTCTTATGTTTTCGGGCAAGTGATTGAATGCTCTTTTTGCCATATAGGTATTGTTACGTTTTTCCCGTGGGTTCTTAACAGAAATACAACTTTGCTATTTTCAACTAATACTCTCTTTATTCACTACCACTGTATACAATTTAACACTCTACACTACTCTTATAACTTTACCACTAATGTCTATTCAACACTCAATGATTAACTGAACTGAACTAACATTCGCCTTAGGTCTGCTTATATATAATCTCAAATCTATCACGAATATTCGGGAAGTATTCCGAGGCCACTCTATATGATCTCGACGAGGCCATCGAGACAATTCCAGCGATCCTGAAACTTCGCGACCGGCGGCCGGGCGATGAGTCATACAGACAAAGAAGCGAGCGGCAGCGGCGGCTAGTTCTATAGGGTAGCACAAAAACGTTCGGACGGTTGTTAGTCGTGACATTGCCTCCCTCTTAAACCTGATCGTCCCGATCAGATACTTCATGTCCGTGATATGCTTTCAGCCTGTCGAGGTGGACTACTTTCAGTTTGCTTCTGGGGCTACGCTGAATTCTATACACCAAGTCATTAATTCTTTTGATGACTGTATAGGGCCCTTCCCATACTGGCGTAAGCTTGGGAGATCTTCCTTTCTTCCTTTGCGGATTATATAACCAGACTTTGTCGTTCATCTGAAATCCCATAGAATTAGCTTTGAGATCATATCGTGTCTTCATTCGGCCGCTGGCTTTCTCCGTGTTTTCTCTGACTAATTCATGGACGCATAGTAACTTTTCCTTAAGGGAGTCTGCGTAGTCTTGAATTTCCATATCCTGGTTGTCTGGCGTTCCGAATAATAGGTCACAGGGTAAACGGGGTTCTCTTCCAAATAAAACCATGGCTGGTGTTAGTCCTGTCGTGTCATCGACTGCTGATCTATAGGCCATTAAAAATAGTGGTATGTGTTGGTCCCAATCCTTCTGATGTTCATCTACGACCTTTGACAAATGTTCTTCAATGGTCTTGTTAAACTTCTCAACCATGCCATCTGATTGTGGATGTAAGGCGGTAGTCCGTGTTTTATCGATGTTGAGTAATTCACAGACTTTCTGGAAAACCTTGGATTCGAAGTTGCGTCCTTGATCTGAATGCAGCTCTAACGGAACACCAAATCTGCTGAATAGGTTGTTCACAAGGACCTCTGCTATGGTAACAGCTTCTTGATTGGGGATTGCAAAGACTTCAGGCCATTTACTGAAGTAGTCAATTGCCACTAAAATGTACTTGTTACCATTATTTGTTTCTGGAAAAGGGCCAGCGACGTCAATGGCGATACGTTCAAACGGTAGGCCCACATTATACTGTTTCATTTTGCCCCTAGATCTTGTTTTGGGTCCTTGGCTTGCGGCACAGGTTGAGCACTGCCGACACCACGATTTCACATCCTGGCAGTAGTTGACCCAGTAAAATCTGTCGCGAATCTTGTCAATCGTTTTGTTCACTCCGAGATGAGCACCAGACTTTCCATTATGAACTTCTTCCAGAACTTCCGATATCTTCCTCCTTGGTACCACTAACTGTGTCTTCACTACTTTTCCATCGGCGCTTTCCCAGGCTCGTTTAAGAAGTCCATTTTCCACCACCAGGGAGTCCCACTGAGCCCACAGAGTTTTAAAAGCAAGTCCTTTAGTTGATATCTCGCTCCAGCTTGGTCTTGGTTGCTGTTCTTTTATGGCTCTTAGCAATAGTGCTATTTCACTATCTTCAAGCTGATCCTTTTTAAGTTGCTCGGTGGTCCACTGCTGATCAACCTCAAATTTCGTTAGCCTAATCGGAGTAATTCCTTCTCGTTAATCTACTCTTTGGCAATGCTTATAATTATCCGCGCATGGTCTTCTGGATAAAGCATCTGCATTATTATGCAATCTCCCTGCTCTGTGCTTAACCTTAAAGTTATATTGTTGTAACTTTTCTAGCCACCTGGCTACCTGTCCTTCAGGTTGTTTCATATCCAAAAGCCATTTAAGTGCTGCATGATCAGTCCTTATCAGAAATTCTTGCCCATATAGATATTGATGGAAATGCTCAACAGACCGTACTATTACCAAAAGCTCTTTTCGGGTTACGCAGTAGTTACGTTCAGGTTTCGAAAGTGTTCGACTGTAGTATTCGATAACTCGCTCTTCCCCTGCTTGTACTTGCGAGAAAACTGCTCCGATACCGGTGTTACTTGCATCTGTGTCCAATACAAATTTACCCTTTTGTTCCGGATATCCCAATATTCGACTAGAACATAGAGCCGCTTTTAATTTCCTGAACGCAGAATCGCAGTTATGATCCCAGTTATAATTAGCTCGTTCTTCAGTGAGCTTATGTAGAGGTGCCGCTATATTTGCAAATCCTTCAACAAATCTTCTATAGTAAGTACATAGTCCAAGGAAGCTCCGCAGTTCATGTTTGTCGCGAGGACGAGGCCAGTCCTTGATTGCTGTAATCTTCCGTTGGTCGGTTTGGATTCCTTCTGATGACACAACATGCCCGAGAAATTCAACTTTTTGTTGAAAAAGAAAACATTTCTTTGGATTCAGTAAGAGCTGAGCATTCTTGATTCTAGTAAAAACTTCATGCAAGTTTTGTAGCTGCTCTTCGAAAGTTTTTCCCATTACCATTATATCATCAAGATAGACCAGGCATGTCTTCCAAGTGAGGCCTCGTAGAACAACCTCCATAAGACGCTCAAAAGTAGCGGGGGCATTGCATAATCCGAAGGGCATAACTTTAAACTGATATAAACCACTTCCGGTAGAAAAGGCAGTCTTTTCCTTATCTTGTTCGTCGATGTCTACTTGCCAGTAGCCGCTCTTTAAATCGAGTGTTGAGAACCAATGAGAACCTGCTAGTGTCGTCAACGTGTCATCAATCCTGGGAAGTGGATAGCTGTCTTTCTTGGTGACGTCATTGAGCTTTCTATAGTCCACGCAGAATCTGGTAGTCCCATCTTTTTTAGTGACTAAGACAACAGGAGACGACCATGGGCTCGATGATTCCTCGATAATTCCATCGTCAAGCATCTTGTTGACTAATGTGGTAACTTCTTGCTGCTTCGTCACTGGTAGCCTCCGAGGATGCTGTCGTATGGGGTGAGCACTTCCAGTGTCGATTTTATGTTTTATGATGTTCATTCTTCCAGTATTGCCATTTTTCTTTTCAAAGGCTGTACTCTGCTCTTTGATAAATTGTGTAGCTCTCTTCAGTTCTTCGGAAGACAGATGTTGCCACGACTTCTGGAAATGTTCTAGGACTTCCTTAGGTGATGTTGAGGGTGTTACTTCTGACTGCGTTTCGCAACTGGTTACCCACTGCACCGGCTCGCAAGTGGCAATTACATCTCCTTTATTGATTTTGATGGAATTGGATGAAATTTTTGCTATCCTTATCGGTATTTCGCCGTCGGTTTTGACTAGTGCTTTGCCTACGAGGTGTTTGCAAGGCAAATCGTGGTGTTGGATAAGTCCGATGCAGCCTCCAAAATCCTTCTCCAATTTCCCAAAAATTATCTGCTCGGTATTTCCGCTTATTCTGACAGTACATGCCGCCACTACTTTAGTCGGTGTGCCATCGTCTGTTTTGTTAAGGATGAACTCTTCGGTGCCAAACTTCAGAAGATTAAGCTTGTTGTCAAAAGAGAATCCATGTTGACCGATGAGATCCATCCCCAAAATAAATTCGTCCTCGATGTCGGCGACTAACACTGTGTGGTGTAGTTTAATTCGTCCCAGTTGAAGTTCGATATCCATTTCCCCAAGTACTTCAGATGTCTCACCGGTAACTGTACGTAAAACTACATTCTTTGATATGGGTAGAACCTCTACTCTATTCACTCTGTTGGACCTTATCAAAGATACCGCCGCACCAGTGTCAACAGTAATTGTTATGGCTCTTCCGTTGATCTTTCCTGTAATTGTTAGACTGTCGGCGGCTTTTCCTAGGCTTTTTATGTAGACGATCCTGGGGGCTTTATCTTCTTTAGCCAACACCCGCCCCGCAATGTTGACTAATTGAAGTTTTCCTGGTTTAACTTGGGGACCCTAGTGTCTCTGGATGGAGATCTAGATCGTAGTTGTACTCGGCAGTCTCTTTTGAAATGCCCAGTCCTGCCACATCTATAGCACTGATTTGATGTATTTCGGTTACGTGGCCTATCTTCCATTGGCTCCCGGAATCTCGCCGTGACCTGAAGAACTTCCGTTAATTTCTTCAAAATTTCACCCATCTCATTTAATTCACAACTGTTTGTCGGTTTTTCTTCCTGGATGGATACGGCCCTGATTTTTGGCTTGGAGATGTTACAGGCTGCCTCGATTTCTAGGGCTCGACCCAAAGCTTCGCTGCTGTTATCAAATTTGGCTAGGCGTAGCATTTTCTGAGTTTCTGGATCTCTAATACCATCCACGAAATATTGGGCAGCAAGTTCCTCTTGAAATTCCTCTGTCGCTCCCGGGTAGGCCAATTGAATGAGACGTCTAATGTCAGCCTCAAATTCTTGCAGGTTTTCACCAGGCTTCTGATATCGGGACTTAACTTGTGCCTGATACAGTTGTCGTCTATGTTGGTCTCTAAATCGTCTCTCCAGGGCAGCTGTAAGTATGTCATATTTCCCTTGTTGGCTGATGGGAATGGTCTGCAGTAGTTCTAGGGCAGACCCACGAAGCGCTACCACCAGTGATGTAGCCATTTTTTCGTTATTCCAACCGTTGGCAACAGCAGCGGCTTCAAACTGCCTTCTGTACATTGTCCAGGAGGTTTGACCGTCATACGTTGGAGGTTTGATGTTATGCCCTGTGGCGAATACCCTCTCGGTGGGTCCTTGATTTTTTAGTCTGCTAAATTCTGCTTGTAGATTCCTCATTTCTTGCTGTACGTCTCCTACTTCTTTTTGTACATTTCCAACTTCTTTTTGAATATTGTTTACTTCTTTTTCAAATTTCTCATTTTGTTCGTCCAATATTTTCTGTAATTTTCCTTGCTCGCCTACAATTACATCCAGCATCCATTTCTGCAGCTGTTCCTGTTCTGCTTGCCTTCTACCTTCAGTCTCTTCCCGTTCCGCTTGCCTTCTACGTTCATCCTGTTCCCGTTCGGCTTGTCTTTTATCTTCCTGGTCTTTTAAAATTTTCTGAAGCCGGTTCTGATCTGCTTGTCTTTTAGGTTTATCTTCTTCCCGATCCGCTTGCCTCTCAGCATTTAAATTTTCCATGAAATTGGCCAACATTTTATTAATTTGCTCCATTTATGCCGTTTGTTGCCTTGTATTGACCATAGAATGTTATAAACTTTACCAGAATCCACCAATCAAACGGTCTCGTTGACGTACTTGTACCTCTTCTTTCCTCGAGAAATACTTCGCAAGTCCGGTCCCTTCACAATCCGACTTCTGACACCAAATGTTACGTTTTTCCCGTGGGTTCTTAACAGAATTACAACTTTGCTATTTTCAACTAATACTATCTTTATTCACTGCCACTGTATACAATTTAACACTCTATACTACTCTTATAACTTTACCACTAATATCTATTCAACACTCAATGATTAATTGAACTGAACTAACATTCGCCTTAGGTCTGCTTATATATAATCTCAAATCTATCACGAATATTCGGGAAGTATTCCGATGCCACTCTATATGATCTCGACGAGGCCATCGAGACAATTCCAGCGATCTTGAAACTTCGCGACCGGCGGCCGGGCGATGAGTCATACAGACAAAGAAGCGAGCGGCAGCGGCGGCTAGTTCTATAGAGTAGCACAAAAACGTTCGGACGGTTGTTAGTCGTGACAATATCAATGCACACCCATCTACAGCCACAGTCATGTATATTATTTGCAGATAACACAACTCTCTTTTCATGCGGTGATAAGCCTGCCGATCTACTGGCTGAAATGTCATCTCTTGTAATACAGGCGAGGACCTGGTTTGAGAGTAATCAGCTAAGTTTAAATGACAATAAAACACAGTAATTGATTGTTTCAAGTAGTCCTCGTATTAACAGTGGAGTCAATGCAAAATTGCTGGGAATAATCATTGATGATGGACTTACATGGCATGCCCATATAGTGCAAAAGGCTAACTTCAAGTATTTTTGTTTTGAGACAGCTTAGAGGGTTCATGGACTTGCATAGTTTGTTGAGTGCCTATTATGCATTCTTTTACTCCCATGTGTCATATGGTATAATTCTATGGGGTAATTCTTCGCAGTCAATTAAAGCATTTAGGCTTCAAAAGAGGGCAATAAGAACAATTATGAATGTACATTGCAAAGAACACTGTAGACCATTATTTATTGAATTAAAAATTCTCACCTTACCATGCATCTATATTCTAAATTCTTTGCTTGAAATTCATAAAAATAAATATCTGTACCCCAAAAACTCTGATTTTCACTATTACAATACTAGAAGAGCTGATGAAGTTCGACCTCCTCATTTAAAACTTCGGAAGTGCATAAATACTTCACTGCTGCCATTTAATTTGTACAATAAATTAAGAACATCCACTCGGAGTTTAAGTTTTAAAGAGTTTAAATTGTGTATTAGAAATAACCTTCTGAGTCATGGCTTCTACAGTGTGAATGAATTCATGACAATCAATTTTCTGCTTTATTCACTTTAAACCCAAAAATATCTCAGCAATGCAAACACACCTCCAATAGCTGCTACATTAACATTTACCTTCACAGCTAGCAGAGTGCCAAGAAGTACAAATTTTCCAAATACAAAATATATATTAGAGAACCTAAAACTTACCTGACATTCGAAAATTTTGATTTTGCCGGGATCCTTGTGCCGCAACACGTGAGTGTTAAAATTCGTCTTGTGGATGGTCTGAAAGTCGCAATCAGTGCATTTGTAGATGGTGGTGTCCCCTTTCATGTGGGTTTTCAGATGTCTTATGATATTAACCCTAAAATATGTTATTTCTGTCTTAGGCTGTCTTTTTAATATCACAAAAGAAGAGGTTAGATAAGATTACACTTAAAACAGCGCAATGCCAACACATTTGCATGTACCTATTCAGTGTCATTACCTTTAATTCAACTTTCACCATAACATTAGCAATTAGAGATTACTCAGAAGTCGAGTGAAAGAAAAACCTTTAAGGTGAACTCTAACTTAGCCAAACATCATTAATGCTGCACAGCAGTATAAACAAAGCAAAAAATGGCCCTCACAATGATAAGACTCATAAGAACTAAAACCAACAATAGTCCTCATCATACTACATCATTGCAGTCTCATTTGTGTTGGACATGATATATATA
Source organism: Pissodes strobi (assembly GCA_016904865.1). Classification (NCBI taxonomy): domain Eukaryota; kingdom Metazoa; phylum Arthropoda; class Insecta; order Coleoptera; family Curculionidae; genus Pissodes; species Pissodes strobi. The sequence goes on from MU182296.1 coordinate 582,490, forward strand.
AAAATGGATTGAATGACATCCAACATCAATGGTGCGCCCACAAGTGAATAGTATTTGTAGCAATGATTGAACCTATTCAAAGAGCTAACCTGATAAATGTGAGCATAACCAACTTTGAGGATACATACCTATATTTGGTTTCAAAAGGACAATGGTAACATTTAAATTCAACCTCTTCGGGTTTGGCAGTAGTAATTATCTGATGAATCATTTCCATGTGCACCCTGTAGCTCTTCCTGTAGAACGTTTCAAAGTCACATATCTGACATACAAAGGAATTCCGCTCTTCGGGAGATAAATGAGTCTTCTTGTGACGACTCAAGTTTTCTCTATAGTTACATTCATAGGAACATTGATCACACCTTAAAAAATATTGTAGTTTATTTTTTTTTTCAATGGCCTCTATGCGTCTGTTGAAGTGTTGGTAAAGTAGCGCCCACAAAATCCATATTAAATATCTCACCAAAAATCGTTACAAATTAAGAACTTACTTGTATAGTTTAGCCTTTGCCTCGCTACCATGCAAAACTTTGATGTGAACATCCAAATGCCTCCGATACAGTGTCTCAAACCCACAAATATCGCACCTGTAACTCTGCATTTCTTCTGGGTTGTGCAGCTTGACATGTCTATACAGGCTGACTTTGTGTTTAGTGTGAAAAGCGCACAGATGGCAGCCATATCTTCTTTCATTGTTTGGTCCCCTTACTATTCGGAACTTGTCATGCAATCTTTCCGGATGGCAAGTTCTTAAAATTAAAAGTGTCTGCTTCAATAGGACATTTTTAGCAAATTTCTTATTTAAATGTCAAATTTTGTTATTAATGCATTGCATTGCATTGTCATCAATATTACATAAAAGCAGACACTCCTTTATTACTAATTATAAGTAAATTTATAAATATACTTTAACTTCAGATTATTAAGCACAAAAAGTATTAATTAATTTAATCTAAAAGATTATACAAAAAAGGCTAGAGAGGTGCTGTAGAATATTTAATATGCCTACATATAATAGTATTATATTAAAATTGTATTGAGATTGAGAAGTAAGGGTTAGTTAATGAAAACAAAAAGGAGATAATGTAAACAGAAAACAATAAATACTAATCCAAACTAACCTAAATGTTATTAATTTAAATTATCTCTTTACCTGGATTGACCGTTATTCAATATGGATAAATCACATTGTGCATTTTTTTCTAGGCCAGAATATTCTGGCTCCTCTAATTTCACATTATCAATCGTTTGTGGTCCATCAAATTGAGATACACTGCAATAGGACAGTATATCATAGCATAAGATTTTGTTAAATATTTATTAAATATATAGAAAACACAAAAATGTAAAAATGAGAACTAGTTATAAAATTAATAGGCATTACAATAACATGAACTTCCTGGTATCGTGCTGAAGTACTACAAATTCCTGGCACTTGTACACTAAAGATACAATAATGATTTTCTTATCGGATCTATACGATTAGGGAAAAAAAAATTAGCCTATAAGTTTTGCTACTATACCTTGTATGAGCAGAAGTATCTTGATCAGGAACTTCTTGTTTTATAAATACTGCGTTATAAAAACTTTCGAAATTATTGAGTGAAAATTCTGCTCCATTGGGAGGGTTATTATCTGGGATGACATCCATGTCAAGTAGCTATAGGAAATTTTAAATTGTAACATGCTCCTTTCAAAAGGATATCCACACCTAACCTTCCAGTACCTACATATAAATGAACATTAACATTATATATTCTCAAAAAAATACTTTATAGAACATAGAGCATTTACAAAATAAACAATGGGTATCTGTCAGTTCTGTCACTGTCAGTGTGGTGTTGGGTTGGTATGTTGTGTACATTAGCTAACAATGTCGCCAACATTAAAAATATATTTTCAAGAAATTTGGCTTTTGCCTCTTAAAATTGAAGCCACATAATTTGGCATTTACTTAGATCGAAGACTAATTTGAATATACTGATGGCCTAAAAGCTATTTAGAGAAGCCAATATATATTCCACTCAAAACCAATGAGTTTTCGCGTAAATCAGTATCTTCAGGACTGGTATAACAACGTCTCTTTCTACCTATACGTAATGAAGAATGAATGTGCTTGTGGACCAGATACCAAAAACTGATATCTTTGTCCGCACCAGTGTTGCCAGAGTGATTCTGGGGGCAAAGCCAAAAATTGCTACAACCTGGCGTGAAAAGTCGCTGTCGCTACTTTGTGGCTACGTTCTTTTGACGCAGACAGTGGCGTAACACATGTGTTGTGTTTTTTACAAAATAGGATTTTTTATTTTGCTGCATGAAATTGAAAGGGAAAAATAACTAATAAAAACAAAATAGTGTTTTCACTAAAACTAACAACATAGCACACAACACATCAAAAACTAATTTAGTCACTACCCAATAAGAAAAACGTCGGACAAAAGACAAAACCAATCATTGTAGTATTTTGATTATCATGTATTAGTTAAAGATTGACTAGCAGTTGGTATAAAGTATACTGCCTGTAGCAGAAGGTAAATGCACTAAATTGCATTTAGGCAGACGAAGTAACGAACACACAAATTATGCAACATGGAACAAAAACAAAAGGTTTTGACCAGGACTAGACCGATCGATTTCGGGGAAGTCCCGGACCCGGACCACAACTGATGCGATCTAATCCGAGCCGAGCCGAGCCGATAGAGCAGACATGCCAGTGGCTCCTGGTCCTCAATTATAATTTGAATATCAAGATAAATACGATAATTCCAAATCGTAAATCAATGATTAACAAAACTTTCTAACCTAATTCAAAATTCGAAAAAGTCGCTACAAATAGGCTTGTTTTTGTAAATCGCCGCTACGTCTCAAAGTAATCAAAAAGCCGCTATTTTCGCGACAAGTCGCTACGAATGGCAACACTGGTCCGCACAAAAAAAACCGGAGAATATTCTTCGGGTACTATACATTAGATGCGTTTAAAGATCCTTTACAGGCGTAGCCGACTATATCAATATCGGCCTCTCCTATTGGTGGATCCGCATGGCCCTCCGCTCGCTTCGCTCGCTACGGGGGCTCGACACAAGGCAACTGATCAGGTGCTAACCCGATCTAACCCAAGACATGCCCAAAATCAAGAAAAAAATATGTTTAGAAACATAATCTTAAAAAAAATAATGAAAAAAGCAACGGGGTTCGCACCCGTGCCGTCCAGGTGGGACCCAACTGTCTAAACCTCTACACCACGAGAGCTCTTGCGACAAATTGATTGCATCACGAAGACATATTGTAATACGAGATGGGTCCACTAATAGGAGAGGCCAATTTTGATACAGTCGGCTACGCCTGTAAAGGATCTTTGAATGCACATTAGATATACCACGCATCTCTCTCTCTCTCTCTCTCTCTCTCTCTATCTCTCTCTCTCAAACACTCTTTTCAGCTTAGCATACGGCCTATATGCTGCAAGAAGGGGAAGAGAAATGGGGAAGTGGACTATGACTGAACTCAGATGCCCTTAATTGGGTTTGGGTGGTCTCAAACCAAGATTCTGGATGAATACCGTCAAGCGGTGCTTACACATTAAGTTTTTCCGCTGGTGTCATCACTGTCTGTGCCTGCTAAGATTAGGCCTAGAGCCACCATTTTGTATTTATTAAAAGCAATTTTTGTAAAATCGGGAGTGACCAGGGACACAGGCCCGCTATACTAAAGATTCCCACCAATTAGACCCCCTCATACTGGAACAACGTGTAACTTATGCAGGAAGGTCGCCCTGCCTCTAATTATGCGCCGGCAAAAGGGTCGAGATGGCTAAATGCCAACCGGTGAAATCCACATCACTTAACGTGTTTACGTAAAAAATAAAAACAACCAATCAACTAAAGATAAGCGTCTGGGTACATATTGCGCGCATGGGCATGCGTAATGCTTTTGGCACGCAAGGCTTCTAATTTTTGGTCAATTGCTTTCAGATCCTGGTGTTCTAGTGGTTAGATCGCTCTGCATGTGAATCTTGTTATATGACGGCGTGAGTTCGATTCCCGTTAGTGTCGACAGATGTTTTATTTTGTTTAAGGTTATAGTAGTAGCAGTACTCTCTATTGGCCTTTTTCGTGAGGAAATTCAGCCAGAAAAGACCGCATCCAGCTTAGTTAGAGCCGGGGCGACCCATCCCAGATAAGTTACACCTGATGGATAGAGATTATAGGTTTGTTCTAGCAGCGATTTCAAATGGTTTCAAAGCATCCGTAGTTTCCGCAGAGCGATATAAGCGACGCTTATATCGTTTTGCGCAAACTCCGGATGGTTTGGAACCGTTTGAAATCGCTGCTAGAACAAACCTATTATTTTTAGAGCCTCCAGTATGGCGAGTATGTACTCCTGGGGGCTCAGACTGTTACATGCACGGCTTGTTTTAAGATTCGAACACCACCGGCTGGACATTCACACACATTTAAATCTTGTACATGCTCGGGTAGAGTCTTATGCAAAGGGGATTCACACAGTGCAGATAAAACCACTTGCTGTCAGAGATACTTCCCATCTCCGCAAGGCCCACAGCCCTGATCTCCTTCAGATCACATGCAAGAATCTGGATGAATCTTCTGTCATAATCGGCCGCGAGTTCCCTTTCGAACCAACGGGGCCCCCAACGCTTTCTGCCGCGAATCACTTGCACTTCCCGTGCAAAATCAGGTTAGAAAACCAGGCTCCCTTCCCACTTCCGAACATCGCCAACTCCAAAGCGGAAGTCCTTTTTAAGGTTATATTTGTTCCTTTTTAAATTTTAGGTAATTTCGGTTAGAATTGGGTTGATGATGATGATGATGCTAGACCCTCTTTACAGAGGGTTGGATGGCACTGCTACGAGGCAACTTGCCAGCGCACCCTTCGCCCGGCGCTTAGGGAGAGGTAGAGCTACCTTTCTACATCCGTTACACGTAAGTTCAGATTGAAGGGCCTTGTATTCGGTGGGAAAGACCAGTAAGACGGGCCTGTGCCCCTGGTGATTCCCGAGCTTTATACAACTATAAGCTAATGAAAAGCACAACTGAGTTCCTATGCAAGGAGTCTTCGCACACTGTAGGTATAACCACTTTCTGTCAGAGACTTCAAATCGCCGTAGGGAACACCCCCGACCGCCCACAGGCAACGCTACCACGCCCGGAAATTCCCTGAAGTCCTAGTAGGAATCACCCCACACTACACGACCCACCCCTTACACTGTCCAGCCGGCACGACTTTCCAGACACCCCCCGAAGGATTGGAACACGTTATCTAAGCAAACAGCGTCCACTGCCCGTGCCGAATTCTGTAATCCGTTTCCAACGTGTTCGTCCTTCGACGGCTGGACCGGAAGTGTGGTTATGTTTGTTCCTTTTTTAAATTTTAGGTAATTTGGGTTAGAATTGGATTAGTTTTGTTTGATTGTAATAATGTTTGACAGTGAAAGGCTCAAACTGAGTTGAGCCATTTTTCTTGCTAAATAGCTTCGAAGAATGCAGGTTTAGCACACATCCAACTAGTCGAGTACGACTGCCTCGCGGCTTTGTCGCTGACTGTAGACGTTTTGTGCAATGAGTGATCTTGCGACCCACTCCCTTACAAACTCGATCCAACATACAATGAAAGATGAAATATTCTTGTGGCTTTCCCACAACTGAAAAGACAAGCAGAAGACGAAAATGCAAACCAGTGTCAAACTTGTTTGAAATATGGGCACAACTATTAAGGCTTATCAGCTATTTAGCAAGAAAAATGGCTCAACTCAGTTTGAGCCTTTCACTGTCGAAAGCGACCAAAGCCCAAGTCAGGCCAAAGACTGAACCATTGCATATAAGCTTTGTGTTTGGCTGATAAGCCTTAATAGTTGTGCCCATATTTCAAACAAGTTTGACACTGGTTTGCATTTTCGTCTTCTGCTTGTCTTTTCAGTTGTGGGAAAGCCACAAGAATATTTCATCTTTCATTGTAATAATGTTGTTTCATGCGTGGACAGATGTTTTTATTTTTTTAAGGTTATGTTTATTCCTTTTTTCTTAGGCAATTCCTAATCTAAGCCTTTTTTAAATTTGAGCTAATGTGGGGCAGAAATTCTGATTTTCTAAATTGGGATAACGTTTCCTGCGAAAAGTGAAATATGCGAAGGAATGAAAGTGATATTGTCAAAGTATCGCCCAGTTTTTTGGTCAACGCGCTTCGACGGTGGATAGGCGTGCTGGCGTATCGTCTTGTATGAGAGCCCTTATAAATATAGAGTAGCAGCAGCTTTATAACATAACCTCACATTTTGAATTGACTTCCGAGTTGTTGACAAACATTAATTGAAAAGCAGAAAATTTTTGCTAGTCATTTCGAAAACGAATAAACGAACAATATCCTGATTTTGTCATGAAGGAGAACGAATCTGATCAAGGTATTATTAGAGCGCGAGTGTTGCAACTCATGAAACAAAAGGATAAAATAGAAAGCGAAATTAGAGAGCTTAGTGCTATCTTAACACAGGTAAGGCCCAGTTCCTCCAATAATATAAGCAAATATTAACCATATATGATACATTTCATGGTTTTAGAATGGAGTGGGAATGCATGAGCCTCTTGTTGACTCTGAAGGTTTTCCAATAAGCTCCATCGACACTTATCAAGTGAGACATGCTCGACACAGGATAATATGTCTGCAGAATGACCACAAAGCTTTGATGAAACGTATCGAAAACGGCTTACAAGGCTATTATTCAGTTTCGTCGTCTGACCAAGGTATGGATACACAGCCTGTTGATTCAAACCCCAGAGCTGAGATTGCCATTCACAAAATTCCTTTTGCCAAGGTGACGCTGCTTAGCGAAGGGTCCCCTGCAGATTACGCGGGAATCCATGTTGGTGATGAAGTGGTAGAGTTTGGATCTGTAAATTCAACCAACTTTAAAACGATTACGGATATAGCAACGGTTGTGCAACACTCTGAGGGCACTCAGGTTAACTTAAAATTACGAAGAGACAACAGGTTTGTGACAATCACTTTAATACCCAAGAAGTGGACTGGCAGAGGGCTTTTAGGTTGTAATATCGTAGCCCTATAAACAATACAATTAATGTATATCAGTGAGATTTGTGCTTATTTTCAATACAAATTTGGCACTATAAGTTATTCTTAAATATGCATTCTTATTTAGGTAATCGTTTACTTACCCCTGACTTGCATTATCCATGTTGAAATTTGCTGCATTCATTTTGAAAATATAGACGTATATATGTCTATGGTAAATATACATTTAGCAGGCTCTTTCATTTATGCTAGAATCTGCTCTTGATCTTAAAATTGTAACAAATAGTTATTCATGATCCAAGCATTGATCATTGATCATGGTTTTTAATTTGTAGAGTGGCTTATTTATCAGACGGGTGGAAATAATATTTATTATCTTAGGAATTATTGTATGGGCTAAGTGTCTTTGTGTTGGAAAAAATGTAGTTTTCGGCAAGTTCAAGTGCTTATTGATGAAACTAACATAGTTAGCGAATCACGCCTGGAGCGCAAAAATTCTGTTTCGGTATTGTAGTGCCGAAGATTCAAACCCCAACTTCGCATTTTTTACTATGTTTTCCAGAATTATAACTTGGCTTTATGATCATTAAAATAAATTCATAATTTACAAAATATTAGCTAATTGTACCTATTATAAAAGTGAGGCTCAATAACTTTATCCTTGAAATGATGATGTTTGATGTTATTGTAATTCTAGGAAGAAAATTATTTGCACACAAGGACATTTAACACCCACTAGCATTTTAAAAATTCAGTTTTCAAAATACAACAAATTATCAAAAAATTAATGCATTTTATTTCATTTCCAGTCTGTTTCCATTTGTACTAGCAATACAAAATGCAGGAAGGTTTTGACAACCATTCTATGAAAAAAATATTGTAACACTTATTTCCATATTAATATTATCACAAAACACTTCAGGTCCAGTTCTCTTCAATCTAACACTTTGTGGTTATCCTACTAAAAACTTGAATTTCAGTTCATTCTACTATGTTTCCCTGGAGTTCTCCCCCAGGATATTTCCCTTAAATACCTTTCTTTGAAAGGTCGCTCTTCATTCTGTTTAGTAAAGATGGTATATAGCCAATTTGCTTGTCTACACATTTTGTTGCACAATCCTCAAATATTTGTGTAAACTTCTCAATCTAAAAAAGAATGGTATATTTGCATGAAATTTGTTCCTTTGCTCCATGAATTTAGACAAAAAGATTAAGCAGAAACACAGTAAAAAACTAAATGAAAGTGTTATTACCTCAGGGTCAGTAGGATTTGGTCCCATTTTCACGCGAATATCATCATTGCAATCCATAACACACCTTTGTAACTTATTTTGTAAACCCTCCAGTTCTTTCTGCACATAGTTCTGGGCCCAATTTAACGAACCTGAACAGTTCTCGACACACTTCTGTACCCGCTCCAACGTTGAGTCTCGATTGTCACAACAATTTGCAGCACATCTATGCATGTCAGCCTAAAGAATAATACAATAATACATTTTTGGGGCTGAAATAAATAGATTGGGGATGATACCTGCATTTTTCTCAAATATTGCAAATCCAGTTCATTTATCATTTTTGTCATCTCTTGTTCAATTCGCTGTCTCTGTTGCTCAACCATTTCGAAAAAATGTATGGGGCTTTTTGTTAAATTTTAGACGAAAACGTGTTTTTTTTTTTTTCAAAAATAACACCTGGTATGTGAGAACATCAAACCAAATTAGGTTAGAAAAACCATAGAAAACGGTTATAGGGGGAGAAAAAGCTTGTTTTTTCGTATCGTAACGAGCGAGTGATCGAGGGACAGAACTCGCTAAAGGCCCGCGTGAAGTGGGTATAATTTGAAAGATGGATAAATGTCAAGAATCGTAAATTAGTTTCCGATTCTTAGATAGGCTAGAAGTAGAAAGTAGACATTTTCCGCACCACATCACAGAGCTTGAGAGTTGCGCGTGTATTACATTGAGGAGTTCAGGACAATTATTACCATATCTTTCGAGCCTAGCGAATTGCTATCAACTGGTCTCGAAGCTCAGTGGTTGGATGCTGTGCCTGCGATACGGCGGCCCGGGTTTGATTCCAGTGGCAAGACGTTTTTTTTTAATTTTTAATATTACGTGCAAAAAGTTTTTTCTAATTTTTGGGCATGCCTTTTAGTTTCTGTCGGTTTGGGTTAGATCGAGCGGAGGGCCATGCATGAAGTGTAATATTAGACATTTTTGTCAACAATCTGATGCGCGTGCAACACTGAAGCCGTCTGATGTGGTACGGGCAACCGGGGCAACATCTCGTGCATTCCGTTTACTATTAGTCAAAACAATTATGCGGGACTTAGAGCCTTTGTTTACTATTTAAGATGTCTAATATTTTACTTCTTGCCTGGCTCTCCGCTCGCTACAGGGGCGCACACAACAAAACCAAACCAAAACTATTCCAAAGTGTGCCAAAATAAAGAAAAAACACTTGTTACAAACATAACCTTATAATATATTTTGCCACAACCGAGAATTAATCTATATATTTTATTCTCAAGGACCCTAACGAGTCCTACCGCCTGACGGGTCATGGGCATCATAAACACATTTCTGACAAATAGATGTCATTATGGTCCGGAGAGTTGCTTTCGGTGGACCTTGTGGCTTAGTGGTTAGATGCTGCGTTCCTGATACGGCGACCCAGGTTCGATTCCAATGGCAAATAATGCTTTTTTTAAGTTATGTTTGTAGTGTTTTTTTCTTGATTTTGGGCATGTCCCGGGTTAATTTCATTTGGTTGCACGCACGCGAGAGCGAAGCGAGCGGAGGTCATTGCATGAAGTGAAAAAAAAATACAAATATAAATGTAAACATTGTGATGCGCGCGACAAGACGTTGCCACTACCGCATAAGCAGGCTCAGAGTTGCGCGCCCATTACATTGTTGACAATAATGTCTAATATTACACTTCACGTATAACCTTCCGCTCGCTTCTCTCACTACGGGGGCGCAACCAACAAAAACTTACCCATGACATGCATAAAATGAAGAAAAAAACTGTTGTATTGCAGACTCAGAATCCAACCACTGTTTTTTTTTTGTTTGTTTGGCCAAGAAACAAACAAAAAAAAATCCAACCACTGAGCTATGGACTAGTTGACAGCTATTCGCTAGACCTTAAAGATATGGTGTTTGACAACAATGTAATGCACGGGCAAGGTTATTCCTTTAATAACCTTGATGCACGGGCAACGTCTTCTATGCGCGCGCTGCCTAGAACTCGTCAGGCGGTACGACTCGTTAGGATCTTTAAGAATATAGTATATGCACCCGGAGCGCCGTAACACAAGGACAGTATCTAATATCTAACCACTGCACACAAGCGTCTAGCGAACGTCTAGCCCTTCTTAGTTACGACAATCGAACCGTCAAATCTAGCGAAGTTATACTCATGCGCGAAAGGCATAAACCTCGTTTTAGCAGGGAAGTATCAAGGACTTGGAGCTAGCCGTAGCACTTCACCTAATGAGCCCAATGTATTACTTCACTTCACGCATGACCTTCCGCTCGCTGCGTGGGCTCAAAGAACAGGAACCAACCAAAACTAACCCAAGGCATGCCAAAATGACAGAAAATACTTTTTACAAACATAATCTTAACAATTTTTTTAAAATACCGACAGGAACTGAACCCCGGGCCGCCGTATCACAAGCCTAGCATCGTTGGAAAAAACGCCTAAGCCTAGCATCTAACCACTGAACCACCAGAGCACTTCGAGACAATCATTGCACCGCAAAGACATCAGTTAACTGAAGGCTTATAGGTGCCGTGCTAGGTCTAGCTCTAATTGCATCACGGGGAGGGCCAGAATTTGAATGAGTACTATCAAATTCACGCGTGGCCCTCCGCTCTCTCCGCTAAACCAAACAAAACTAACCAGAATAAGCCTACCAAAAAATAAAGAAAATAAAGAAAACTTATGTCTTGCTACAGACGGCAATCGAACCAGGAATCTTCGTATCCATGTGTAAGTATCTGACTACTGCACTGTCAATCCTGTTTGAAGGAAAAAAATATGGGTCATTCTAGACGTTTTCAGTACCGCACCACTAGGCCTTCTGAAAGCAATTCACGTATTAGTCATTCTAAAATAGTAAACAAACCCTTTAAGTCTCGCCTAAGGAGGGCAGGGCTAGAAAACCCTTCTTAGTCTCGCTCATTAGTAAACGGAATGCATCTTGTGAACTATCCACTGCTGAACGTATCTTGTCTTCTACATAATTTGCACAAATAAAATTCAGTTGTTTCAAAAATAACATTTTGCTTGCCTTTACCAAAGAAAACGTATTTTAGGTAAACAATTTATTGAGAATATCATAAAAATGCAATCGGTCCTCTTTGTCTAACCCATAACCAGGTTCACAAGAAAAGAGTAATAATTGTCAAAAGAAATGATTTCATGTATAAATTATAAATGGTTTAAATGGTAGGTAAAAGTTTTTTTAAGATCAAGGTTATTAGACTAAATTTGTATTAAGATTACGTCACGTCTGATCTCTTGATCATTGTAGAACCGGCTTTAAAAACAAAATCAAGAAAATTACAGAACCGAACGTGATATTTCAGCTCATAGTGCACTTGTGAATAAGAGGCGCGTGATTGGCTAGCTACGTGAGGTGACGCATGTCGTCGCCATTTTAAGTTGTGTCTAAGTGTTAGTCCACATGCATACGTGATCACGGATATCCGTCTACGTAAAACGCACACGTTGAATTTTGCCCATCCACATGGAACTTCCGTGAGACGCATCCGTATGTGTTTTGACATGCGCATCGAGTTCCTTTTTAAAAATGAATTCAGAAACCTCTCTTTTACTTACGAGTGTTATGCGTAGGAATTTAAAGAGACACATTGTGTGGGAAATAGCCAATTACAAAAAAAAAAATAAATTGGCAGCATATTTAGCAAAAATAAACGAAGAAAATTCTAAGCCCCCATATGCCGGACAATATGGACAAGACCAATTTTTACTGAGGAAGCACGAAACCTTTATGGATGTGGAAATATATTGTTTAGCGAGTTGGAAGATGACCAGGCTAAATTTTTTAATTATTTTAGAATGTCATCTGCAATGTTTTTTTCATTATCGACCGATTTTTGAAACAGATATGTTCCAAATAGCTTTCATAGACAGAGTGAACAACGCAGTATCCACATTTATAGGGAGATTTTTCCATTTTATATTAAGTATTTATTTTTCATTAATTTTATCAACTAAACATTAACTTGACATTATCATTAAGCAACTGCCAAAATTAAAATTTTTTAAATTATCTCTCTCTGTCACTCAGCCGCAACCATCACACTCAAACGGATACACGTATACCGAAAAAGTTAAAATTAACCAACTTTCATCCGTTTTGACCTTGACGGAGAGTCAAGTCGCTCTATTGATACACAATTGGATGTTATTGGTCACGTGGGCACAACGGATCCGTGATCACGTATGCATGTGGACTAACACTTAGTCAGCACACCTTAGACAAAGAAAGAAGAGGACAGGTAACATGGGAAAAAGCCTGTTACCAGCTGCCACATAAATTACTGGTTAACTTCAATTAATTAATTGAAATTATAAGTAATAAGTTAAAGTAATTTTCAGTGGTAAAATAATATAGCCATTTTATAGGTAGAGTGTGAAAAACATATTACCTACGCCTCTGTCGAATGACTCTCCTTTAAGAAGATTTATGGCTTTTATGGCTTTATTGATTATTTGATTACTGAAAATATCGAAGATCGGGTATCAAATTACTCTCGATAATTAAAGAAACATCCCTACCATGAAATACTCAGAGGTAACACAATGTGTACATTATGCATTATTATTAAAACAAGAAATATGCAAATAAACTACAAGGTCAGCAGACAATAATTACCTGTGAAATGATATTCCAGGCTCTTCTTCTCACTTCGACTCTTGTAACCATATGCTGAACAATTTACCATTATGAATCATAGATTTTATCTCTCTTTGTTCAACAACTCACAAAATAACTGCAAAATAGCACCGCCACAACAATAGATGTGTTTACCACATAAACAATGGCTGCCGCTCTGAAAAGGCTTCAATTTCAGTACATTGGCTTAATGTCATGCGCGGTATCCTTACTCTGACCTAACCTAAGCAGCAGACGATCTAGGGGTATGCATGGTTGGCGTTCACTTTGGCGACCCGGGTTAAAATCCCGTCGGTTTTGGTTTTTTTTTTAAGTAAAGTTTTTTTCTTCATTTTTGAGTTTTTCTTGGGTTAGCACTTGGTTAGTTTCCTTTTCTTGAGTCGCGGAGCGAGCGAAACGAGCGGAGGGTCATATAATTGCCAATTGCAGGTCTTTAAATCGCATGCATTCACAAGTGCACTACGAAATCGCGAATCGAACATGAAAACTGGAAGCACACAGTGTAGCCAATCCAACCCAATTTTTAAAAATCCACTAGGAGACAGTCAATTTTCTACTAAAAAACCACTAGAATTTTATTTTTACAGTAGCGTCTTCCGATAGCGATCTGTTTTGGCCTTTTATGTTCGGTTTCACGACGCGACCCGACGTTGGCCAAATTACCCATGTTTTCGCGGTACACTGAATACCTTCCAACCGTCTGAGTGGTTAGATAGTGTGATTGTGATGCGAAGATTGCTGGTTCGATTCCCGTCAGTGCCAAGCTATGTTTTAAATCCTTTTTTAGGTTATGTTTGTATAGTTTTTATTTTCTAGATTTTAGGTATGCCTTGAGTTAGTTTTTGTTCCTTGAGCCCCCGTAGCGAGCGAAAGACCATGCGAAATAACTTAATTATTCCTGACATTCGGCCAGTCGCCGAAGTCATCAGAAAAGTTCAAAACAGACCGCTGTCTAGAGACGCTAGTTATTTTCACTTGCACTAAAAAAATCTACTAAGTGCAAATAATGCAAAAAATAACAAGTTAATACAGAATCAATTAGAAACCATTTGTGTAGGTCGGGTATACGAATACGATGTTTTTCTAACCTAATAATAAGAAAAAATTGTTATTTTATACACAGTTTGCAAATTAAGTGGTTCTTCGTATCTGGGGTTTTAATTTTTTCAATTACATCATCAGGAATATTGTAGGTGTCGCCGTTGCCAACCGCGGTGAAAACGAAAAGTGCAGTCAGATATTAATATTAAAATATCTTCCAATTTTCGTGCTCAAATTTAAATATCGTGATTTTGCCGTTGACATATTTAAAAGGGTGATTCATGCATTGTTTATTCGGCATTTTCTACTAAAAAAATCTACTAGCCCCTGGATCAATATTTTGTCAAAGTTTACTAAATAAAATATACGTTCCCATCTTGAAGCACGCAAAACTGGCCAGCCACCGCCGATGCATACGCAGTTGTTCATGATATTTGACGGTACAAAGTTTAGAGAATATGCAGGTATCTCCGGCACGCTTGTGATCTCAATGCATCAAAGTTCCGACAGTAAGTGAGACAACTTATATTTATTCTGTAAACTTTGAATTTGTCCACTACGATACTTTCAAATTCTATTAAATCTAGTGAATTTCTACCGAGCTGGCAACACAGGAAGCAAATGTCGAATATCAATCTTGCATTTTCTGTTTGGGCCAGTGTTGTCGATTGTCACATAATTAATTATCAGATTTTAACATAATTTTCCCAGTAATGTGATTAAAAAATTGAATTACATAATTTTATGGCGAATCAGAAGGAATATATTTTGCCTGTCCTGCCATTTTCAGGTTGAACATAATTTACATCAAAATCTGATGTTGGCTTAGGCAATTAGCCAGTCTTTTATAAACAATGGCTTAGCCATCACATAATTTCATTTCATGCCATCGGCAACACTGGTTTGGGCCAACGGAATAGGGAATTTGAATTTTGCGCGCCATTGACATTTTGAATCAGGGAATATTTTTCTATTCTATTCTATACGATATAGTGTGATGTGATAAAGTAATACGAGTTATTAAAAAAAGCTCAAAGAATTCCGATGAAAATCGATCAGTTAAGGGCAGTTTAAAATTTATGGACGTTTCCATCGGCATTTTTACACACTAAGAAAATGCGGCGGAAAATTTGAAATGTCTGCCATTGCACGTCACATTTCGGTTTACCCTTGTCAGTTTTTCCATATTTTCAATGTATAATTTTTCTTGCCTTTTAAACATAAGCTAAAATGTCAATGGATAACAAAGATTTTGTACATAGCCCGGTAAGTAATTATATTCGTCTTTCAAATAATTGAAAACCTCTTGATTCAAGTGTTTGACTTGTAGTTTACAAAATACGGTCACGACTGTACTTTAGAGGATCTACCCGATGAATTCGAATACAAAGGAATTCCAAATAAAGGTCTTATTAATAAATTTCGACGGTGGTTAATACGAATATGTGTAGTCTCTGAATCAAGTAAAATGTATACTCATCATTTACGAAGTTTTGGAGCCATTGTTAAAGAGCGTCAAAGACAAGTTTTAAATTATGGATTTAGGATACATCCCTTCAGTCGAGCCTAGTAAGTTTACACATATTTAGAATGACCAAGTATGACTAACATGTTTTTTTCTCTTTTAGTCTTATCTGGTCTTTCTTCATGATATTTGCCATAGTTGCCCAGATATTTTGCACCGCTTTAGAATTTCTATTTGAAAATATGAGAGCTTCCTTTGTATATTCCCTTAGCTGGATCGCATTCGGATTCCTACTACATGTCATATTTGTATTGAATGTAATATTATGTTTCTTTACTGGCTATTATGACGAGCCAAAGCAAGAAGTTGTCCTCGACTGCAAACAAATAGCCTTGTAAGTAGTATTCTAATTTAAATACTCTAGTTGCTGATGTATGCTACAAAAATATCGCTTATTCGCATTCTAAAATAATAGTATAAAAACTGTTTTGGGTGAGAACAGCTACGGAGACCAATTAGGCATCGTAGGTGTAATTAAAATTGTTCGAGTTTTTACGAGTAGATAAGTAGAGGGTAGGTCAAAAGTCAACGGGAGGTTAAATGATATATTAAATACGAAGATTATTAATTACGAACAGAAAAAGGGTTGAGTCTTGAGAGCCTGGTAGCCATCCAGCGGAAACCCTATCCACCTTTTGGAATTCTTACACTACTTAACCATAATGTGCAGGTACCCCATCCTGTTGAAACCATGCATTTTGATAGTTTAGGTTAGTTAGTTCGGCAGTTTTTGAGGGCAACAGGTACCTACCTAAAATTAATTATGGCAATTAAAGATTTCTATTGGGAAATTCTTGCACTCTACTTAACCATAATGTGGAGGGGCTCCATCTTGCTGAAACCACACATCTTGATTGTTTGGTTAGTTGGTTCGGCAGTTCTTGAGGGTGACAGGTACCTACCTAAAATTAAGTATGGCAATTAAGATTTCTATTGGGGAATTCTTACGCTCTACTTAACCATAATGCAGAGGAGCTCCATCCTGTTGAAAGCATACATTTTGATAGTATGGATTAGTTATTTCAGCAGTGTTTGAGGGCGACAGGTACCTACCTAAAATAAATTATGGCAATTAAGATATCTATTATCCCAATAGGGAAAATTCTATTTAGGCATTCTTGTACTACTTGCTTGAAATGAGATGGTGCTCCATCTTGTTGAAACCAAATGGTTCGTAAGTTCGCATTTTTATAGTGCATAGGCGTTATACAGCAGTTTTTGAGGGCACCAGGTACCTAGAATTAATTATGGCAATTGAGATTTCTATTAACACGTTGGCTGCCGCAATGCTGATTCCATATTGAATACACGCGGCTCAAAGACAAAAGTTTTGTGTGTCTGACTGTCTAGTGCCAGATGTTATTTTTAAAGGTAAGTTAAATTAAATTTGTGGGATATTAAAGCATATTTCTAGGTTTGAGTGTGAGAAATATACCTAATAATAACTATATTTGTCGAAAAAAGGGCAATTTCTCTATTTTGCAGGTTTGAAGTCATAAGGCCAGATATTGGTATAATCATTGTTATTATTACCTAGTAATCGACCACCGTGGCCAACTACTGGGATGTTCGGTTTATCTCGATTATTAATCAATGTGATATTTTTTCTTTGTCAGATTATGTATATCTTAATGTGAATATTATGAAGGTATCTTATAAAATGAATCTGAAGTTTCAATTTATTGCATTCTAGGCCATGCCAAATTATTGGAAAAGCAAGTTGTGTATACTCACAATGCAAAAAGCTTTAAAACAATTAGAAATGGGGGGAAAATGTGTAAAATATATGGTGTTCTCTAAGCGACGCACTCCAGGACCAGCTTAACCCAGAAAAAAAAATTAGTGATTGATAAAAGTTAATGATAAGGAAGTTTGTTCTAGAATCGTCCGACTCTTTTACCAAACATTGAAAACATCCAAAACCGCTGAAAATTAAAAAAAAAAACGACGAAGGGTCGTACGACGAAGGGTCGTTTAACTACAAAATACAAAATGGCGTCGAATCGGAGTCTAATAAAAAGTGTAGATACTGTAAAAGTAATGTGAAAGAAGCCGGTGTTAAGTGCTTAGTTTGCCAAACATGTTACCATAATTCATGTGCCTTGGGAATAACAGGGCTACAAGTCGCCAGCGGCAGTAAAGGCCTTATTCAATGTGCGGGCTGTGTCAAGGTCACACATCAGGACCAGGTAAATAAAGAAATATTGGAGGCTACGACAGTAAAAGACGCAGAGATCGATATTCTAAAGCAAAATATCAGGGATCTACAAAGCCAGAACACCCATATGGAAACTTTCATGGAGAAAATTTGTCAAAAAATGGGATCTGTTGAAAAAAACATAACAAATAAGATCGAAAAAAACATCCAGGAATACATAAACAACGTAGTGATTACACTCCCGTCGGACGGACAAAATTCGACCACTACCGGAGTGCAAAACAATAATGTACCCAGTGAACCGGTTCCGGTGCTGCCCAGACCTGAGACAACGCGCAATCGCGGTTCGAAAATGCCACTGATCATGACGCAAACGCCGATCGGAAGTGGGACCAGCGCTTCAAGCAGAGCACGGAACGAAGATCCATCCGAACTACAAACAGATGATCAGAGTGACTCTCAGCTTTCCCCAGAAAGTGAGGCTAGGAAATTGTCTCAAGGTAAACACAAAAACGAAAACAACATTACCATGCATAATCAAGAAAAATTGGATGAAAATGAAAGCAACGACCAGAATTGGACGCTTGTCGAAAAAAAGGGCAAGAAGTCAAAGGCTCGAAACAGCATAACCCAATCACAGAAAATCTTCAGGCCAGAACCAATTAGAGGCACAAAACGGCAAGAAGCGACTGACACTATGCTGGTCGCTTCGTCCAGGGCTTGGTTATTCATATCTGGATACCACTCTAACGTCACCGCTGCCGATATGAGGCACCACCTAAAAAATACGTTCCAAATGGATACAGACTGTGAAAAACTAAAAACAAAAAAAGACCACATAAAGAGCTCTTTTAAGGTCGGAGTAAACGCCGAATATATAGATACTTTTCTAAACCCCAATGCCTGGCCGTTTGGTATTATGGTAAACCATTTGCGAAACCTGCGACGACGCTTTCCAATGGAAGCCGAAGAACGGAGGATGGCCAAAACAATGCAGTGAGTGGACCTCGCCCTGTTCATGATCTGAATGTCTTTTATCTAAATATCAGATCAATAAGGAACAAGATAGAAGAGTTAGAAGTATTTCTCGCTGAGAAAGAAAATAGTAAGAACTATAGTGTGGTATGCTTGACCGAACACCATTTAAGAAGGGAAGAGGTAGACGTAATGAAGATTGAGAACTTTGAGGTCTCATCATATTTTGCAAGAAGCCAAATGGGGCATGGAGGTGCCATGATACTGATCAGGTCAGGGATAAATGGTGAAAGCATAAAAGCCATAGTAGATATGTCACTGGAATACCATTGCGAACTAGCAGCTGTAGAATTAAAACTTTTTAAAACAATAATCTTAAGTGTATATAGGGCTCCTGATGGGGATTTTAATCTGTTTATGAGTACTATTTTAAGTGTATTTGAGTATTTGTTTGCACATAGAAATAGTTATAAGTTTTTGATTCTGAACGGGGATTTTAATATTTTATTTAACACAAATAACCAAAGAAAAAAAGATTTTATTGATCTGCTTAGTGAATTCGATATGCATCAACTTATATTTGAAAAAACAAATAGTGTTAATTGTATTGATAACATTTTTATTAATTTTGGAAGCATTCTGAACTACAGCACCAGTGTGTATGACCCTTTCCTGTCAGACCATCTTGCTGTGGATATTTTGGTTCAGGTTGAGTATGCAATGAACACCGTCCGATTACCAAAAGGGGTGTGAATAGAATGCTTGAGCGCATGGAGCGGCAGGATTGGGGTTTTATGGCTGCATTCGGGGATGACGATGTAGATATTGCTTTCAATAATTTCTTATCCGTAATTCTGAAGGCCATGAAGGATTGTTTTCCTGTTAAGCAAAGAAGGGGTCAACGACATAAAACAAAAATACAGTGGTTTAACGAGGATATCAAAAATATGAGAGAGAATTTAAATTTCTTAGTAGATCTACATAAAAATAGACCCTCAGCAGAACTCAAACAAATAACAATAGACTGTAAATAAGAATATAGAAAGAAAATAAGACAGGCAAAAAAATCTGCCTACACAAACTACATCATGTCATCTTCAAGTGTGGTCAGGACTTCATGGGAGGTTGTAAACCTGTTCAGGGGTGTTGCCAGAGGTGCAGAGTGTGAGCAGAGTCTTAAGGCTGATGACTTTAATGCATTTTTTGCTGGCATCGTGGACGAGTTTCTGACTCAGATTCCAGAGAGTTATCGGGAGCCAGGGGACTATCTACAAACACCAGATATCAACACACCCACTTTTGCTTTTAGAGAAGTTACTTTCATAGATGTAAGAGATGCTATAGAATCCTTAAAAAATAAACATAGTAGGGATATGTATGATATGAATGTTCCCCTCCTGAAGTCACTTAGGAATGTCTTGTTGGTTCCTTTGACAAAGCTGCTCAACCTGAGTATTAAAAGCAGTACGTTTCCTTCATGCCTTAAGAATGCTAAAGTGGTACCGATATATAAAAAGAGTGACAGGTCTAACCCTAACAATTACCGTCCCATATCCTTAGTACCTGTCTTGTCTAAGGTCTTTGAAATTCTTCTAAAAAACCAACTGTATAACTACTTTAATGATAACAAGTCAGTTTGGATTTTTACCAAACAAATCAACCACACTTGCTGTGCTGAACCTTCTTGAATATGTGGCGGGGGCGTTCGAGGGGGGACAGTATGTCAGTGCTACATTCTGTAACCTCTCGAAGGCCTTCGACTGCGTGTCCCATGGGATTTTGCTGCAAAAGTTATCCCACTATGGTCTTGATACTGGGAGTGTGCACTTGATGCGTGCTTATCTTGGGGGTAGGCAACAGAAAACTTTTTATAATGGCAGGATTTCTGAGAACTGGGCAGAGCTTGAGCATGGTGTGCCGCAGGGCTCTGTACTGGGTCCATTGCTCTTCCTTGTATATATCAATGATATAAATAATGCATCTCCAGGTTCAAAAATTCTGTTGTTTGCTGATGACACATCACTGATTGGGAGAGATGAAAATCAGGAGAGACTGAGAGAACGGATGGCCTCGAAATTCGATGATCTAAAGTGTTGGTTTCATGCGAACAAACTATTCATGAATGATTCGAAGACCATGAGTGTGACCTTGGGGCTGCGTAATATTGTGGGGGAGAATCCTGAGGGGGTGAGGTTCCTGGGAGTTTACTTGGATCCTAAGTTAACTTCTGAGTTCCATGTGGATCAAATGGCTCAGCGCCTTACTAAAGGTATATTTCTTTTAAGAAATTTGGCTCGGGTACTTCCGGGAAACTCACTGCTTCAGGCATATCATGGAGTTTTTCAGTCCACGGCGGTGTACGCCATCTTAACTTGGGGACACTCCGCCCACTTGAAACGTGTTTTCGCTTTGCAGAGGAGGGCCGTACGCATTGTTGCTGGGTTGGAATATAGAGATGATGTTAGGCAGAGTTTTGTTGATCTGAGAATCATGACAATACCATGTAAATATATATTTGGAAATCTAATGTACTGTCACAAAAATCGTGAGTCATATCAGGCTAGTGGTCTTTTCCACAATTATCAGACAAGGCAAGCTGATGATGTCAGGGTGGATTTTCACAGGTTGGGTAGATCACGGATATCCGTAAATTACTATGGCCCGGTGCTATACAACAAATTGCCCAGGCATGTGAGACTTCTCTCTGATATGAAATTTTGGAAAACTATCAAGGAGCATTTGCTGACTAGCGCTTACTACAGTAATGAGGAATTCCTATAGTCAGAAAATATGCTGTGAAAATATGTGCATGTTTTGATTTTTTAGTAACTCTTGAGTACAGCCTTTCTAGAAGGTAGCTCTTGAGCATTTTATATTTTTATGACATAAGTAAGAATACTTTGTATTTGAGTACTCGAATAAATATTTTGAATTTGAGGGCAATTGCTACAGAAAAATCAAATCAAAAAACACTTTATTGTCCAAGAATACAATTCTTATTGACAAAGCCAAAACAAAAGTGAGCTAGTGTAGACTTGTAGTAATAGGTACTTAAAATACATAATATGACTAATAAGTCACCTGACATCAGCCAATAGGGAGATGATTAAATATCTTCTGACTCTCATGTATAAGAGATGTTCCTAGGGGAACATACCTCGGAGGAAATGGTGAAAAACCACATTGCTAAAACTGGAAACACTGATGAAGATAGAATTTCTGTAAAGGAATGTATTCCTAAAATCAGGAGAGGGAAAAAGAAGTGCTTTATGGTAGAAGTGAATCCTCAGTTGGAAGAAACCATTTACAATCCTGGCTTCTTCGGATTTGGTAGACATATCTTAGACCACTATAATACAGCCGTCAAACACAGCTGGACAGTCAAAATCAAAACGGGGATCCTGATGAGCAAATCTAGGTAAAATCTAAGCAGGTTGAAAAAGGCTTGAGAATTAAATTCTTCCATCTGAATGTAAGAAGTATTAACAACAAAACCCTAAACTACACATATTTTGTGTAACGGAGTACTGGATGTGGGGTACTGATGTGGAGGCAATACACTTGGTTGGATACAAACTAGTGAGCTACTCGTCCAGAGAATCTGGAGGAGCTACTTCAATTTTTGCCAAGCAAGATCTTATAGTAAGGTCTGTAAAAACAAATCTCCTTAACTGTGATAAAACTTTTGAATTTTGTGTATCGGAATTAAAACTTAAGTCTCAGACTTTTATCATCGTATGTTTGTCTAGGTCCCCACAGACTGACCTGGATGAATTTCTCTCTCTTCTCAATGTTGTGATGGATGGGATATATTCTCAAAATAAGTTTTTTGTGGAGGCTGGAGATTTCAACATAAATTCTGCCTTTGAGAGTGAAGAGGTTCACTTGATATTTTCAACTTACGATATGGAACCACATGTGTGGGT
The DNA here is from genome assembly GCA_016904865.1 of Pissodes strobi. Taxonomy (NCBI): domain Eukaryota; kingdom Metazoa; phylum Arthropoda; class Insecta; order Coleoptera; family Curculionidae; genus Pissodes; species Pissodes strobi. The sequence goes on from MU182296.1 coordinate 605,091, forward strand.
GTCACTAGGATAGATCTTGGCTCTGGCCCACAAATTGACAACATCCTAAGCAACCTAGAAATGTCCAATTTGAGTGTACTGAAACTGTTGTGTCTGATCATTTTGGTCAGAAGATATATGTAAAGTCTGAATTAGTTAATCAACCACCTACATATGTTAAGAAAAGATTTTTTACATATGATAACATTAGCAATTTACAGAGTTATTTGCAGGATGAATCCTGGGAAGACGTATGTTATGTGTGTGATGACCCAAATGATCAGTACATTGCCTTTAAGAATATACTGCTGTACTATTTTAATATATCTTTTCCAATATCGAATTCTCGGGTGAGGAGAGCCTCACTGCGCGGAATTGAAGTACATTGCTGCTGGCCGGGTGAAGGATATCTGTTCTGTATAAGCAGACCAATTATGAAAATATTCACAAACTCTATAAATGAAAAAACATTATGAAAAGTTTCTTTCTGAGTATAAAACAAGTGTTAATGAAAATAGAATAGCAAACTGGAACATATTCAACAGAGATACGGAAAGAACAAATTCCCACTCATGTATTTCACTCAAATCACCTGAGGGGGAGCTAATAGAAGATCCACAGAGTATTATTGGGATGTTCTTGGATCAGTTTGACATACCTATTGTCACCCAAGTGGACACAAATAATGACATTGCACTAAACCGTAATTTCCCAACACTGTTTCTTAACCCCATTGATGAGCGGGAGGTTTTTAATACAATAATGAACTTTCCTAATAAATGCTCGTCTGGAATCGACGAAATTCCTATATTTTTACTAAAGCATATATCTCAGGAAATTAGTCTTCCAATGGCTTTCATGATAAATTCTACTTTCACTTCGGGAATTTTTCCCAATGATTTAAAAATTGCTTATCCTCATCCATATTCAAAAAAGGAGATAGACATAGTTGCTCCAACTATAGACCTGACTCTTTGCTGCCGCCAGTGTCTAAGGTTTTTGAGAGGGCACTGTACAAGCGCATAATTGCATTTGTATTTCAACACCAGATTCTCAACAGTCACCAGTATAGGTTTATACCTGGAAAGTCAACAGAAATGGCCATATTTGACTCTATAACATATGTTATTGAACAACTGGAAAATAACAGGAGAGTTGCTGGATTGTACTTTGACCTCTCGAAAGTCTTTGACACCCTCAATCATGAATTGTTGCTGGAAAGGCTGGAAAGTTATGGTTTCAGGGAAGCGACTGCTATGGTGATTGGATTTTATCTCAGGGTAAGAGCCCATATTCTGAGCGTCAATCAGAACGGCGCTACCTTTTGTTCCGCGAAAACCACAATAAAATAGGGCGTGCCGCAGGGATCTATTTTGGGTCCACTTTTGTTCGTGCTGTATGTGAATAATCTGCCGATGAGTCTGCGGGATGGTGGGGTCTGTCATCGCTAATTTCTTTTGAGTTGAAGGGTTCGACGGGCCCAGACATCTTAGATCGAAGGGTTTTTAATCGCAAGGTAAGCAGTACTTTAAATATTTGTTGTGTGAACAGGATTGGCAACTGCTGTTCGAGGTTGATGTTATGGATGTGGATGCACAGTGGAATGCATTTATGCAGATAGTTGTTCCTATTTTTGACTGCTGTTTTCATGTTAGGATTAGGGTTCCTGGTAGAAATGGAAGAGCTTACACTATAATTCACAAAAGGTGATTGAATGTAAAGATCAACTTGATTTATCATTGGACTTAAGTAGGGCTGCCGACCGGTACAAAGACGCTTATAGGGTAGCCAAGCATGGAATCAAGAAAATAATTTTATTCTCAAAAAAATCATTAATAGCGATAATAAATCTAAGTGCTCCTGGCAGGTTATGGGGGACATAACTGGTAAATCTGGCGGAAATAATGCAATTGGCATTCCAGGTGCACCACATCAAGTAATGACTATATGGTTAATGCGGCTTCTCAGTTGGTTAATGGTTTGCATGTACATGGAGGGAACCATGTTTCATCATCATCGAATTAAAGAATAAAAAGGTTCAGGGTTAGATGAGATTTCAACAAATATTGTTAGGGAATGCGAGGGATGAATTATCCCTTTGCTATATTATCAACAATTCTTTCAGTGTAGGTGTTTCTCCCGATAATCTAAAATCAGCTTTAGTCAAACCTCTTTTTAAGAAAGGAGACCCATATCTTCCTGAAAATTATAGACCTATAAGTCTGTTATCATCCTTTTCAAAGATCTTTGAGAAGGCAATGCATTCCCGTCATGTGAATTTGTTTAAGTGCTAAAATTTAATAAGCCCTAGTCAGCATGGCTTTTTGGAGGGAAAATCTATAAACACTACTGTGTATGATTTTGTGGGTATACGATAGTGTCTGGCTTTGAGAGAGGTGAAGCTCCTTTCTGGACCTATCAAAAGCTTTTCACAGCTTAGATCACTCAATTCTCCTTAGGTAGCTGTGTAGGTGTTTTTCCCGACAATCCCCTATGGAGTGAGGGGGCCCCCCTCTGGCGTGATTCGGTCGTATCTACAGAATCGTACACAAAGGGTTGTTGTTCAGAGGGATGGTCGTAACTACTGCTCTGGGGACTTATTGCTTTCCATGGGTGTACCACAGGCCCACCAAGTGTGCTTGGTCCTTTGCTGTTTGTGTGCTACATGAATGACTTGGGCTCCTGTGTGTCAGATGAGACAGGTTTGGTGGTTAACTATGCTGATGATACAAATGTTTAAACTGTAGCGCCCTCAGTTGATGAGGCTTTGGAGCTGTGACGGCAGAGCTTGAGTTTGGTGGGAAGATGGTTTGAGGAGAGCAACCTTATACTGAATGCAGAGAAATCGTCCTTTGTTGTATTTAGAACTGAGTGCTCATGAGCAGCTCACTGTCCTGGGCATGCTGATTTGCTGTCTAGGAAAGTGACTTTCTCAAATGAGACTTGATTTTCATCTTAATTGTCCTAAAAAACTATTTGCACATTAAAGCATTACTTTTTGCCTATCATGCCAATTTTGAGCCAATAGTTAGATTTGGAGTTGTTTATTGGGGCAATTCTGTTAGTGATCAAAGGGTTTTTCTAATCCAAAAGAGAGCATTGCTTTCTGGGCATGAACTGGCGGGAGTTGTGCAGGGGTGTTTTCGTAGGCATGGTTTATTTACTGTAACTGGGCTGCATATTTTTGAGTGTGTAATGTTCTTGCAGAGGAATAGATCATTATTTAATAAAAACATGCCAAAACATAACCATGACACCAGGTCACTTGGTTTCGACTTTCCACAACATAGACTTGCACTCTCGGAATGAAGCCCAGCATACTCTTGTTTAAAATATTTTAATAAATTGCCAAAAATGGTTTTATCTTAATTGTACCAAACCAGCAGGTCAAGCATCTATCGAGGATTTCTATTGTGGCTAGGATTTCTAAATATTTTTATGCTGTATTATTATTATTACTACTTATTTCGATTTTCTTTGAACTAAGCAGTAATTGTCTTGTCTTGTATGTGATTGGAGTTGCTATTAGGCAATTTGCCAGGACTTCTCAGGGATGTTTCCAGATAGTCGAGACTGTTCTCCTAGAGGCATCTGCTCAATGACTCTCATACTAAAACCAACTTTACGAGTTTTCCAAAGTACATTATTGTTTCATTACCATTTTATATAGAGGCCTATTTCTAGTAGTTTTATTGTTTTTGTAAGTAATAATGTAAACTTTTGTCATCTTTATGTTGACATCAATGTATTTATTCCGTCTGTTATTTACAGCCATTTATTATTAGATAATGTTAGAATTTGTTGAATACTGTTTATTATTTTTAAAATTCTGTTTCAAGATGTCGTATAGTTCATATTTACTTCGACTCACCAAAGTTTGTTTATTTTTTATTTAACAAAAAAATATCAATATTATTTAATGCAATAAAAGAGAAATCTAAAGCGAAAAATTTG